>CM016727.1:22930352-23386333 GCA_005771605.1 Scutellaria baicalensis
CAAACACCTTATTGCAAAGTAAATACCAACTTTGATCATCATCCATCAATTTCATCTCGTGACCACGGGCATCATATTCATCAATTCTCGTAGAAATTCATTAAATGCGCAGCCACATCCAGATTTCTTGTGGTCAAAATGATTCTACTTCCCTTCCAGCCATTAGGAAACAATACTTTGCATAATCCCAAACCTGTGTACTGTACACATCATCCATTACGATGAGATACCTCTTCTCATATAACAATTGGCTAACTAGCGATTCCATTTGCAATCTAGATAAAACGCCAGATAAATCTAATATCTGTCCCAGAGAAAGTAGGAGGTTTCTAAGAATCTATTCTGCTATAATCTTGTGACACTGTCACCCAAACGAATCTGAAAGTGTTTCACAATCTCTGGATCATTATAAATATATCTAGCAAACTAGTCTTACCACTTCCTCCGCTCCCAACTATCGAAATCTGACTGAGTCCAATATAGCTGTCCAAAAGCTTTCCCTTTATCCGCTCCAAATCATTATCAAGACCAACAAGCTTATCAATTGGAGCAAAAGTTGATGATGAATTAGTACCAACTATTGAAATCTCATCTTCCATCGTCAATCTATTCATCACCTTCTCTATCTCTCCAACAATCGAATTCATTTCCTCTCCTACATTTCTCATCCTCCGTTTCAACTTAAACCTTGACCATCGACCAGCACTAGACTTGATCGATCCAATAAAAAATTGGATACTATCATTTGCTTGTGTTTGCTAATTCCCTCACTCGCATTTCCCACCTCATTATTTTTGCTTCAGGATCTTCGATGAGCCACCAATTCAATCTTTCTGAATCTTCTAACAGTGCTTCAATGACATCCTTCTCTATAGATATTGAAATCCTTTCATCATTTTCCAACTCTATATCATCATTTCCCAACCATATATATTCCATCTTCTCTTCTGCTTTGCTTAATAATTTCCTCAATCTGATGGTTGAAGAATATTCCAAAAGTGGTAGCAAGGAAGTAGCGTAGTCATTGATAGGTTTCAATGATGCTTCATATTCACGAACAGAAAACAGATTCTTGATTTCGTCTATGGCTTTTGCAAGTGAAGCTACGGAATTATATGCTGACATCTGATAAAATTCAGGAAAAGGAAAAGGAAAGGGCTAAGTTATTATTGTTTTCAAGAAATTGAGAAGAAATGGTCAATTTTGCACTGATCAATATACTCGTTTAGAAGAAGATGCAGGTGTTGGAGTTTACCTTGCCCAGAGAAGCTCGAATTTGTAGAGAGAGAAGGAGAAAACTCTTGGACTGCCACAGAAACAGAATGATAAGAAGCCCAATTCATTAGCCGAAATATTTCATATATTTAAAAATTATCTTACAACGTTTTGGTCATACAATTAATTATTCCATATGATTTTTTTTCCTAATACATTCACTTACAAAGTTTAGGTATACACATGTATATATATATAATATAAATCTGTGAAAACGGGTTTGATTTATGGGATCCATCTCATAAAAATTGTCCGTAAAACCGTCTCACACAAGTATTTATGTTACAGTAAATACAATAATATCTGAATACCGATCTCAACTCTGGTTCCAACTGAAATTATGGTCAAGACAGAATTAAAACAATGGAATATAAATCTTGATCTAATATTTTATTACTTCCACGACTGTATATTATCAACACATACAGTCACACTAAGAAATCATTGAATATCCTTTTAAGTTCGCTGACCCAAAAATCTCAACAGATAATGAATATGCATTGCTGATTCATATTAAATATTCTTTCAGTTCTACAAGAAAATATTAAGCGACAATTAATTTTAAAGATAAATTCTTGTATGAAACCGTCTCACGGAATGAGATCCGTGAGACGGGTCAATCCGATCCGGTCAAAGTCAAAAGTCAACGGCCAATGGTCAAAAGTCAATCATCAATGGTCAAAAGTCAACACTGGTCAACGGTTGGTCAACACCGGTCAACGACCAGTCAACGTCGTTGACCAAAAGTATTACATATTATATGTAAAAGTAGTACACAACATACATGAAAGTATTACATTATAAATGTAATATTTTTATGTGTATCATGTGTGACAAAGTTTTGAGAAATTATGTAATATTTTTGTGTGTTTTAGGTATTACTTTTCAATATACTATGTAATACTTTTGTAACATAGTATGATTTTGGATTTGGTTAGAGTGTATGAAAAATGTAATACTTTTATGTGTAGTAGGTAATATTTTTCTATATATCATCTAATACTTTTGTAATATATTATACATTATATGTCTATAATACAAAAATATTATCCGATCTATAGAAAAGTATCACCTAATATACATGAAAGTATTACATTATAAAATTATAAGATATATAAAAATTATTATATTATAATAACATCATGCATTATTTTTATGTGCAACATGAAATATTACTTATATGTGTAACATAAATACTATTGAAATCAACAAGTAATATTTTTATATACATCATGTGATACTTTTATGTGTAAAATATAATACCATTGAAATCAACAAGTAATACTTTTATGTATATCATGTAATACTATGAAGTATTAGATGATATATAGAAAAATATTGTCTAATACTCAAATGTAATACTTTTATGTACAACATGTAATACTATTGAAATCAACAAGTAATACTCTCATAATGTAATACTTTTGTGTGCAACATGTAATACTATTGAAATAAACATGTAATATTTATATATATCATGTAATACTTTTATATGTAGTACATAATACTAATTTAAAGTATCACATGATACACATAAAAGTATTATGTGAGTAGAATAACAATATTACTTCATAATAATACTTTTATATATGACATGTAATACTTTTTGGTCAACGATGTTGACCGACCGTTGACCGGCATTGACCATTGACTGTTGACCGTTGACTTTAACCGTTGATCGAGTCGGGTTTATCCGTCTCACGGAATGGGTTGAAACGAAAATAGAAAATCAAAATTTGAAAATACTTTGGCTGAGTGTAGTCTATTAATCAAATCTCTTTTGTTTGGTATTGGATACCTTATCCATTGTAAGACTTTGTTTAAGGGTTTATAATTTATAACTAACCTTGGAACACCTCTTTCTAATTCAGCTTGCTTAAGAACATAAAAGCCTGAACAGCTCCATGGTGATTTTGATTTTCTTATTAATTTTTTCTTTATTAGATATTCTATTTCTTTCTGACAATGTCTTAAGAATTCTTGATTCATTTGAATCGGACGGGCTTTTGTAGGTATATTTTTGTTATTAAAATTTGTTTCATAGGGTAAATCAACTATAAGTTGTTTTCTTTCCCAAAAAGCATTTGGAAATTCACTACATAAATCTTTGGTAAATAAAATTTTTATTTCTTTAATCTTCTGAACAATGATTGGTTCCTTTAACTGTTCTTCTATTTTCTCATAACTTATTTCTTGTTTTAAATAATTAATTGGGATTCTTCAGAAGTCTTTTATACAAAGGTTGAAATAATTTTCTAAGATCTGGAAAGAAATCTGCTATATAATATAGACATCCTAGAAATCTTTGAAGTTGGGTTTTATCTTTAATTTAATCAGGAAATTTTTCTGTAAAACTTATAGATCTGTTAATAGGTTTGATTAATCCTTTACTTATATCATGTCCTAAAATCTTATAGACGTTTGAAATAATTTCATGTAAAAATAATATGTAAGAAGGGAAATTAGATTCTTTAATCATTTGAGTCTCGAAAAACTGCGCACGATTCATAAAAACCCTAAAATTGTAGTCGTATGGATTTTTGTTTATTTTTTAAAATTCGAAATTTTAAAATTCTAATTCATTATATAGACTTAATATGATGTAAAAATAATATGTATGAAGAGAAATTAGATATTTTAATCATCTGAGCCCCGAAAAAACTGCATACGATTATAAAAAACCCTAATTGTTTTCAGTTGATTATGAATTTGTATGTTGCTCTTGCCATTCCCATTTCTTGGAGTGTATTTATTATTTTCCAACACTATATATATCTTCTATTCTGCTTTTCTTAATAATTCCCTCAATCTGATGGCTGAAGAATATTCCAATAGTCGTAGCAAGGAAGTAGCGTAGTCATTGATAGGTTTCAATGATTCTTCATATTCACGAACAGAAAACAGATTCTTGATTTCGTCTATGGCTTTTGCAAGTGAAGCTACGGAATTATATGCTGCCATATTTCTGAGAATATGGTTTAGAAGAGGCTTTGCAAATGTAGGACTTAATAGGTATGGCAAGCTAATGAATCTGGGAAGAAGCAACTTTGTTGACGGAGATGTATCATATTTCAATTTTGGGGAGGGTGGAAAAAAGATAAGATTTTGAAATTCCCAATCATTTAATTATTCTAACTTAAATCAGACTAAATTCGACACAGCTTATTTGTTCTGACAATTGTGTTCATTTGACTTTGAAGGTTATCTGTTTTTTTAGGACGTTACAGCAACTTACAAGTAAGTTAAGATTTTGAAATTTCCAAACATTTTTATTTAAAGTACTTAAATTAAATCCGACATTAACTTACTTGTTCTAAAAAAATTCTCCATTGACTTTGGAGGTTATTTGTTATTTTAGGAGGACCTTACGTGCAAATCACAAATAAATAAACCTGAATTTAATTGTAATTCGAACTGAATTTGAATAAAATTTCCGAGAAATTGATAAGCTCGCTAGCCCAAAAATCTCAAGAGATAATGAATATGCATTGCTGATTTTCATATTAAATATTCTTTTAGTTATACAAGATAATATTAAGCGGCAATTAATTTTAAATAAGAGGAAATATTCATAGAATTGTGACAGCACAACCACCAGCCTGTTTTGGCCTAGTTGCACTAATTAAATAAGCATGAATGTGAGGGTTTTGCAAAATTTTTCATTCCTATAGAAAAAGACTTACGACTTTTACATTTATTGTATTTAAATCACTTACTTGTCTCCAGGTTGTACCATTTATGGATATTAATGTCCAAATACACTATTATATGAATGATGAATACATTATACATGTCCGATATATTTTTTTATTTTAGTAGGTGCACCTAAATTATTTTTATTCATGATCAACAGAAATTGAAGGGGCATTTTTTGACAGCTAACAACTCCTTTAACGATGAGATTTCTAGATGGATTTGAATACTATATCATCTAATCTAATATCTAATATATAACTAGGTTTGAACCCGTGCGTTGCACGGGTTTCATTTAATACTTATCTCATTTTTTATTTTATAATTAGTGTTTATTGTTATATAATAGTAATTTTTTATATAAGTGTGACATTTTTTCTTTATTCTTAAAATAATATTTCTTAGGGTACATTTGAATATGTGGATTTAAGGAGGGATTTGAAATCCTTGTTGGCAAATCCACTGATAGTGTTGGGTAGAATGTGAATTTAAAATCCATAGTTTTCATTTTGAGCTAATTTTAGAGTCATTTTGGTGGATTTCAAATCCACTCAAACTTGAAAAGATTTGAAATCCACTCCTTTCAAATTTTGGATTTGAAATCACTCTTTCCAAACGGAGTCTTATTGTTTTCTTAATAATTTTTTTCATTTATTCTTTAACACAAAATTGTTAATATATAGTTCTTAATAGGTGTTTTAATTATCGCATTAGGTATTTTCATATATTTCTGTAAAAAGTATATAATATATCTCATTTTTATCGCTTGAAAACATCTGTTTTGTTCAATGTTTGTCCTAAGTGCACTCATTATTGCGTTGCACGGGTTTCATTTAATACTTATCTCATTTTTTATTTTATAATTAGTGTTTATTGTCATATGATAGTAATTTTTTATATAAGTGTGATATTTTTTTCTTTATTCTTAAAATAATATTTCTTAGGATACATTTGAATATGTGGATTTAAAGAGGGATTTGAAATCCTTGTTGGCAAATCCACTGATAGTGTTGGGTATGATGTGAATTTAAAATCCATATTTTTCATTTGAGCTAATTTTAGAGTCATTTTGGTGGATTTCAAATCCACTCAAACTTGAAAGGATTTGAAATCCACTCATTTCAAATTCTGGATTTGAAATCACTCTATCCAAACAGAGTCTTATTGTTTTCTTTAATAATTTTTTTCATTTATTATTTAACACAAAATTGTTAATATATAGTTCTTAATAGGTGTTTTAATTATCGCATTAGATATTTTCATATATTTCTGTAAAAAGTATATAATATATCTCATTTTTATCGCTCGAAAACATCTGTTTTGTTCAATGTTTGTCCTAAGCTTTATGTATTGGTTTATTTTGTAATTGTGTTCTTTTTGTGATTTTTTTATTAGTCTTAACGAATTGTTACATATTGTAATATTTTAATACAATTTCTCGATTGTTTAAGGGGGTGGTTGGACTGAATGTGCACGTTTTGATTTTAGATTACCAATATCCAAATCATGTTATTTGTTTGCAGAATCTTATAACTATTCTTTTTTTTTTTTTTGTTTACTTCATCCACTTTTTTACAATTTGAACTGAAAATGTTAGCTCTTGTTTAAAGATAAAATAACAGTGCATCATCAATTTTTCTTATAATTCCCTATATGATGACATATTAATTGTAATCCTACTTTTTAAAAATTTCTAAACAAACACAAAATTATCAAATTTCATCCTTTTTATAACTCACTTTCATACTTGTCAAATTTACATATGTTTTAACCTAAACATATCCAAAAAAAAATTTTAAGCACCTATTTTTTGCTAATGTCACTAATAATATTGTTTCAGAGTTTAAACACAATTTCAAAGTACATTATTTTTATTTAATGCATGACATTACTGAACTAATGTTTGCACATTGTTGCTTACTTTTTTTTTTTTTTGCCAATTTAAAATGTTGGACAAAACAATAATTTAAGTTTGAAACCAAAGATTTCATGTAAAAATAATAATACAACATTAGCAAGCACTTGTAACTTACATTTTTTTTCCAAGCATTATTTTTTTTATAATACCCTTTAAAATTTCTAAACAAACACAATTTTTCATTATCTAATGTCAAATATGTTTCAATCTCACATATCTTAATGTTTTTTTAACACCTATTTTTGGTAATCTCATTAGCAATATGTTTCATAGTTTAAATTACAATTTTAAAGTACATTATTTTATTTCATGTCTGACATTACCGAATTCTAATATTTATATGTTATTTTTTCTTGAATCCTCTAAATAATTTTTCTCTAAAGGTTTTTATTTTTTTGAGTTTGAACTACTTGAATGTTCTTTTGTAAAATATTATTAGCACCTTCAAATATCTTTTATTTATTTATTTTAATTCCTTGAAAAGTAGTAGCAGAATTACTCTTCAAATTTTGTTTTATTTTTTTGAAATTAAAATGTTGGATAAAAACAATTATTAAAGTTTGACACCAAAGATTTCATGTAAAACAAAAAAGAAAAAAACAATACAACATTAACAAACATTTGTAACTTACATATTTAATTTTTCCAAGCACTTTATTATTGTAGGGTAGTGGTGTGTGTATTTAATTGATATTAATATTTTGATATTTTATAAATAAAATAATTTTTAAGGAAGGACACTTGGCAACATTGTAAAGTGCCACTTGTCAAACACTTGGAGGTGACACTTGTCAAACACTTGAGGGTGCAAACCACACTTTTATATATATAATTTATCTTCACTTATCAGTCCTTCTAATCTACCCCTGTAGGCATTTACTAATGTGTTCATCGCTGACGTGGCGAAAATCCAGCATATCAATTAATTTGACTTTCCATATATTGTAATCAGGAGATGAGATCTTTACACATCAACATTGAGTATATTAAAAGTTGTCAACTTTGAGTATTTTAGCATTTTTCCTTCACTTACATATGTATACATATATACACACACACATATATATATATATCATTTGAATACACTTGGTTATATGATTAATAACTTATAATACATGTAATCTTAGAGGGTAATTAATATATAATAAATTTAGCATATATATGATATATTAATAAAATTGAATTAAAATATTTAAATACACAAAATTTTGATGGATTTTTACGTTATCAGTTTACGATTATATTCTCATTTTGATGAATTTTTATGTTAGAGGTTAGAGTTTCTAGATTTCGATTATGACTATATCGGTGCTCTACTTTTGGAGGTTAAATAGAGTACTACACGCATTAAGTTAATTCACATGGTGAAAGTATATAGAAAATTTTAAGAAGACGTACAAATATTGAAAGGTACATGTATTCTTAATTGTTGTTTATGAACTGAACTAACCCTTTCTTTTTATTCTTTTGTTGATATATATTTTGCACAATATTGTTCTTAGGGAAAATATTGATGAAATTCTTATAAGAACATTTTAAACATAACATTCAATTTTTTCACGTCATTTTATAAGAACATTTTAAATATATCATCCAATTTTCCACGTTATTCAATTGTTTTACTCTTCTGCATAATTCATGTACGGTATGAATTCACCATCTCAAACTTATTTCTATGATTCTTAGTTTTATGTCATGTTAATATTTACTGTCAATTATTCTATTATTCTATAAACCATGTTTTATGATTATTTAAATTTTCTTTTCAATTTATATATATCATATTCATAAAGAAGAGACATATTTCTCTTAAATTATTTTGAGAATTAGTAATAGTTTTTTGCATTGCTTATTTGCTTTTAGATGAATTTGTATAAAAAACACCATATTTATTCAAAAACTTGGTTTATATTTAAAAATTTGGGTTTTAAATTAACTTTACATTTTAAAACAATATCTTTAGATTTTTGAAACCATTATTCAAAAATTTTAGAAGAGTTTATCGCTTTTAATTTTTTAATTATATCAATATATTTGAAACAATTTTAAATAATTACCAAATATTTATTTGTATTATAAATATCTATTCAATTTATTGATCTTTATATTTTACACAATTAATATTGCATATATATTTGAATTTATTTATAAATTCTAATTTTTCATTTTTCTTAGACTTAATCTCACAACCTTATTAAATTATTATTAGTTTCTTTCACATTTAATTATTATTGTTGATATTATAATAATACCTTTTAAACTTGTTAAAACTTTACAACCCTAAACTGAAATTTAGAGTTTAAACCTATTTTCAACATTTATATATTCAAATAATAAAATATATTTGAATTGATTTATATATATTAGTACGATGAATAGATTTTATTTCAGGATTAATTGAAATTGATATTACAATAAACTTTAAAACATGAAGAAGGACTGATATATGTATAAATTTAAGTTATTATAATCAATATTTCTATATTCATTAGGATATAAATTAGTTTTTAAGTTATTAAATAAATTTATTTATGGAGATTACATTAAGGATATTGGATATAAAGATAAATAATTTTTTTGGAAGATTAATGAAAATGTAATTTATGATTATATAAGATAGTTATTGTTGGTCCCAAGTGGTACAAGGTTTAGAGAGGGTTGAATAAACCTTATCAAATTTTCAAACTTTTCTCCAAAATATGTTAAGTTCAACTCACTGCCCAGGTAGCTACCAAGCTTACTAGTCAGATGATACTGCAGTGACCTTTCTTCGAAAGATAACTGAACAGCTTGAACTTGTAGAGTTATATGCAACAGAAATTCTTTTTATAAAAACCTATGAAAACATAAGTATGAAAAGTTATTTTCAATGCACATGGGATACGATGCTTTACAAAAAGATATCCAACAGGATAGATAAACATCCAGATAGAAATGCACGCGATTACAGAGGCCGAATGTGGAGTAACCCTTTTACGTCCTCTCTACCCCTATTCAAATGGGGGACTTTGTTAGAACAGTTGATTTACACAACCCTAACTATTACAACTCGAACTTAACAAAGAGTAGCAAGCCTAACACACAGGTTACTTGTTTACTCGACCAAATAACCCACACATGATCCTTACTATTTCTTGAAAAGAGTGAAAGGTTAGCAGGAAATTGTTCCTAGCACTAAGCACTCCCTAAAGAGTCTAAGCAAAAAGATGGTTCTTCTTCGTTTTTCAACTTGGAGTAGCAAGTTTGATCTTTAAGTGCAGGTAGGTCTGTGGTTGTTTGCTGCTAGATTGAGTGGCTGAAACTTTAATTTGAACGTTGAAAGCTTAGAATTTTGAATCACGTAGTATGCTTCGAGTTTCAGTTGCTTGTTTCAGTCTTCACTCATCTATGTTTATAGGCTTGAAAATCTGTCTGTTGAAAGAGACAAATCTTCAGCATTTAATGTCTTAATCTTCATAAAACAAGCTAACAACTACTTTACAATCCTGCTAACCTACCCACCTTGGGCACATATTAGTGTGTCCACCATTGACATGGCGAAGATCTAGCATATCAATTAATTTGACTTTCTATATTATTAGAGGATGATATCTTTACACGTCAGCGGTCGGCATATTAAAAGTTGCCATTCGTGGGCATTTTAGCATTTTTCCTTCACCAGTCCTGCTAACCTACCCACCGTGGGCACATGTTAGTGTGTCCACCTCTGACGTGGCGAAGATCTAGCATATCTATTAATTTGACTTTTTATATAATTAGAGGATGATATCTATACACGTTAGCGATCGGCATATTAAAAGTTGTCCTCCATGGGCATTTTAACATTTTTCCTTCACTCACACACACATATATATATATATATTATATCTAATCTATCTAATCTATTTAATTAATCGAATCTTCTAATCTAATACTATATAAAAACCGACTTATTTTGACCAATTTTTATAATGCTCCCTATAATAACATTGTGAATATTAAATTTTAAGGATAGTTAAGCAATTTTCTAATTAGCTATTTTTATTCTACTTTAAAATGAAGAGTCCTACTATATCAAAACTCTTAATTTGTTTTTTTACATGTTTTGATTTTTCTTCTTCTACTACTATTGTATACTCTGCGTTTTTCCTAAAATTAATTTCATATTAATATATGTTTAAAGAGTTTTCCAATAATATATTATAACTATATATAATAAAAAGTCGTACGAATTTTTTTTAATTTTTCCATTAAATTTGGTATTGTTAATTTCATATTAGCATACATTTTGTTGGTCCCAAATGACAGTAGGCTTAGATGTGAATAAGTCTACTCAAATTTCAAACTTTTCTCCAAAGAATGTTTAAGTCCCAGACAACTGGTAGCTACCGAGCACACTGCTTCAGAGAGGTTACTGCTTGAGCAGTTACCTTAGAGACTTTAAAGAAAAACAGAGTTTGAATGCATAATAGAAAATACTTTTGAACATAATGAGTTTTTTGAAAAGCTTTTAAGTAGGATGCAATGACAGATAATATCAAACTTAAACGCAAGATATGCAATAAAAGAACAGGCAGTAAGCTAAGCAATAAAACAGGCACAACAACTTATAGAGGTTCGAGGGTGGAGTAATCCCTCTACATCCTCTCTACTGCTTCTCAAGAAGGAACTTTGTTAAGTGTACGTTTGATTTACAAAGACTCTACTTCTGCAAACAAACTTAACAAGAACTGTCAGCTTTCTTCCCACACCGAGTAGCTGCACAGTGACCAAAAACCTATTTTCCCACACAGAGCACTTGTTCTTCTAATAAGAACGAATACACTTGATAAGAAACAACCTCCGATCAAGTGACTCATACATTCTAAGAGATGGAATAAATTCTTCAACGAAGGGAAGTAACAAGCTTGAGTAGTATGCTTCTGAAACAGAGTATGCTTGCTGCAGATAGACTGGACTTGAAACTAATAAAATATGATAGATTTGTATGAGAGCTTTGATTGCTTGAATGCGCGAGTTTCAGGTAGTCTGTAAGTCCAAGCTTTCTTCTATTTATAGGCGTGAGGATTCTGCCCATTGAAGAGATCTTCATCCTCTGCAGCGTGCTTGAGGTGACATGGCTTCTTTTGATTGGCTCGTACCGGATTTTATTGCGGTTGTACACCTCTGCAGCTGCGGCCGCCAATTCAGTCTAAGCATTGTCCTCTCGTCCTTTTTATTCCTCCAGGTGGTACTATTTGATTGGATCGTACATGATTGTGCCTAACTGCAACATAGAGAGCTCACTCCAAGGTAACTGCTTCATGGAGAGGTTGTTGCTGCTTCTTGTCGTATTCGGCTAGCCTCCTGTTTGGCAGAGTCCTTCAAAGAGGTTACTGAATCTTCTATACTTAGCCGATTTTGTGACTTTGCTTTGAGTAGCATCCTATGGCAGCATCCTCTAAGGTTTCTTCCAGTATCTTGCTGCAGTGACCTATACTTAGTCAATTTTTAATCTTTTCAGGCAGCAAGATCTTCATCCTTCTTCAAGCTTTAATGTTCATCTTCAAGCCTCCTGATCCTAGTTTAAACTTTTACAATTGAAAATAATTACATAGGATCCTAGGCCCTATCTATTACATGTTTTGTCCTTATCAAAATCTATACATAGTTCCTTACAATTTCCCCATTTTTGATGATGACAAAACTCTTTTAAGATAATCAAAGACTTGGAAAATTTTATTAAGAAAGATAAGCAGTAAATATAAGATAAAATCAGAAATAAGAGCAGCGAGCTTTCAGAAATGAATTTAATTTTTATTGAGATAATAAAGGAATAAAAACAGATACATGGATAGGGAGCAAAAGGATAAACAGATACAGAGATAAGAGAGATAGGTAGCTAGCTTCAGATCTTCAACCAGGATGCTCGCTTTTTCTTTTCATTCCTGGAACATTTCCACTAATCCAGGATGGATTCTTGATAGGTAGGCTCCAGCATCCTTTTCATATCTGGGCTTTCATCGTACCTGAGCCAGAAGTCTTCACAAAATGGAATGACTTCCCCCTTTTCCATTTGGCTTCGAAGCCTTACTTGAATGGGGAGTCCTCCCTTGCTGGTGAGTTCTTTAAACCTTTGAAGTCCTTCCCTATGGGGTTTTCCTCGAATTAAGGTAGACTCTTACACAACTTCATGTAGTAATTCAGGTACTTTGCCCTCTTGTGGTTTTCGATCTGCAGGTAGGTTAGGTTGGAGGTAGTAGGCAGATCAAATTCAGGGAATTACCACTCCTGAAATCTTGAGCTTCTGACATCGGGGCTCCCTTCTAGGAATAGAATAAGGGAGCCCAGCATCTCCGACTCGTTTTCAGACAGGGAGGTGAGATCAGGTTACTTTTGGGCTGGATAAAGTCTTGAGAGGCTTTCCTTGGTTGACTTCTAAATGGCTTCATACATCCCTCTGTACATTTCTTCAGCCTTCCTTCTCTTCTCTTCCCTTTCTTCATGGCCTCTTCGTAGTCCTGGGTGAATGGTTCTTGAGACAGCTTCAGATTTTCTTTTTGTGCCGTTGTCTAAGTAACCTTGGGATCCTCCACCTTTGCTTCCTCCATCTCCTCCAGAATCTCTTCTTGGCACAACAACAAGTTGTTTGCACGTTGAAGGATCATGTGCTCTCTGCTCGATCCTCTTCACCTCTTCCCCCTCTTTTGTCATCATAGCCAGAGCCGACTCTGAATTTGAGCATGGAGTGCATACTGGTAAGGATGCCAGTATGCTCCTTCAAAGTCTGACCCTGCTCGAATTGTGCATTGTCGATGTTCTTTTGGGTAGTGGTGATGGATTTTGGCTCCGTCTCCAGAGTCACTAACTTCTTCTCCTGCGCATTGAGCTTGTCCATCAGATTCTTCATTGCTTCGGCTTATGAATCTCTAGTTACTGAAAGTCAAGAATTGATGGTCATCTATAGCTTAGCCAAGGTGGCATTGAGGGCATCCATAAAGAACTCAGCCTTCTTGCGATCCTTCTTTGCCTCCAGGTGCGTTCTTCTGCTAGCCTTGGACAGTGACCTCCCAACTTGTTCAACAGCCTTGAACACTCTAAGGAACATTACATAAGATTTTGATGAATGACAAAACATGTAATAGACTAGGAGCCTAGGATCCTGTGTATTAGATTCCTTTATAATATCCTTTAGAATAGGATCAGGAGGCTTGAAGATCGAAGACTAGAAATTGAAGACCTTGCTGCACAAAACCACGAAGACAAAAACAATACAGCAGACTACTTCGGATAGGATGCTGGTTGCGAATTGACCAAGGATGCTGAGATAAGTGAAAAGGATACTGAAAGTATCAGAAAGCCACAACTACCTGAGAAGTACCGATTATCTCAAGAATGTGCACAAAATTTTACGGTAGGCACAAGCCGCAGTTGCAACCAACCAAGAAATGTCACGTATCAAAAAGCAAAAAGGGGAGTCTGAAGGCATGTCAGACTAGGACGGCGATTGCAGTTTCTGAGTGACCGTCTGAGCAAACAGTGCACGATCAAATCAAGAAATGTCACGTCACTCCAAAGAGGCAGTAAGCTGGATGATCTCTCCAACGGACAAAATTCAAATCGCCTATAAATACAAGAAGACTGACACTTAAAATGTACCTGAAACTCTCGCGATCAAAACACTCAAAGATATACACTACAGATCATTCACAAACACTTAGTAGTTTCAAGTCCAGTCTAAGCAGCAAGGTACTCTCAGCTTGAAGAGCTCAACTGCTTTAAGCTTGCTGCCTGTGTCGAGAAGTTTTATTTTCTTTGTTAGACTGTGTGGAGTTGCTTGATCAGAGGCGTGCCTGATCAAGTATTTTCGCTCTTAGTAGAAGAGCAAGAGTCCTGTGTGGGCTAGTGGTTTCGCTCTTAGTCGAATAGCAAGAGTCATGTGTGGGCTAAAGGTTTCGCTCTTAGTAGAAGAGCAAGAGTCCTGTGTGGGCTGGAGGTTTGGTCACTGTGCAGTAACCCTGTGTGGGAAAGACTGGCAGTTCTCGTTAGGTTTAGGTTGTCTAAGCGAGGCTTGTGTAAATCAACCGTTTGACCTAACGAAGGTTCCTCCTTGTGTAGGAGAAGAGAGGACGTAGAGGGATTACTCCACCCTCGAACCTTTATAAATTGTTGTGTTCTTTACTGTTGCTTATCTTGGTTATATTATCGCATATCTGAATATATCTACTGCATGTCATCTCTCAGCATAGTCACGGTTTTTAGAAAACAAGTATTATTTTGAAAAAGTATTTCCGCTGTGCATAACACTCTTTTGTTTTAAATTTCAAGGTAACTGCTCAAGCAGCGACCTTCAAAGTGAGAAAAAATTGAAAATATTGAGTAGACTTATTCACCCCCCTCTAAGCCTACTACCACTTGGGACCAACAAGTGGTATTAGAGCAGGTTGGATTAAACGTCCGATCTAACTAATCAATCCTAGATCCCCTTTTTCTAAAAACCCTTGGTTTTAAAAGTATTATCATCATGGATTCTCATAAAGTACCCATGTTTTCCATTGATGAATATGATGATTGGAAGATTCACATGCAGGCACATTTATCGGTCATGCATGATGAAATGTGGTATGTTATCACCGAAGGACCACCGAGAATTACTAAATTCAATCCACTGTTTGCTCGATCCACAGATGAAGCAGCTAATAGGCAAGGAGACGCAGGAGTCATTCCACATCCAACCGTTCTGGACAAACCAAGAGAGGAATGGAATGCCGATAAAAGAAGAAGAGCAAATCTTGATAATGTAGCAAAGAACGCTCTATTCCTTACTCTTGACAAGGGAACCTTCAGCAAAGTAAAGACTTGCAGAACCGCCAAAGAGATCTAGGAAAAGCTTGAGCAAATATGCGAAGGTACTGAGCTCACAAAAGAAAACAAAGTCTCAACGGCAACACAAAAGTTCAAGCTGTTCGAGATGATACCTGGAGAAACCCTAGAACAAATGGATCTAAGGTTCACAAGCATCATTAATGAGCTCGAGTCCCTGGACAAGATCTATACTCAAAAGGAGAAGAACATGAAAGTCCTGAGGGCGCTACCTGTCGAATGGGACAACAAGACAACAGCCATGAGAGTGTCTATGGACTTAAAGTCTATGAGCACATTAATTCGATCTCTTCTCGGATCTCAAAGCCTTTGAATTTGACATCAACAGAAGGAAGATGGAGACTGAAGGAAGCAACTCGAGAGTCACAGCATTAACAGCAAGACAACCTCAAGAAGTGAGGAAATCCAAAGATCAAACAGCTAATCTGGAGGCTACTGCAGAAGAAGATATGTCACTACTTCTGAAAAGATTTCGGAAATTCATGAGAAGAAATTCAATAACCGATGACTACAGGAAAAAACAAAATGACACTAGAACTAGTGGGCAGTCACCCCATTCAAATTCCAAAACAACTGACCTCTGCTACAACTGCAGAAACCCAGGTCACTATGCCAGAGAGTGTCCATATCCAGAAGTCTACAAATATCCAGAAGAAGAGCGGAAAGTGAGACAAGAAAGAAAAAGGCAAGAGCGTCAAAAGTTAAGGGCGTTACTCGGTGAGGCAGAATCCTCTCAGGTAGCCACACGTGAGAAGACACCAAAGAAAGATGAGTCAACAACAGATAGTGACTCGGAGGACTCATCATCAGACGATAAAGCTCTAATCTGTCTCATGGCCAAAAGTGATGACTCAGAAGACGAGGTAATATATTTCAACTCTTGTGTTCAAAATGATGAAAGGATGAATATGATATGTGCTTTTAAACAAATCATGAGTGACTTTGAACAAATCACTTCGACTCATGAGGAGCTAAAATTAGAGAACATAGAACTTAGGAACAAGCATGCTACACTAGAAAGACAATTTGCGATAGAAAAAAAGTCAAAAATTCAAGCATGCAGTAACCACAAAGATGAAATCAATGAGCTCAAATTACAGGTCACTAAGCTAGTAAATGAGAAGAAGGTCCTTACTAAAACAATTAACACCTTCAACAAATCCTCTAAAGATTTAAATGTCATGCTAAATATTCAGAGAAGTCTAAAAGATTATTCTGGTATAGGTTACTGTGAAGAGGACTCTACTTCGGTTGCTAGTACCTCAAAGGCACCTCCGTTTGTGCTTGCAACCATTCCTCATCAAAATGAATTATCTAATTTAGGGGAAATCACAAGCACAAATGTAGAAAGCCTTGTAGAAAAAGGAAAGAAACATTTTAGAACTAATGATGAATTTGAATCTGTTAGAAGTTGGCTTCAGCAACCTAGATATACTAAAAATAGGAACTATAGACAACAATCTAGAAAGTTTAAAAGAACACAATTGTCATATGTACCAGAGATGTGTAGAACCTTCACTTCTAGAAAGCAAATGAGGAAATCACAAATATATATGCAGTATCCTAAGGTTACTTGAGGCAATCCAGGAACCATCAAGACTTACAACCAAAAAATTGTTGTAAAGCAGGTATGAGTTCCTAAAAGGAAAATAGAAACTAACAAGAAAGGACCCGTACTTGTATGGGTACCTAAAAGGAAGTGATCTCTCTTGTAAGTGCAGGAACATGTGACTGAGAACAACAAATCAAGAATGAGTTAAAAATTATCAATAAAATTGTTTCCTCACATTTTAGTAACAATATCTTATCTCTACTTTATCATAAAATTAAGGAAAATTTATTTTTTATCTTATTTCTGAAGTAACTGATAGTATTTACAATTTAAGTCATCTTCAAAATTAAAAGAATGTTTTTGGATAATATAAATTTATATCTTGGTAACTACGATATAAAAAAATGAGAATTTGAATTATTTAAAAAATTAAAATTGTAAATCTTAATTTTCCATTTCCAGGTAATTAGAAAATTCTAAAATTATGAATATAAATTTTAATATTAATATGGTGATTTCAAATGTTAATGATG
The DNA here is from genome assembly GCA_005771605.1 of Scutellaria baicalensis. NCBI lineage: Eukaryota > Viridiplantae > Streptophyta > Magnoliopsida > Lamiales > Lamiaceae > Scutellaria > Scutellaria baicalensis. The sequence goes on from CM016727.1 coordinate 22,948,165, forward strand.
ATTTTATAATATATATGTCCATAATTGTAAACTAAGATAGAAGGTTAATAGAAATTATAATTTGAAATGAAAGTAATAAAGATAAAAAGATATAGATTATTTCACGTACAAGGGTACATATGAAAATTATTACACAATTAAAGTTTATATTAATCAATAATTTTGTTTCATCAATTATCAAATAAATTTAGTTACTTATCTAAATCCTTTTGAGATTTTTTCTGTCATATCATTGTATGACTCACTAATTCAGTATTTCTACCTATACTTAACAGAATTTCATATATTTTTAAGTTCATTATGTAGAAATATACAAATGATCTATTTGTTGACAATTGGTTACACTTATTAGTTTTTATAAATTATTAAACAGATTAAATAATCATTTAATCTCAGTTACTCCGATCACTTTTATTTCTTAATGCACACTATTTTAGTGACCAAATATAATATTTTTTCCTAGAAGGTTTTAAAACATTTATATGCTTATTATATACATTAATTTGAGTTAAATCTCTAGTTTTATTTTCTATCGTCATTGTTATTATTATATAAATATTCATGCCCTTTATAATACCAAATATTCTTTAAACCTTTTCAAACTTTTTTAACTTCATCTTATATTTTTACTTAACAGGAACATCTAAAGCCTCTTAAGAACATTTTAAATCATTTTAAAAATCTCATTCATGTAAAAGAGATTTCCATGCAATCTCTTGATTGATCCTTCAAATAACCAAATTGATATATTTCCTTATTGTAAGTTGACTTGCATAGATCAAATATAGTGTATCATATAATTGATTCTTTTGCACTCTGCCTTGTATTATAAATATTAAAAATATTACACCACCACAATCAAGTGACAAGTGACTGGAAGTATTTTCTCTACATGGTATCAGCCATACCAACAAACCACCCTGGCGAAGTCCTCAAAGATTTTTGGGACTTCAATAAACTTTTTTCTGAAGAATACATCTGAATGATGTGTATTCGAGAGAGCATATGAAATCTTGTAGGTTATCGAGTAAGGTCTATTTCCTTCTTTCATGAAATCATCTCCTTTGAAGTCTTGATGAAGAGTTAAGACTATGTTGAAGTCTCGATCTCTCAGATTATATGCAATTCTAGGATAGACATTAAATGCCAAATTTCTTGTATACAAATTTCCTGTTACTGCTCCAATGCATGAATCCATGAGATTTGAGATTCGCTTGTAAAAGATTGCAAGATTGAGGGGCGAATTAATCAATTCCTTCTTTGAATGTTGCTTTAATAATAAATCTTATGGCTCCGATGTGAATCCATGAGAATTTATTTGCAACTTCTTTATTGACTCTGTTCTTGATCTCCTGAAACTCTCGGTAAGGGATCAATTGCATCTCGATCAGGTTACCGATGAATTCCATTGAGATGACAAATTCCCTAGTAGTTACTTTATGGATAATTTGGTGTTTTCTATTACGAAATCCAATCTTATGCAACGCCTTCTCCATAACCCCAATTGTAAAGCCATCATACATCTGGAGTTTTGGATCTTCTTTCATAATCCTCATAAAAGTTTTATGAGAAACCGTAGTGTGGGAGAGGAATCCTGACATGTCCGAGCTGGATTCACTTCCATCATCTGAATAGATCTCTTCTTCATAGATTCTTTCATCTGAGGGTAAATCCTCAAATTGATACACATGTATAAGATCTTGATAATAGACAACTTCCTCGATTTCGGGTATTGCCTCGAACTGTCTTATTCCTCATTTTTTATTTTCCAGACAATCTGTTGAGATATGCCCTCTTGCTCCACAGGTCCAGCAATTACAATCTTTAAAACTTTCATTAGCTCTGGTATGAGCTCGTCTGAAAGTCCTTCTCGCTGTGGTCTTGCTGGAGTTTCCTTGATTTGAACCTGATGAAGAGACTCTACTTCTGCTTGATGCTGGTCGTTGCCCTGATTTATAGCTCTAGGCCTTTTGTTTTGACCATACCCTTCTAGGTCTCCATGAAGACCAGTGACCGCTTCTCTTGTTGCTGCTTCCACGACGATATAGATGGCTCCTTTGTTTCCTCCTTTTATGCGTCCGTGGCTGACCTCCAATAATTGTTGGGATGTTATCATCTTTGCAACATAGATGAACCATTTTATTGATTCCTCGCAGTCTCTTGTAATTCTTGTAAGGTGTTGTCTGATGACACCATTCAGATAACTTGGCCTTTAAGAATGATATTCTTATGGCCACTGTATCCAAATCATCCACATTCTTGTATTCCCTGATTAGCATTTCTCTCCAGGGACTCGGTATTTTCGCAAAGAATAATTGCGAAGCCTCTTTGTCTTCCACCTTAGACTTCCATCGGTACTCGGTGAATAACTTGATATATTCGTCAATATGACATATATCATTTAACTCGAGACTGTAGAGGGCTTGTTTGTATCTTATACTTTTCTCTTATTGCAATCCCTCAAAATAGCCTATGCCGATAAAATAGATTTTAAATAATTTTGCCATGTTATCGATAATTCCTTTCAATGACTCACCAGCGGTAATGTTGTTTTTAATATCTGGTGTTGTCATGTCCCATGCGATCTTTACAGATCCCTCAAGACTTATCTCAATGAGTAAGATGAATCCCTTCTTTGTAAGATCGAGGGTTCCTGCTGCAATATTCCTCATAGACGATGCCCAATCATCGATAAGGACTTCACGATTCTTGAAATCTGGGATATCCAAATTTAGCATCAACCCATATGGATGTATCGAGTTGAGTTGCGATCTTCCATAAGGCGTATTGAAGAGATTTGACCTTTTGGAACGTGGTCGAATTCCTGAGACAATAGGATCTCCTCTTTTAGTGAAATCTCCTGCGTGCGACATTGGTTCATCCATATAATGTGATCCTGAACTTTCTACTACGTTGGGATCCACTGTTAGTCTTTCATGCTGGTCACAAGTAACCAAAGCGGATCCATCTCCTGCGTTCATCTTTAGATACACAATCCCTAATCCTACGAAGGATTTGGCAAGGTCATGTAGATCACCCAAATTTATCTTTTCCAGATCCATCACTTGTCTATGAAAAATTTTCCTTTGATGATAGCAATAAATTTTTCATCATCGGTTATGCATTGTACAACTTCGGTTGGTTTCCTATCTTGGTGTAAATAGGGAACCGTCCCGAAATCTATATGTTTCCTTCTTTAGGATGAACTTGATCGGTTGGATCTGATGAACTTGTGTTGATAGGTGATTATGGCAGTTGCCATAATTCTGCACTGTTTTCTGGATTTCTCTAAGATCTTTGGAAATTGTAAGAATAACCCTCAATATATTTTGATGTGACAAAACCTGCTGTAACATACTATGTTCTTATTTGTTTATTTTCGCACTTAGTTTTTAATTTCAATAAGTAGCAAAGGTCTGCCTGAAGTATTCCACTGAGTTTCAAAGCTGCATGCAACAAGGAAAGAAGAAGTCTGCATACAACGAGCTTGTATTGTTAGAGCTGAAGGAAAACAACTTTGCTACATGTTGCACGACTGGACACTGAAAGTTATGGATACAGTAAGGCCAATTGCAGCAATAGAGAAGAAGTTGCAGCAACTGAAGTGAGACATGTACAGCGGGTCAACCTCGAAGGATTCAACACCCGCTGCATGTTCTCTGTTGATACGAGGAAACATCAACTTCAGTTGAAGGTGCAGTACGCGACAGACTGAAGCATAAAGGACAAATACAAGGACGGTGAGCGAATGAAGAGCTGCCACCTGGCCTGAGCAAGCGCCTGCAACCTGCAACAAAAAGGACAACCGCAATTAATGGCCCTGATGCCCAAGGAGGAGTTTGTCTCTTACTTTTTCAGGTGCACATTAAATTGGGTGTACCTTGAAGATCATGAAGAAGAATGTTGAGTGTCCAGATCGAATTAACAAGGAATATATTTGAGCATGAATGGATCAACGGTCAAGATGCAACAGCAGAAGAGAGGAGCTTAAATGAAGACGCGTGAAATGTGCACCCTTCAATTGGTGCATTCCAGCAACTATAAAAGGAAGGAGTGAGGCTGAGAAGAAGAAGGACTACAAATTTGAAGATCGTACCCTAAACTTCTAAGCTTACAGCGATCATCGAGCTCAAAGAAATATCCAACACTTTTCAGTTCCTAACTCAACCCGAAGCAAAAACATTCTACCATTGAAGATTCTGAGTGTTTTTGTTTCACCACAGTTGAAGATTTGTATAAACCTTTGACATGATGTCTGTGTAGGTTGTTTTATCTAGGTGTCCACAATTGATAGAAATTAAATCCTTGTTGTGCGTTTTGGTCCTGTTGAAGACAACATCATGTGTGGATCATGTCTAGTTGCTGAAACCTAAGAAGGGAGTAAGAACTTAGTAGGTTTAGTTAGAGTCCTTAGGCCGTGTTTGTTTGGTGGGCTTGGGCTAGATATGCATTTTTACCCAACACAATTCTTTGTCTAGTTGATGGGTTTAAGGCCCGGTTAATCTATTGGGCCCGGGATTATAAAGAAGGTTTGGGTTATGTTATGGGTAGGTTTATAAACCCATCGAGCTTGGGGGGATTCAACTTTTCCGAACAGTACACTTTGTACTCAATCGATTTTGCCCCTAAAAGTGGTTTGAAATGACATGAATACCCCTCGATATAATGAATTTACATGTTTGCCATTCAATTTTTATCCAACAACGGGAATAAACTCTAGTTCATTTCTTCTGTGTGAATCTGCGAAGGGAAGGCTTGAGGAATCTGAGAAGAGATGGCTTGAAAAGGATATCAGTCTTCAATCAACGGAGGATGTTGTGAGAAAGTTGTGCTCGTCTTAGCCATTACTTACATCAATTCTAATTGAGTCGCCCAACAATTTCTTGGAGGCAAGGACCGATCAAGAATTTAGGGTTTATGCAAATTGATTTTGATATACCTACTACAGATAGTGTGTGCATAAATCGGACCGATTAGTTTTAGTTTTAGGACATTGTGATTTTTGCAGAAGTATATAAATATTCTGGTTCCTGGTGCTTGGTTGCTATTTCAGATTAGGTGTCATATCTTTACACTTAGAAATGTCTTCTTAATATGTTTTTCGGTTACATAATGTTCTACAAATTCTAGAAAGTTTACAAAGTATTAGGATAATGTGTTGTAGTTATTTAATATGTGTTTACGTGCTTATGGGAGATTTGTTGTTGAGACTCTTAATTATTAAGCATCTTGTGAGCCATCATTTATAAATTGGCTATTAAACATATTATAATCTGATATCTCACATAGTTTAATAATCTATCTTAATTGTATGTATTAATTTGATGATGAATTAATGACACACTCACCAACACTTTTGTTTGATGTTGGGATCCTATGATCTATTTGTAAATCAATTAGTTGGGTTGGGTGTATAATGTGTAGATATATATATATATATATATATATATTCAAATCAGTAGTACTCAATTAACCTCGGGTTGTTATCATAATTGAGATTTGTATATTTAAAACTTCGTCATTTGTGTGCTTACACTTAATGTTCGCTTAAAATGTCATCAAATGTATAATAAAATGTAACATGAGTTTGGACTTGTTCATCATGATTTTCCAATACACCTCTAATGATTTTTCAATACAAATTTCTAATTATTGATTTACATATTCATATTCACAGTATATAGAGTAGTCTGATTCCTTCATAGTTTTTAATAGTAGTTTGTCATATTTACATTTTAATAACAGATCTTTCTACCTTTATGGACTCCCATATTAATAAGTATTATTCACATTGTGAGATTTATATGGGCTGACATAGTAGTTTCAATTGGATGGTTACACGTAATATATATTGATATATTTATACACATCTAATTTACATTTACTTTCTTTCCAACTTTTGGGAAATGATTAACAAGTTTTAATGTATAGCTCATTCAATTTTATCTATGTCTGTTTCCTAAACAATATTTCAGCATTCAATTCTGAGGAAAAACTGAGGTGCAAGAGTATACAAACTCATCACTACTCCTTGCATCATTTAAGGTTAGGCCTTGTTTTTTTTCACTGATGAACTAGAAGTGTTGATAATATAAGCAGTTTTATACCTCTACTACAAGTGATATTGATCTAGTTTATATAGGATTGGGTTGAAGTGTTGTAGATTTTTAGGCTATGTCTATTAATTTTCATATGATTTGTTTGGTGTGTTGTTATATATCTTTCCCCACTTGCAAGAGATGAAATGCTTATTACTCAACTGAAAATCTGATTTATTCTACTTAAATTTGAGATCGTAATTGGATGTAAATGTTTCAATAGAGTACAATCTTGCATAAACTGACTAATTATGGATTAACATATCCTTATTGAATTTTTTTTTTTTTTTGAATGAGTATAACATTTATCATGTGCAGTTGAGTGGCTTTGTTATCACCTTTGTGTCATTGTACACACCTATTTGTCTTTTAGGTCTTTTTAAAAAAGGTTGGTGAGCTCCTTAGTCATGTGTTCATAAACTGATGCTCGTTGAACCAACACTCTAGGTAAATATTTGATCATCAACTTGAGCTCTAGGTAATACATTGACAATGATCTTATGTTTTCTTTGTAATAGACAAATATGGATGACACACTTGAGCTCGAGGCCATATGTCTTGCAGTTGAGGCCATTAACAGATCGTTTAGATCCTTTTTGATGCTTATGACTTTTGCCTATGTGAGATTTTATCGTAGAAGGCGTATTACCCGAAACCATCGAACGAGAGTTCGCAATTACAACCTCGGATTTCTCGACAAATAGAACACATTTGTAATCTTACTCACATAAGCAATGTCACTTGTATTAACCACCTTCGTATGAGTCGTGATAGATTTTCACGCTTATGTTATCTGTTAGAGCATTTAGGGGGTCTTAATTCAACTAGACACCTATCCGTTGAAGAACAAGTAGCCATCTTTCTATCCATCTTTTCCCATCACAAGAAGATTAGAGTGGTCAAAGATGATTTTGGAAGAAGTGGCCAGACAATAAGCAAACACTTCAATTCGGTTCTTCAATCTTTGATAAAGCTACATATTGTTCTTCTCGTGTAACCTAAACCTATTGAACATGATGAGCCTGAGTCTCGTTGGAAATACTTCAAGGTAACTTAACCATTATCTTTGAATCAGTAAATTATTCCAAACTCCTTATTTCATGAATTTAATTTGAATGAAATGAATTTCCAAAGGGTAGTTGAGTTGATTGAAATCCTTTTTAAGTAAAATTAGCACTCATCTCTTCAACACTTGTAGGGATGCCTCGATGCTCTAGACGGCACATACATTCCTGTGAAGGTCCCTCTATGTGACAAACCAAGATATAGGAATAGAAAGAGTGATATTTCAGTTAATGTCTTGACCGTGTGTGATCGGAACATGAACTATGTGTATGTCTTGGCCGGATGGGAGAGATCAGCTGCAAATGGTAGAGTGTTGTGTGATGTCATTACTCGACCAAATGGATTGCAAGTCCCAACTGGTAAAATCACATTATAACCAATCACATGGTTCATATATATATGTCTAGTACGTCTCAAATGTCCTCTCGAGCTCTAGCCTTAAGTAACTCATTAAATCATATTTATGTATTAATGTCAGGTAACTACTATTTGTGTGACTGCGGATACACAAATGGAAATAGATTTTTGGCACCATACAGAGGTTATAGATACCATTTGCAAGAGTGGCATCATACATCACGTGCTCCTGAAACCTTTCAAGAATTTTATAACTTGTTACAAGCTAGAGCTCGAAACGTGATAGAACGTTCTTTTGGCGTACTCAAAGCTCGATGAGGAATTCTTAGGAGCAACTCATACTACCCAATCAAGACCCAAAACCATATTATATTGGGATGTTGTCTTCTTCACAACTTCATTCGCACCAACATATCTGTAGATCCAATCGAGAATGAAGTGTCTGACCTCTGTTATGAGACTGACCTTGAGCACACCCCTGATACGACCTATATAGACCAAGTTGAACCATCACAAGCTTGGTCATCATGGAGAGAGAATCTAGCAATGCAAATGTGGCATGACCACTAGGAACAATTAATGTAGTTAATTATGTAATTCTTGACTAAAACTACTGATGTTCATTATGACTGTCTTTTGAACTATATTTGAGACATTTGTTATTTGTGTATAATTTATGTCATGAACTTATTATCAATTTAACAATGACTACTATTTTTAATGTTTGGTTTCATTTGTTTCACATAATAGTCATTTTCCAAATGACATACTTAAGTGCTTCAAATATGTGTGAAAGTATTTTGATGCTCAATTTGACCAGGTAAACACGATGAGCAACCAACAGTTTATTAGATTAAAATAATTCCTATTTCAATTAAAGGTGTCAAAACAAAAATAGCTCTATAACGTAAACTGTAGCCTTCTTAAAGGACAAGCCATGAAACGTCGCATAGGATTTTTTTGAGTACATGAAGTTTGGATCCTCAATGGAATGTTATACCGACAACGCACGATTTCGTCAATCGGTGTTCCACGACATTCATCAGTTTCATGGTGAATTGAACCCTAACTATAATAGGTGAGGAAAAGAATTTTACATTGCCACATCACTTTCATCACTAAACAAATAATTAGATCATGTAAAACATAATACACAAGAAGATCGTAGCCAAGAAATCATCGGAGACTCCAGATTGATAGTGTTAAAGACTGTTTAAATTTTCTCTTCAATTACTCAACACAATTTGAAAAAAGCTAACATCACAACAAAGTGGTATATACCTAGAAATCAATTTTCAAGTAACTAGTTTAATCAAAAGAAGACAACTTCCCATAACAACTCTACTCAATTTTCTTTCCAATAAAATTCACCTCACTAAATTTCACATTCATAATCAAATTTCGACTTGTAAATAGCTCAACCCACATGTCTAGGGCTTGTGCAAAAGAATGAAAACTATGAAGAGAAGAAATAAAAATTCACAATTATACCTATTCGACATCGAATTTCAAATCTCTTGCTTAATTTTTTTGAGGATGAAACGGAGTCCAACTTAATTAACTTGTGGGATTTTCAAACTCTAACAAATCGAACGATACTGAGAGAGGAAGAAACTCAATCTTCAAATGAAAATCTATAGTGAGGTGTCACAACATTTTCGAGCATTTGAGGCAAGATTCTATTGTGATTTCATATATTTACACACATAATAGATGGATATTAGCTTGTGAACGACAGTCTTTGTTTTCACAGTAATGGATATTGGGTTATGAATGGATTGCATTTTCTATCTTTTCTATTTTTGGTAATTTTGCAAAAATAAAGGTAAGGGTAATATAGTAAATTACTAACTTTTATCTCCTTAAACCCATGAACCAAACATGAGTTTAAAATAACCCATAATTTAATCAACACACTATCATTCAAACCAAATACAAAATTTATCTCAATCTCATGCCGTAAACCATTGAACCAAACAAGCAATTAAGATAAGTGAACAGTGCAATCCCACTAATTTAATCAATATAAACAATCTCATCCCTCAAAACAAACGACACATATTGTTTTTTAGTAGGAAAAGAGTTCTGTAAATCTAAAGCTCTAGTGGATATCCTCTTTATGAAGGAGAAGAGAGGACGTAGAAGGCTTACACCACCTTCGAACCTCTATAAAAGCTTTGTGTTCACTTACAGCTTTCAACATACATTTCTATATCTTGCTGCATGCATATCAATGGCCTCGTTTATATGAGCTTAAATGTGAATCTGACATTTTAACTTATAGTTAAAAGTGTTATAATATATCTGCTGAACTCTCTATTCTTTAACATATTCCGTTGTGCATAACTCTGAGTGTGAAGCTGCAACAACAAGTTTGTTGCAAGCAGATCACTAGACTGATAAGTTGCTGTAAGCAGCAATAGCTTTCAATAGCTTCCAAAGAATAGAGAAAAAGAGCGAAAAAGAGAGAGATTCATTCACCCCCTGAACCTCTGCATCCACTTGGGACCAACAGAAATCTTAGAGGTGTCTGGAAGAATCTCTTTTCACTCGGGCATCCCATCAGTCATCATGGTTTTGATGAGCTGTTTCCTGATGATTTATCAAATCAACATATAACATCTGGTTTACCTTAAGGAAACCCAGATAATATGCTGCTTGTTTGTCACATTGCCTCAAGGTTTCCCTAACAGCTCCTGTGTGTTCCTTTTCAACATATTGGTTATTCCAATATGTTATCTTGTCTTGATGTTCCCATGCGTACATCGTCAAAATTTGACGATATCTCCTGTAATGTATACATCTTGGACATTCATCCAAATCCAATTTTCTCGAATAATTCTCAATAGTTATTTACATAAAAATAATAAATATAACTTCAAGTTTTTAATAAATTTGGGCTCTGATACCATTTTGGTGTCAGGATCGAGAAACAACATGGATTGGATTATTTAGAATTTCTTTGGAAAACTTGGAAATAGAAAAATGAGTTCTGCTAATAGCAAAATGAGCTTTGGAAATAGTCTTTTATTATCCAAAATAATCCAAAATCGTACCTAAGGTGTGTGCATTACACTTGATGAATTTGGGGGTTATGTGCTGAATTTTTGAAAATCCAAGTGTTTACTACGCAATTTCTTTCTTACAAGGGGGTTTGACACAACATTTTTAAAACAAGGGGTATGTCACATTAACCCCGCAGTTCAAAATCAAACATTTATCATGTGACAATGCGTAGAGCAAAATTAAGTACCACAGGTGTAAGTTGATATGAATACATGAGCTATTGTAATAGTAAACAAATAGGATGAATTAAACAAGTATCATTTAAAGACGATAAATACATGTAGCCATATGACAAATACTAATTGTGGCCATATATAGGAGATACTTGGATTCATCATAAGACTTCTTCTGATGCTATTGCAAGGAGTAAGACACAAGTGTACCAGGTAATCTACTTTCTTTTCCCAGTTAACTTGTTAAATTTTTGATAGTTGTACTCTTTCTATTGTAGCCTATAATCTCTAAACTCATATCCATAGTTGAAACACATCCCTCCCCCAATGCTTCAACATGTTCTTTATGAGAGTGTTGCTCACTTGTGATTGGAGATGTTCTCCATGACTCTCTTTTGTGCCTTGGACCCATGCAGGTGGTGATGTTAAGTTTTGGATCACTGGTTCTGTAAATAAGTGTTTAATTTGTTTTTGTGGATAGGGTTAAATTCAATTTTAGTTCATTTAAAAAGTCACAGTCCAATTTTCGTCCATCATGGAAGCGATTTTCAATTTTAGTCCAATTAAACCAAAAATCGTCACTATTTGGTCCATTTTTGTCACTATTTCGTCCACCATGGAAGCGATTTTCAATTTTCAGTTTTCAATTTTAGTCCAATTAAGCCAAAAATGGACTAAATGGTGACGATTTTTGACTTAATTGGATTAAAATTGAAAAGCGCTTTCATAGTGGACGAAACTTGGAGAGTGATTTTTTAAATGGATTAGAATTGAATTTTTCCTTGTGGATATGTCTGTTTCATTGGTGGCATCATGTGGATATCTCTAAAATGGTTGGGGCTGCTGTTGATTTTTTTGGGTTGTTTTTATTTTAAGATATTGGTTGGGGCTGATATTTTGAATTTATTGGGCTTGGTCTTTTAAACTAAAACTATCAGTCTTTGCTACCATTTGGATACTCTTTTGGGCCTAAACTAATGGGTTGTTTTGTTCATAATTATATATACCCAGCCCCTTTCACCTGTAGCACCAGCCTTAAAAAACGGATCTGAGAAAATGAAGGTGGAACAGATCTGAGATAGAAGAGAGAAATCGGGGATGGTGGCGGAGGGGTGGGGGAGAGAAATCAGGGATGTGGCGGAGGGGGTGGGGGAGAGAAATCACGGACTTCGGCGAGCACCCCAGCACCGCCGTCACCCTCCTCACAGTCCGCCATCGTCGTCTCTCTGTCACTCTCTATCTCTCTCTCTCTCTCTCTCTCTCTCTCTGCTACTGTGTCCGGCGCCGCCATGTGCGTGGGTGAGCTGTGCCTCCTTGAGCGGCGACGCAGGGTGTGTGTGCGTGTGCGTTTGGTGTCGGGGTGGGAGCCGCCGTGTCGGGTGTCGGGGTGGTGCGGTAGTGGTCGCCGACAGTGGTGGTGGGGAAGGGGAAGGGGGGGCTGCTGGGGAAGAAGGGGGCATTTTTTTTTCCTTAATTTTTTATTTTTTAGTATTTTTTCCACGTATCTTCCACGTCAGATATTCCCTGCCACGTGTCATCTGCGTGTGAAACTAGTCGCCATGTCGGACAAATCATGGAACTCATGTGCTATTCACGTGCCAATTGAGCCCAATTAAGCGATTCGGGTTCAATTGGGGCAAAATTCACGAAAAACATAATCTTAAAGTCTTACATTGCAAGCCCGAAAGTAAAAAGTCCGAATTTGATAACTGACCATAATTACGGGGCAAAAAAGGTAATTAACTCTTTTAAATATTCTATATGTTATCCTAATTCTTTTTGCAGCTTATGTATGCTATGAAGGATTTGTTGCCCTTAGCCTCAAGGTTGAAGATTAATCGCAAAAGCTAACGACCTCATTTTGGATGTTCTTTTTCCTTTTACAGGGGATGCTGTTCTAATTTGTATTTTGCTTGTAGCCATTCGTCTTAGCATATCTTTACCAAAATCCAAAAATCTGATTACTTGGACCATTGGGTCTTTTAATCATTTCTTTGAGGTTTGTTGGGAGATTTAGGTTGGTGGCATTCATCTGTTTGGCATATGAGGCTTATAAACCTCTTAGTTGCTTTCCTTCTCTTTTGCTTTCTTTTGTGCGCTTGTTTGAACATTTTTCCTATGGTGGAATTAGGGTTGTGCATGGGTCTCGAAGATCATTGAAATCGAACCAAAATCTGAACCGAAAAAGTTCTGATACGAAAATATTTAACTTTTTGACTTTATCCGTACTGAATTGAACCGAATTTTTTCCGGTACGATTCTGGAGAATTTTCAATTATCTGAACCAGGAATCGAACTAAACTAGGACCGAACCAAACCGAATTGAACCGAACCGAAGAACCGAAATTCAAGAGTATTATTTATACATATTATTCATACTTCATATAGCTATAGTGAAACCTTTATAAATGAATACCCTTGAGACTAGAAAAAAATATTCATTTAGCGAAATTATTTATTTATCGATAAATGAATAATTTATTCATTTATCGAATTGTCCAGCTCATCTTGGTAGTAGATAACTATCCAGCTCATCCAATGGTTGTTGAAGGGTTAAAAAATGTAGAGTTGTTTTTCTTGTCTTCTAAGTTCTAACACAACGTCTAAAATTCAACCATGTGATGCTGGGATCATTCGGGCATTCAAAGTTCATTATCGACTGATTTGTTCCCGACCCTGTCTTCCTCTTCTCCGATGAAAATCAGAATTCTTCGGTTAAAAGTACCTGCAAAACAAAGAACACCGGGGATTTTTCCCGGTGAAGAGACTCTGACGCTCAAGTCAGTGATCCGGAAAAACTAGCAATTTTTTTATAATAATTTTATGTATTTTTTTGTGTCTATGTCCTAAAGAATAAAGGAGAAAAGGTTATAAATACTCCGTGAAGGGCGTGACAGTTAAGTCTTTCCTAAAAAAGTGGGAAGTGGGCGGTTTATCCCTGATCGTGGCGATTATCTGAATTTAAACTAGCTTGTCTCATATACTCAAGATCAGTTCGTCTTCTTATCCCGAAAGTCTAGTTAGTTCGTGTTCGTTTCCATATAAGCTATGAACTATTGTCGGAAAGAATAGCTCGCATCCGGATGCACCGTAATCTACTTTATTCCTTTCAGGGGAATATCTGTTCGCCTCTTTGTTCTGTTCGCTGCTTTGTTCTGTTCGCTTGCTTCTTTCTAAATAGTTCGCATCGGTCGGTTTTTGTTTTTGAACCAGTTCACTTTCCCAAATAACTCGAATGTGATCAATTCGACCACATCAAGTATTCCCCCCCTTCAAAGTGCGTGTTTACACGCACTAGTGTAGTTCGGATTGCATCTGCTAAGTGTGATGCTTTCTCTAGAAGCAACACATCCCATCAATCATCCCCAAGCGACACGTGTTTGCCAGTTCCCATATCCCAAGACGCCCTCTCACCTCCATCGTTAGATTACATCGTATCCAATGGTCGAAAATTCGTGACTTTTCAATTCCCCCCCCCCCCCCCAAAATGAAGAGTCGTATTCTCCCTATATATATCATCTTTTCTTTTCAAGAAAACCCTTCTGCAAAATTATTGTACACTCACATATAAAGCAAGAGTTTTTCTTCTGCAATTTCTAGGACTTCTCAAACAAACCAAGTACCATTTTCCTTCCTTGTTCTTTTCATTTCAATGGCGTCCTCTGATTCTTTAATCCATCTTAGAGACGAAAGTGAATCAAAGGAAGGATTTGAGCAATTTCCTCTACGCCCTTTTTCTGAATCTTCAAACCCCAAACCTTCTTCCTCTAGCCGCCAAAACCCTTCCAATCCTCCAAAAAGATCTCATAAGAAAACTGTAGATAACGTTTTTTCTGCAACTAAAACCACCCATACCCATACCATTCTTTTAAGTTCGCTCATGATAGGGGGTTATGCTATTGTGATCCCCGATCCCGATGATCGTCCACACCGAGCTCCTGCTGGTTGCCAGACATGGTTTTTAAAACATGTCACCATAGGTTTAGTTCCTCCTATTCATCCTTTTTTCCTAGAGATTGGTTCGGCTTTCGGTGTATGTCTGAACCAATTACATCCGAACTCCATTAGTTACATCGTGTCTTTTTACATGGTGTGCAAATGGATGGGTGTCGAACCAACTGCTGATCGATTCCGATCTTGCTTCGTTCTCAAACACACCAACCCTTATCGCTTTTACTTGAGTCCCCGCAGCGGTGGGAAACGAGCTCAATTTTTATCCTCGGGAGATGAGAAGATCAACTCTTGGGAAAAGTACTATTTTTTTGTTCGTGCACCAGCGAACCAACTTTTTCGATCATCTCCTTGGGCTGAAACTTCGAACCGGGCTGACCCTGCTCCTCAATGGGATTTTGAGATCGCAGTCTTGGATAGGATATTCCGTTTTGGGTTGTTCGATATAGTACAAATGAGTTCCTATGTGTCGTTGTTGTCTTTCTGGGGTTTTATCCAAACAACCAAGTTCCCCGCAAATTCAATCTAGGTTGCTTGAACTTTTTTCATTATTTCTCTTATTATCTCTGTTTCAGTTTGTCGGACTGTGCCTTACTTGGAACTTGAATCGTTTTTTGTTGCAGACAACACGATGAACAAATTCTTCAAATTTGGCTTGAAGACCCCTGATGCGGAGAAGACTGCTTTTTCTCCCTCTGAAAAAGCAGTAAATGCCAGACTAGCGGTGACCTTCCGTCAGGAAAAAGGAGAGACGCCTTGCCAAACTAACCTCTAAAACCCCCGGTTCGACAGAAAACATAATTCAGCCAGAGGGGGGTAGTACTTCTGTTAGTTCGGGTCTAATCGCATCTCCCTTGACTGTCATGGATGCTCAACCTTCTCCCTCATTACTGCTGCCCAGGCCCCTGATCCTATTGATCTTGCAAAAGAGATTAACGAGGAAGCAACTGAAGCTACAACTTCCTTACGCAGGAAGAAAAAAGGGTCTTCTAGTTCGCAGAAAACTCCAAAGAAGCAGAAAACTGATAGAGGACCGAAGACTAGTTCGGAAATTCAGAAGGGAGTGGTTGTTCGGAGTGAGAAAGCTGCTGAGGATGAGGAGGATGCTGAAGAGAAGGAGCTGAGACTGAACTTAACTCGTGCGGTGAACTTGAGCAAGTTTTTTGAGAGTTTGGGCAAAAGAGCCCTCCATCGACGAGATCAAATTCAGTAGCAACGTGATCAACTGAGGGAGGTGGTAGAGGAAAAGAAAACCCTGGAGAGCGACTTAACGATGAATACCGGCAAAGCCGAAAACCTACCAGCTCGGTTGGAAGAGCGGGAAGTAGAGCTGGCACTTGCTCATTCAGAGGTGGCCAAAAAGGGAGAGTTGTTGTTGGCCAAGGAAAAGTTTGCCATGGAGAAACAGTCTGCTTATCTGACTGCGGAGGCTGAGATTAGGAGGCTGAAGGAGGAACTGGAGGAAGAAAAGAGCACCCGAGCTGAGTTCGGTAAAGCCATATGGAATGAAGGCTTTTATCACTTTGCTCGGAGTTCAGAAATGGAGTTAACAGCGGAAAACTTCCGAGAGAGACTCCTGTTCCGTCTTTGGAATTCTGTTCTTTTCCTTTCTAAGGCTGCTCCGATGGTTGAAGCTTATTTTCGAGAGGGGGTCAGACTTTGCCAAGAGGAAGTGGGGCAGGCCTTTCAGTTCAATGTCGATTCGTTAGGCGAGAAGCTGCAACAAACATTTCCCATTCCTCTTGGCTGGCACGGGGATCCAAATGAAGATGTTGATGCCCACTGGTGGAAGGGCTGTTTAGAAGAAGCAGTCAAAGAAGTTCTTCCAGACAAAATTCTTGATAACCCTGGTACCAGCTCGGCTCCTCCAGCACCTGAAGAACTAGATCCAAGTTCGACTGTGGACCTGCCAGAGGACATGTTTGATCCCTTGCTTCCGACCTCGATCAACAATCCAACTTCTGAGTCAACTCCTTCTCCTGATCATCTTAAATTAACTTTCCTGTACTTTTTTTTTTTTTGTAAACAACTTTTATATATATCCGAAGTTCTGAACATAATGTGTGTCCTCACAACTAATCTACAAAAGTATATCAGAAATGAATAGCCTGATTTAATCACAACTCCTTTACTTTGTGGGGATGTGTCCCTTCACTCAATCATACTTCACTTCGCTGAATCGAGGTATTCTGAGTGAATACTTTACTTCGCTGAATAAAGATATTCAGAAACTCTTCACTCTCTTCAATTTTCTTGATCATGGAGTTCCGAGGGAACCCCTCAATTTGCTTAGTCACAGTGTTTCGAGGGAACTCTTCAATTTGTTTAATCATAGAGTTCCGAGGGAACCCTTCAGTTTGCTTAATCATAAAGTTCCGAGGGAACTCTTCAGCTTGTTTAATCGGGGAGTTCTAAGAGAACTCTTCAGTTTGCTTAATCATAGAGTTCCGAGGGAACTCTTTAGCTCGCTTAATCATAAAGTTCCGAGGGAACTCTTTAGCTTGTTTAATCAGGGAGTTCTAAGGGAACTCTTCAGTTTGCTTAATCATAGAGTTCCGAGGGAACTCTTTAGTTCACTTAATCATAGAGTTCCGAGGGAACTCTTCAGTTCGTCTAATCAGGGAGTTCTGAGGGAACTCTTCACTTCGCTTAATCATGGTGTTCCGAGAGATATACAAATAATTATATGAAAATCAGCAGAATTAGAAGACTCAGGGATTTAACGTGGTTCGGTCAATTCGACCTACATCCACGGAGTGCAAAAGATCTCTTATTTCATTAAAACAACATGAATTTAAAAAAAGGAGTAAAAAGCAACATACTGACATATGATACTTCAAGTATAAAACTTCTTCAAATGATTAATGTGCCATGGTCTTGGCAACACCCTTCCTCTTTCATCAGTTAGTTTGTAAGATCCTCCAGACAAAACTTTTGAAACAGTATATGGCCCTTCCCAAATGGCATCCAATTTCCCAATCTTCACCAGAGCATCAGATTGTCTTAAAAACATATCTCCAACTTGGAATTCTCTCTTCCAAATTTTCCTATTGAACGCCGCTTGAATAAGTCTTTGGTAGTGTTCATGCCGAATTCTAGCTTCATCTCTGACCTCGTCTAAAAATAACAAAACAGTTCTGATCAATTCTTCATTTTGTTGAGGATTGAAGTTAGTAATCCGTAGAGCTTCTCCTTGAATTTCAGCTGGGACCACAGCTTCCATTCCGAATGCTAGACTGAAAGGGGTTTCTCCAGTGGTTGATCTGGCTGAAGTTCGATACGCCCACAAAACTGATGGTAGTTCGTCTACCCAATTTGATTTCTCATATTCGAGCCGTTTCTTGAGTCCATCCAATATAATTTGATTAACCACTTCAACTTGTCCGTTTGCCTGAGGATGAGCCACTGGGGTAAATACTTGTAAAATTTTCATCTCTTTACACCACTCTGTGATCTTTTTTCCTCTAAATTGAGCTCCATTATCTAACACCAAAATCCTTGGCAAACCAAACCTGCAACAAATACTTTTCCATATAAAGTGAATCATATCAGCCTCAGCAATCTTAACCAAAGGTTCAACTTCGACCCACTTAGTAAAGTAATCAACATCCACCACCAAGAACTGCTTATTTCCTCTGGTTTTAACAAGTGGACCGACTATGTCAATTCCCCATCTAGCAAAAGGACAAGGCGAACATACAGTAAGCATATCTGTAGCCGGTGTATGAATTCTCCATCCATGTTTTTGACAAGAATCACATTTCCGAACTATTTCCTCAGCATCATTTTTCATTGTAGGCCAGTAGAAACTAGCTCGTGCAACCTTTCGAGCGAGTGTCCTTGCTTCTGCATGCTCAGCACATCCTCCTTCATGTGCCTCCTTTAGAACCTTAATTCCCTCTTCTTGAGATAAACATCTTGCATCTGTAGGTAAAAAGGTTTTTCTATATAACACTCCATCAAGAATATAATAGAATCGAACCTGTTTTTCCAACTTCTCGAGATCTTTTGTATGTCCTTCTTTTGCTCCACCTAAAAAATTCAACAAAGGAATTCTCCAATCGTGCTCTGCCATGTTAACATTCATTACTTCGTTTTCTTTTCCTACTCCCATAACAGTAATACTCCTCTACGAACAATCTTGTAACGAACTCCCAATTTTTGATAGATAGTCTGTTTTCTGATTTTCACTTCGAGGTATCTGTTCGATCCGAAGTTTTTCGAACCTTTTTTCCATATCTCTTATCTTTTGCACATAAGAAATCATGCGATCTTCTTTGACTTCACATTGGTTTCGAAGCTGTTGAGTCACCAATTGTGAATCTGATTTAACTATCACATCACGAGCTCCAGTCTGTTCGGTTATTTTCAATCCCTGTAAAAAAGCTTCATATTCCGCTTCATTGTTAGATGCCTTAAATTGAAATTTTATGACGAACTCTAACTCATCTTTCTCCGGGCTAATCAACAGTATCCCAGCTCCTGCTCCTTGACGGGACGATGATCCATCTACAAATACTTCCCATTCCTTCTTTTCTTGTATCCTGGTTGTCTCCTGGATAAAGTCTGCCAATGCCTGACCTTTAATAGCTGTTCGCGGTTCATATTTTAGGTCGAACTGTCCCAAGTCAATAGCCCACTTTACTAACCTTCCTGATGCATCTGATTTCCCCAACACAACACTTAAAGGATGGTTAGTTCGTACTATTATGACACCCCAAAAAATATGGTCTCAACCTTCTCGCCGTAGTGACTAGGGCGTAAGCGACCTTTTCTACTTCGGTATAGACGGACTTCAGCTCCATGGAGAACTTTACTAACAAAATATACAGGGAATTGATCCTTACCTTTTTCACGAATCAGAACCGACCTGACTGATTCTTCTCCCACTGCTAAATACACGATCACCGTACTTCCTTTAACGGGCTTGTTTCAACAAAGGAAGTGATAGAAGAAATGCCTTCAAATCCTCGAATGCTTTTTGACAATCTGCACCCCAACTGAACTGGCCATTCTTTCTTAAGATTCTGAAGAAAGGTAAACCCCTATCTGTCAGCCTTGATATGAACCTGCTCAAAGCAACAATACGACCAGTTAGTGTTTTTACCTCTTTTATAGTTCGAGGAGGTGACATCCCTTGTATAGCTTGAACTTTGTTGGGGTTGTCTTCTATCCCTTCTATCCGTAACCATATACCCCAAAAATTTCCTGCTTTCACTGCAAACGAACACTTGGCTGGATTTAACCGCATCCCATGCTTTCGGATTGTTGCCATAGTTTCCCTCAAATCATTTGCATATGTGTTCGCCTGTATGCTTTTCACTAACATATCATCAACATATGCTTCCATGTTACGACCTAATTGATGCTTAAACACCTCATCCACCATTCTCTGATAAGTAGCCCCAGCATTTTTCAATCCAAATGGTATAACCGTATAACAATATGTACCTGAGGAAGTAATAAAAGCTACATTGGGTTTGTCTTCCGGATGTAACATGATCTAATGATATCCTTGCGCCGTATCCATCATGCTGAGGAGTTTGCATCCCGCAGTTGAATCCACTAACTTATCAATCCGTGGAAGAGGATAGTGATTCTTAGGACAGGCCTTGTTTAAATCCCGAAAATCAATGCACATTCTCCACTTATTCCCTGGTTTCGGGACCAGTACTACATTGGCCAACCATCAAGGGTACTGGATCTCTTCAATATGCCCAATTTCCAGTAACTCTTCGACTTCTCTCTTGATGATTTCATTCTGTTGATCTCCGAAATGTCTCAATTTCTGTTTAATTGGTCGAACATCAGGCTTGATGTTTAACTTATGAACTACCACTTCCGGGTTTATACCTTTCATATCCTCAGGCTTCCACGTGAACAAATCTACATTATCTTGAAGAACTTGCACTATTGCTTTTTTGATTTGTTCTGGCAGTTGACTCCCAAGCCGAACTGAATGTCCCGGTAGCTCCGGGATCAACTCCACACTCATCAATTCACCTTCCTCGAATTCTGCAGTATTCAATTCATCACCCTTCTTTAGTATTCAATTCATCACCCTTCTTTAAACTTTTATCCCTTCCTCAATCAATGTTATCTCTCTGTTCGCTATGGCGTTTCCGAGATTTGGACTGACGAACTGCCGCCACATAACAACGTCGAGCAGTTTGTTGGTCACCATGAACCACTCCCACTCCTACTATGCGTCCCTCCTCATTTTCAACAGGAAATTTCATCATTAAATGTGCAGGCGAAATGACTGTGGCATATGAGCTCAGAGAGAGACGACCTAAAATCACGTTATATTGAGAGGGGGTGCATCCACTATGAGGAAAGTCATCGTTTTATTTTGTCTCCATTCTCCATCTCCTAGAACCATAGGAAGCTGGACCTTGCCATAAACTGTCACAGATTCTCCTGCAAAACCATAAAGTGAAGTTTCTATAGATTTTACCTCCACTGTCGATCTCATCTTCTTGAAGCAATCCATGAACATGATATCAACCGAACTTCCAGTATCAACGAACACCCGCTCAATATTAAAGCCTCCTATCTCAGCAACAATCACCATAGCATCAAACTGAGGACTTTGAATAGCCACACGATCTCGAACTCCGAACTCGATCACCACATCATCAAAAATTGAGTGAACCGTATTCTGTTCTTGTCGAACAAAATTGAGTCTCACTTTCCGAGCCCTGTTGGAATCTCCATCTGTTGGCCCGCCCATGATCATATGAATAGTGGGTCTTTCTTCTCGCTTAGGCTTAGCTCGTGGTGGAAGAGGTGGAGGTGGAGGCAATTCAAGTCGCTCTTGCCTTCTTTCTCTTCTCGGCTCCTCTCGATCATTCCCCTGTTCGCGGTTTGGTTGAGTCCGACGAACAAACCGAGCTAATCTATTTTCCCTGATCAATCTTTCCGGCTCGTCTCGTAAATGTAGGCATTCATCAGTCCCATGCCCATACTCATTATAAAATCGACACAATTTACCGTTGCCAAAAGTGGGTGGCTTCTTTGGATTAAGGCTCCAGGTTGACGGCCATTTTAGTTGGGATAAGTTCCATATCTCCATTAGTACTTGTCCAGGTGGTATGGTCATGGGAGTGTACTGCTCATATCTTCGCCCTGTCCTATTATCTCGTAAAGAGGGTGGTGCAAATCTCATTCGGTGTTCTCCTCCTTCTCTTTTTCTTGCAACATCATGCTCCTGAGGTCTACTCATTCGATTCGAGCTCTCACATTTTTTCATCCGAACTGCCTCCTCCAAGTTAATATGCTTAGTAGATCTTTGCAATAGGTCATCGAAACTTTTGGGCGTTTTCTTAACCAGCGAAGTATGAAGGTCGCCCTCTTTCAGACCTTGAATGAAAGCACTAACTACCAAATCATCTGAAGCTTCAAGAGCTTCTAAAGTAGCAGCCGTGAATCTTTTGACGTAATTCCTCAACGTTTCATCCCCTTTTTGTTTCACCCCAAACAAAGTCTGAGTAGATCGCCTCTGTCTTCTCGAACTGGCGAACTGATGTAGGAACAACTCCGATAACTGCTCAAAACTGTAAATCATCCCATCACTCAACTGGCTAAACCACGTCTGAGCAGCCTTAGTGAGAGTAGTTGCGAACACCCTACACTTAATACCATCTGAATACCGATGTAATAGAGCGGTATTTTCGAATCTACACAAATGGTCCCATGGATCTGTATTACCATCATAATCAAAATTAATGGGCCGAAAAGAAGCCGGTAATTCGTCCTCCATAACTTCCTCAGAGAAAGGATTTCCCCTCGAACTTCTTGGAACCCGTCGAACAGTTCTCTAGACTTCTCGCAACTCCTTTCTTAGATCATCCACCTTCTTAGATAGTTCTACATGTCCTCGCTTCTGGCCGTGAGGATGATCAAACTGACTTTCTTGCTCATCTGTCCGAGATTTGTCATCTTTCGGTTTTTTTCTGGTATGAACATCAGTGTTACCTTGTTGTGACTCAACCTTCTGTTTGCCTAAAGCTTTTTTAACAGCCGCTTCTATCAAATTTGAAAGTTCCTCCGGCATCAAAGTGATAGTACCGGGAGGATTCACCGGTGCAGAACTCTGGTCCTCATCTTGCCTTATAAATTGTTCTCCTTTTTCTAACCTCCTTCGAGATCCTCTAGTATTCACCATCTTTACGATTTCTCAACGTCTTAAAAACTCAAAGTTGTGATACTTCCCACAGACGGTGCCAATTGATTTGTTCCTGACCCTGTCTTTCTCTTCTCCGACGAAAATCAGAATTCTTCGGTTAAAAGTACCTGCAAAACAAAAAAACACCGGGGATTTTTCCCGGTGAAGAGACTCCGACGCTCAAGTCAGTGATCTGGAAAAACTAGCGATTTTTGTATAATAATTTTATGTATTTTTTTATGTCTATGTCTTAAAGAATAAAGGAGAAAAGGTTATAAATACTCCGTGAAGGACGTGACAGTTAAGTCTTTCCTAAAAAAGTAGGAAGTGGGCGGTTTATCCCCGATAGTGGCGGTTATCTGAATTTAAACTAGTTCGCCTCATATACTCAAGATCAGTTCGTCTTCTTATCCCGAAAGTCTAGTTAGTTCATGTTCGTTTCCATATAAGCTACGAACTATTGTCGGAAAGAATAGCTCGCATCCGGATGCACCGTAATCTACTTTATTCCTTTCAGGGGAATATCTGTTCGCCTCTTTGTTCTGTTCGCTTCTTTATTCTGTTCGCTTGCTTCTTTCTAAATAGTTCGCATCGGTCGGTTTTTGTTTTTGAACCGGTTCACTTTCCCAAATAACTCGAATGTGATCAGTTCGACCACATCATCGACGACGTTTTTATTCTAGCATCTTGCAGAGCCTTGAAGTGGACTCATCAAATCGAGAAAACATTAACATTTTGGATGCAATTAAGTTTGCTACCATGGCTTGGAGATTTGATATAACAGAAAAAAACAATTGCTAATTGTTTCCGACATTGCAAGATACGATCTGAAGCAATTGATGTTCCCGAAGAAGAAGTTGACCAGTT
This sequence comes from Scutellaria baicalensis, assembly GCA_005771605.1. Lineage (NCBI taxonomy): Eukaryota > Viridiplantae > Streptophyta > Magnoliopsida > Lamiales > Lamiaceae > Scutellaria > Scutellaria baicalensis. The sequence continues at coordinate 22,971,909 of CM016727.1, forward strand.
AGAAGAAGATACAATTTAAGGATTAACAAATATCATTTCTAATTTGCACTACAGACATGTGATGGACGTCGAACATCTTTTGAACTATTCTAACGAGAATGATGCAGTTACGGAATTGCCTACAGATGAAGAAATTATTGAGTCTGTACTAAATGATGAAAATGATCCAGAACCAGATGATAGCGGTGTCACACCAAATGTGTCATCGAAAGAAGTCTTCCAAGCGGTAATCACCCTACGAAACTACTTGCTACAACATGAGTAAAATATTTCAGAAGTTTTGTTTGCACTAGAAAAAATTAAGGATGTGATGCATTTTGGTGGAAGAAAAAAGCAAACGAAATTAGACGATTTTTTTGTTATGAAATGATCTTTTGTATTTGTTTATTGAAACACATTTTTTTAGGGTATTTATACACATATATATCTTATGTATTTTAATGATTATTCATTTATATTTACATAGGACCTTTAAGAATTCAAAAAAATATATTCATTAATGCATTTATCGAGGTTATTCATTTGCCTCATTGGCCCAAGTCGGGACTGAAGAAAATTATTCATTTGTCGAGGTTATTCATTTATCGAACATTCATTTATTGAGATTTCATTGTACATAATTCATATTTATCTAAGTTCATAATAATAATGCTATATTTATTTATAGAAAATTCCACATATAATTTCAATTTTCAAAATTTTGATAAATAATGACAATAACTTATATTCTAATGATGTTATAAAAGAAAACATATATATCTTTATATTTAAAAGATAAGTAAGAAACTAATGATATAAGAAAATTATAATTTTTGATGAGATATGAAACAACTTTTTTTTTATAACTTAAAAGATTGTGTAATCTCTATTCCCTATAATCTCTATAAATTTATAATTTCTTTGATAATCTAATTTAACACAATTATTATATAATTTATTAGTAAATTATTTAAAAAACTTTATCTTTTTAAGATAAGAACCTTTTGTTGTTACTTGTAAATGGAACAAGTTGCATCTTTGTGAAATTTTAGAAGTTTGGTTCATAAATTTTAGTTAGAAATTTATTATGATTCGTTAAAGTAAACAAACTCAAAATTGATGGTCGAAATGAGTCGGCTATTTTTGCTAGTTAGAAAGCACACTGAGCTTCTGAATTGGCTTTTAGCGTCGGTGGTCTGACTTTGGATCGTTTTAGGAGTTCTTTAACTTCTACTACAACGGAAGTTTTTATTTGCGTCCAAGATTGGTTGAGACACCAATTCAAGTTGAAGAATTAATAGAAGACATGACTAAACTTGAAAGAAGTATATACATATTTCTACTATTCTTTCTTTAACATATTTAATTTTCCTTTTCTTTGATTTTTGTGTTTTTTTTTTCTTTATTAGATGTTAAAGAGGACCCTAAAATTCAAGAGTTGGTGTTTCCAATAGCCGTCTTAGATTATTGATTGCTATGAACATGCACTAGAAGAAGATGTTTATTAAAAATTCGTTTTGTTTGATATTAAACTTATTTTAAATTATTGAACTTTATACTATACTTGTTTAATTTTTAGTTGTTAATTGAATTTTGTTGGTGGGAAAGTAGTGTTTAGTCATTTATTTTTTCTAATTATGTGCCTTTATGATAAATTTTTTGCCTTTTTTTTTCTTTTTGGTTTAATTTTCTTAAATCTCCGACTATCAAAATTTTTGTTCCAAATTGATCCGTATCAATAGAACCGTATCCTCGGACTGAACCTAACCGAAATTTGATTTGGTTTGGTTTTGGAGACCTTTTATTTAGGTTCGATTCTGGAGAATCATTTTTAGAATTATCCGACATTTGGTTTGCTAAAATTGATAAAAAAATATATTGTATTGCATAAAACAAAATGAGAGGATTCAGATACATATATATAGACGGGTAAGCGTGATGGCAAAGCTAGCTAATAAAAAAAAGATTCCTTTTGTTGAGGTAGCAAAACAGCCTAACAAACTCTGCAAGCCTAACAAACTCTGCACATGTAATTTGCGTGCTGCTTCTTCACTCTTTTTTTTTTTTTGTTGTATGCATGCATGGCTAATAATTCTAATATGCACCTAACCAGGATCGAGGGTCAAAGACAGCTAGGAACTGAGGGAAGAAAAACGGCCGGCAGAGAGATTCTTAGTAAAGATATCAGCAATCTGATTCTCGGAGGGAACAAACCGAATATCCAGATCATGATGTTGAACTTTCTCACGCAAGAAGTGAACATCCACTTCAATGTGTTTGGTACGGGAATGAAAGGCTGGACTGAAGGCAAGTTTAATAGCACCCTCGTTGTCACACCAAAGAACTGGAGGAGATGCAATAGAAATGCCCAATTCCACAAATAAGCCTTTGAGCCACAAGATATCAGTGGTAGCAAGAGCAAGAGCGCGATATTCTGCTTCCGTGCTGCTACGTGCGACGACGGCTGCTTTTTGCTACACCATGAGAGTGGATTGGATCCAAGAAATATGCAGTAACCACTGGTACTCCGTCGATCATTGGCATTACTAGCGAAGTCAGCATCTGAAAAACCTTGAAGGACCAATCTAGAAACAGGTTTAAACAATAAACCAGTGGTTTGAGTGCCCTACAAGAACCGGAGAACACGCTTGCAGGCTTGCCAATGTTTAACAGTGGGCTGGTGGAGATATTGGCTAAGACGATTAACCATGTAAGCGATGTCAGGCCTCATGAGGGTGAGATACTGCAGACTCCCGATGATGCTATGATAAAGAGAAGGCTGGTCAAATAACGGGCTATCATTTAGAGCAAGTTTCTGACCGGAGAGGTAGGGAGTAGGACTTGGTTTGCAATCGGAGAGACCCGCTCGAGATAGAATGTCTCTAATGTATTTAGCTTGAGACAAGTGAATACCCGTGGGAGACCGTGGGCTGGTGGAGATATTGGCTAAGACGATTAACCATGTAAGCGATGTCAGGCCTCATGAGGGTGAGGTACTGCAGACTCCCGATGATGCTACGATAAAGAGAAGGCTGGTCAAATAACGGGCTATCATTTAGAGCAAGTTTCTGACCAGAGAGGTAGGGAGTAGGACTTGGTTTGCAATCGGAGAGACCCGCTCGAGATAGAATGTCTCTAATGTATTTAGCTTGAGACAAGTGAATACCCGTGGGAGACCGGTGCACCTCAGTGCCAAGAAAGTACCCTACTTCACCAAGATGTTTGAGGGAAAATGTGGAATGCAAGTTCTCAATTAAGCCTGAAATCAAAGATGAATCTTCTCCAGTTATCAAATTATCATCAACATAGATGAGAATGAGAGTAACCTTTCCTTGAGCATGAGAGTGGAAGAGAGAATGATCATAAGCAGATTTTTGAAAGCCGAGAGAGAGCAAGTAAGATTGCAATTTGTCATACCAAGCCTTTGGGGCTTGCTTAAGACCATATAAAGCTTTGACAAGTTTACAAACATGAGTAGGGTGATGAGGATCAAGAAAACCTTCTGGTTGTTGCATATAAACCACTTCCTTAAGATCACCCTTTAAGAATGCATTGTTTATATCAACTTTCTGAATCCTCCATCCCTTAATGACGGCTAGAGAGAAAACCAAAAGAATGGTAAGTGGCTTAATAACAGGGTTGTAAGTTTCAAAATAGTTTACACCAGCTTGTTGCTTAAACCCCCTCGCCACCAACCGAGCTTTGTACTTACTAACACTCCCATCAGAAGACCTTTTAATCCGGAACACCCACTTGTTAGTGATAGGAATAATATCGGGATTACTGGGAACCAAGATCCATGTGTGATTGTCCTGTAGAGCATGGAATTCATCCTCCATTGCCAACTTCCAATGAGGGCAAGCTAAGGCTTGAGTGACAGAGGTAGGTTCTGTGGTTGTGAGATTAATGGAGTAAAGCTTGGGTTTGAATATACCACTCTTTGGCCGAGTAGTCATGGGATGAGTGGAATGTTGTGATGTAGAGGGAAGAGAGGATGGGGAAGAAGAAGAAATACCTGGGATTGGAGCACTCGTGGATGGACTGGAATGAGAGGTAGTGGAGGAGTAGTCAATAGGAGCTGGCAAGGTCAAAGGAAGAATGGGAAGCATAGATGGAGAGTGAGTGGATAGGGAAGAGGCGGGTAAGGGAGAGGGAGGAAACAACTCAGGATAAGGAAAATCAAATTCATGGAACACCACTGTCCGAGCAAGGTATAATCTACCCGAGGGATGAAGACATTTGTATCCCTTGTGGTCCGGACTATAACCAAGGAATATACATTTATGACTTCGAAATTGAAGTTTATGATTATTATATGGCCGGATGTAGGGAAAACAAGCACAACCAAAGGATTTGATGAATGAGTAATCAGGTGGCTTGTGATAAAGGAGAGAGTAAGGGGATTGATGCTGAAGAATAGGTGTGGGAAGTCTATTTATAAGATATATGGCAGTATGAAAAGCATCCCACCAAAAGGATAGAGGAAGAGAGGCTTTGCTAAGAAGAGAGAAACCAACGTCAACCACATGTCGATGTTTTCTCTCAACAAGCCCGTTGTTGATGTGTATATGGGCAAGAAAACCTAAGATTAATGTCAAGGCTTTGGAGAAAAGGAGAAAGGGATCGAAATTCACCCCCCATATCACATTGAATAGACTTGAGTTTAGTGCCAAATAATCTCTCAACTAAGGGTAGAAACTTTTTAAAAAGGATTGCAACATCGGATTTGGCATGCATTGGATAAATCCAGGAATACCTTGTGAAATCATCTACAAAAGCACATAATATTTGTATCCTTCCTTAGTGGGGGTAGAAGCAAGCCCCCATACATCACCATGTACAAGTTCTAGGGGTTTGGAAGTGAAATGAGCGATAGATGGGAAGTGCATTTGATGAATTTTGCCAAGTTGACATGCCTCACAAAATATAGAAGAAGATGAACAAGAAATATTTATTGATTGAAGAACTCTAGTAAGAGTCTTAGTACAAGGATGCCCTAACCGATGATGCCATAAGGCATAAACATCAGACTTATTACATGAAACATAAAAGGATGGCGATGGAATGGTAGGCCTGGACGTAGGTAGATGAGAAAGGTGCAGCTGATAAAGACCATCCTTAAGTGCTCCTGTCAACAAGACTTGGTGTGTTTGAAGATCCTTCACATAACAAGAAGAGGGGTGAAATTCAATAAAAACAGAGTTATCACGCAAGAATTGAGAAATGTTGAGCAAGTTTCGAGTAATATCAGGAACATAGAGGACATTTTTTAGGGAAAGAGAAGAGGATGGGAGAAGAGAATAGATAGAAGTAGAGCCTGTGTGTGAAATGGAAATGGAAGAACCATTGCCAACCACAAGTCTCTGCTTACCCTGATAGGGAGAAGGCAAATGAAGGTTTTCCAAGGCCGACGTGACATGATGAGTGGCACCGCTGTCGACAATCCAGTTGGAAGAGAGACCGGTAAAGCCAGGATCAGAAACAAATGGTGGTTCAGAGTTAAAAGCTTGAGAAGAAGAACTAGTGGCACTTAGCAGGTTTGCCTGAGCAGATTGAGCATTATTCTCCAAACCAGTAAAGGAGACATCAAATCGTTTGAAGCACTTAATAGCAACGTGGTTTGATTTACCACAGATCTGACATATAACACGATTGCCCCGAGGAAATCGACCTCGAGCACGACCACGAGAGGGAAAACCACCCCTTCCTCGATTAGAAGAACCACGCACTGCACCATAATTAACAGAAGGAGTAATACCAACCAAATGTGAGGTTGTGGCATTGTGATGAGTGATACGCATCTCATGCGTTTGTAAAACAAACTGAACCTCTGCTAGAGTGAGCTCATCACTCCGAGTGGTAAGGTTGACAATCACATTTTCAAAATCAGAACCGTGCCCACCAAGAATGTAGAGAATAAGATCATCATCGGAGATAGATTGACCTGCTGTATGCAATTGATCGGCCAAAGATTGCATATGCATGATAAAATCAGCAACAGCCATATCACCCTTTTTGAAGGTTTGAAGCTGAAAACGAAGATGCATCGCTCGCACCTTCGACTGAGTCCGGAACAACTGATCCAAGGCACGCCAGATTTCTAAAGAGTGAGTAAAACGACTAACGAAGCCTAGCATAGACTCCGAAATGGAGCTGAGAAGCCAACTTTTCAAATATTGATCCTTCTTAATCCACGTAGTAAAAGCATCACCACGACGCTGAACACCATCACCCGCATCAACAAATTCAGGAGGAATAGTGGCTTCATCACCATGTAAAAAGGGATCAAATCCATGGGCAGTGACAGTGGCAAGGATTTGAGATCTCCAATAGGAGTAATTTAGGCGATCCAACCGAAGGGTAAGAGTAGGAAAATGGGGTAAAGGAAAATCAGCCATGGAAGGAAGCGGGAGAGAAAAGCAGCAGCAAGGGGGCTTATGATACCATGCTAAAATTGATAAAAAAATATATTGTATTGCATAAAACAAAATGAGAGGATTCAGATACATATATATATAGACGGGTAAGCGTGATGGCAAAGCTAGCTAATAAAAAAAAGATTCCTTTTGCTGAGGTGGCAAAACAGCCTAACAAACTCTGCACATGTAATTTGCTTGCTGCTTCTTCACTCTTTTTTTTTTTGTTGTATGCATGCATGGCTAATAACTCTAATATGGTTCCACTTCAGAGATTTTCAAATCTCCAAACTGAACCGTACCGTGCACACCCCTAGGTGGAATACCTTACGTGGACTTACTTCCCACATGGTTTTCCCACATGATCACTTGTACATTGTTTAATTCTTCACCCTTGATATAGATTTTTTAGATTTTATCCAAAAAATAAAATAAAATAATAGACAACAACAATAGTTGTGTCCAGGGACGAGCGCACATTAGGGCCAAGGGGGGCACTGGGCCCCCTTAAAATTTTGCAAAAAAGGTAGGGGCATTTTAGTAATTTCACATTTTAATTAAAAAAAATACAAATGTGCTGCACACTGCTCTCGCTGCCTCTCTGATTCCATTTCTCCAGCAGCTCAACTCAAACCCTTCATTTCCCCTTTCCACTCAACTCAAAGCCTTCATTTCCTTCCACCAATTGCTACTAGTTCTCCACTTAATTTCAAGGTAAATATTACATACATATTACTCTTATTTGCAATCTTCTTCACCATTATTGTTATTTTATAGTGTTTTAAATTATATGTGTGATTTATTGATTAGGTTAAAAGATTGAGTTTTTTTCTTTTTATTTTGTTTAGATATCTTCTACACTAGAAATTATGGTAATACTTCATTGTGGTAGGAAATGGCCAAGCTTATTTTGTTAATTCCATTTTGATTTAGTAAGTTCTTGAAAATTTAATTCATTTTCTAATGTATACTTCTAATTTTTTTTATAGATAATAGATTATGAAAAGATATTTTGGAAAAATACGCCCTAATGTGGAGACGTCATTCTCTTCGGTCAATGCACCCCTTGTTCAACCTCAACTACCCCCATGTCAAAATAACAATAATGAGGTTGATATGGAAAATCTTCCGAGTGACCCGGGACTACGACCTAACATAATGAGTTATCCACCTAATTTAATTGAACAAGTTCGTAGAGCTTACTTACTAAAAGGTCCATGTCAACCACGTGAGCATGATTTTCCTCAAAAAGTAGATGGAAATCGAAAACGTAAATTTGTTGCATCTTGGTTTGATGAATTTAGTGATTGGTTGGAGTATAGTGTATCAAAAGATGCGGCATTTTGTTTATATTGTAATCTCTTCTCTACGGGGCGTAGTGAAAGAGGGCATGATGCTTTTGTGTCTGAGGGATTTCATGTTTGGCGTAAAAAAGAAAGATTGAGAGAGCATGTTGGAGATTATAAGAGTGATCATAATAAATGTAGGGTGGCTTGTCAAGATTTGATGAATCAAGGCCAACACATTGAAGTATCTTTTTCTAAGATATCTGAACAATCAAAGATTGATTATCGTTGTAGATTGAATGCATCAATTGTTTGTTTGTGATATCTCATTGTGCAAGGATTAGCTTTTCGAGGAAATGATGAGTCCGAAGAATCGATGAATCAAGGTAATTTTCTCGAGCTTTTGAAAGTTATTGCTTTTTGTAATGAAGAAATAAACAATGTTGTGTTGCATAATGCTCCTGAAAATCTCAAGCTAACATCTCCGAATATTCAAAAGGATATTATAAGTGCAGCTGCAATTGAGACTACTAATGATATCATTAAGGAAATTGAAAGTGATTTTTTCTCCATTTTAGTTGATGAGTGTAGAGATGTGTCCATGAAAGAGCAAATGGGAGTGGTTATACGTTATGTGGATAAGAATGGATGTATTATTGAACGTTTCCTTGGTCTTGTACATGTTAGTGACACAACTGCAGCTTCACTTGAAAAAGGTATCGAATCATTGTTCTCCACTCATGGCTTGAGTATTTCTACTTTGAGGGGTCAGGGATATGATGGAGCTAGCAATATGAGAGGTGAACTTCATGGTCTAAAAACTTTGTTACTAAAGAAGAATCCTGCTGCTTATTATGTTCATTGTTTTGCTCATCAACTCCAACTAACACTTCTTGCCGTTGCTAAAAAGCACACAAGTATTGGTTCTTTTTTCAATACTGTTACACGTGTATGTAATGTCGTTGGAGGTTCTTGTAAGTGTATGGATATGCTTTGAGAGAAGCAAATTGAGAAAGTCATTGAAGGGATTGCAAATGATGAAGTCAAAACCGGGAGAGGATTAAATCAAGAGATGACATTGAAGCGGCCAGGAGATACTCGTTGGAGTTCTCATTATGGTACTCTCATTAACTTGATGCATTTATTTTCATCTATTGTTGATGTTCTTGAGTATGTTGGAGATAATGGTAATGATGATTCACAAAGGGCTGAGGCTATTGATTTGTTAGATATTGTGAATAAATTTGAGTTTATCTTTGTTTTACATCTGATGAGAAAGATTTTGGGAATCACACATGAACTATCACAAGTTCTTCAAAGGAAGGATCAAAATATTGTTAATGCAATGAATCTTGTGAAAGTATCAAAAGTTCGTTTGCAAGCATTGAGAGAAGATGGTTGGGAGGCTTTATTGACCGAAATTTCAGAATTTTGTAGCAAGCATGAGATAGTCTTACTAAACATGGATGTGCGTAGAATTGAAAATGTCACTAATCTTCCATTGGATAAAAACTTCTCGGAAGTAAATGGAGTAGGAGGACTTGCTCAGAAGATGGTGTCTACAAGGAAGCACACTGTTTTTCCATTGGTTTACTTGTTGATTAAATTGTCATTGATATTGCCGGTTGCCACTGCCACAGTAGAAAGAGCTTTTTCGGCAATGAAGATAATCAAGAGTTCTCTTCGCAATCGAATGAGTGATATGCTATTAAATGATTGTTTAGTTGCATACATTGAAAATGATGTATTTAGACATGTTAGCAACGAAACAATAATGCATCGTTTTCAGAATATGAAAAATAGAAGATAAATGTTGTAATACATTGATTTTATTGCATTGTAATATATTTTATGTTATTGATTTAGAGTTTTTGTATTATTACATTTCTTTTACTAATTTACTTGGACCCCCCTCACTTAAAATCCAGGGTCCGTCACTGGTTGTGTCGTCTCTTCGGCCCCAAGATTTGGAGAACTTGCAGTGTTGCAAGACAGTCGTAATATTTCCATATAAAATTATATTAATATAATATAGAGATTAGTCAAAATTAAATATAGCTTAACGATAATCGTTACTTCGAAGGATAAAACACTGTCATATTTCGTAGAGAAAAAAAAAAAAAAAGAAGAGAAATTGAGACATGTTAAGTTCACAAATTTTCTCAATATAATAATTTTGTAAAATAAAATCTTTGGTACGTAAATAATATTAAATGTAGTAGCTTTTAATATGACTAATATTTAATGACATTAAAGTAATGTTTAAAAGAACATTAATAAATAATATAAGAATTTTAGCTAGATTTATTAAATAAAATATGCTCTACTTTAAATATAGATATTTCAAAATAATTTGACAAAATATAAAAATAAAATGAGTTGATTAAAACAATAATTCAATTTTTTTAATTAATGAATTGAATACTATTTTTTGCAGATATATATTTCAAAATAAAGTATGACATTTATTTGAAAATTAAATTTCAACTTTTATTTTTTATCACTTAATTGAAAAGAAAATTCAACTATTCTAAACGCTAACAATGAAAATAAAACGAAAATTTTGTGTTAATATATATATATATATATATATATATATATATATAAAGACCACCTATGCAATTTTTTCATTATAATAACTTATTAATATAAAATCTTTTCTAATTGTAATTTTAAATGCTCTAACTTTTAATATGGCTAATTAATGAAATTAAAGAGATGTTTTTTAAAAAATATTACTAAATAATATTAGAACTATAGCTATATTTTAAAATAACATATGTTATGATATATATATATATATATATATATATAAGCAGAATATTCTGCCAAAAATAGCTACAATAAATGTCTCATTTATTAAATATTTCTATTTTAAGAAATCATTAATAACTTTTATTTTAAATTTATTAATAAACAAATACATAAATATTAATATTTAATACAAGGTCGTGCTTAAATTGTAATGATCAAGGTCGTGCTATATCAATTAATTTACATGATACTTATAAAGGAATAATTATCCGCCATCTTTGATGTTAAGCAATATTAATAAAAAAATTATAATTCAATTTATTTTGAAATAGAAGGTTGAAAATACATAATTGACAGTGCTTGCATCAAATTCCTACGTAAAATTTCTAATTTTATTGTGTAATGTTTCTATATATACATATTAACACACATGTATTTAATTTAAATAATTGAATTTGATTTTTAATTCATATTTTTTTAGTTTTTTTAGTATATTTAATTTAAGTGACTGAAGATATTAGTTTGTAACACAGATGATAAAAAAAAATGTTTCGACTATAATTGTTGTGTATAAAGAAGTTTTTAAAAAAACTTACAAACTTTACGGGTAGAATTTCCAATTTTGATTTGAAGAAAAAAAATATTGATACTTTTGTTTTTAGTATTAATCATAGATTAGTGAATTCGATGTGTATAATATAAATATATTGTTGTGAATTGAATTATCTTAAGCAAATCTATACTTTCTTAGTTATTAAATATTATATTGTCTTTTATATACTAAAATTACTTACACTATATTATAAAATAATTAATATTTACCAACATTATATCACAAAACGCGCATCGTGCGGGTGCGAGTACTAGTGTATATATATATATATATATATATATATATATATATATAGATCATGTTTAAAATAGTTTGACAAAAATATAATATTATTTAAAAAATATAGATGGGTTGACTAAAAAAGTAATTCATATTTAGTAATTAATGAATTGCATATTTATTTTTGCACATATATGTTTTAAAATAAATTATGATATTTATTTGCAAACTGAAAAGAAAATTCGAATTATTCTAAACTTTCACAACAGAAATAAAATAAAAATTTGTTTGAAATGTTGAATAATATAATAAACAGAACAATATATATTTAAAACTATAAAAAATTATATTCTTTTACAAACACAAATACATTTCCACAGTTAAATATACATAAATCATATTATGTCATGTTTCATACTAAATTAGGCTAAACGTATTGTACAAAACTATAAATTTAATTTTCTTTTATGGAGACAATATTTAAAATTTTCTAATTTTTATTTAATTAATTAAATCCTGTATATTTCATTGATCTTATACTAATATTTATATTAATATTAATATAATATAAAGATTAATCAAAATTAAATGGATAAAACTAAAGACACCACATATTTTTCTAAAGATATCACACTCCATACCCAAATAATACATATGGAGTGTGATGTCCTTAGAAATAATATCGTGCTTTTAGTCTTACTAAAATTAAATATAGTTGAACGATAATCGTTACCTAAGCATAAAATACTGTCATATTTCGTAGAGAGAAAAAAAAAAAAAAAACAGAAGAAGAGAAATTGAGAGTCGTCTCCTTGCTGCTCCCATTATCAGAAATGGCGGCCGTTGGTACTATAATTCTGACCAGCAATCCACCCCGTCGAATGACTATAAAGCCCCGCGCCCTTCTATCTAGCAGCAACTACAAGATGCGGTTTCCATATGAGCTGAAGCAGGGGCAATCCCGCCATTTCCACAAGCTTCCCTCTGGTTTACACATGGAGTTCATCTTCCAAAAGGGCCATCAAATTGAGGACGAGAAACGTGAGCAGCCACCGTTAGTATTTGTCCATGGAATTTTTCATGCGGCTTGGTGTTGGGCCCAACACTGGTTGCCCTTCTTTTCTCACCATGGTTTTGATTCTTATGCTCTCAGCTTGCTTGCTCAGGTGTCTGCCTCTCTCTCTCTCTCTCTCTCTCTCTCTCTCTCTCTCCCCCTCTTTTCCCCTTTTTAGTTGGAAATCATAGGAGAAATTCTGTGTGTGAATGTCATTCATTGAAATAATTGTAATTGGATTCACCTAATGCTACGAGCGAAAACAAATCTCGATGGGATCTATATTTAGGAGACTGAAATTCTTTGCAAAATTGGTTTCTGAAATGTTGAATGTACAAATCTAAGGATGCTTATTATGTAGAATTGTGATACTAACAAGGGAGGTTAGATAGAGCCAACAGCATTCTTGTGCTTATTAACACAATTTGATACATTATAAAATGATTTTGCAGTGGATAATTATCATTATCTGTTAGTACTGAATCTCACTCATCCATGTATAGTTCATCATGGTGCGAATGACATGGTTGAGTTGCAATGGATTCTAATGAATGCATTTTACAATCTTTTCAGGGAGAAAGTGATTCACCTGATGGTGCAGTTGCAGGTTCGCTTCAGGTATCGTACCTTTGCATTTCACGAATTTTAAACTGAAAGATACTATCTTATTTACTAGTAATCTTCATACCCTGAAAACTCTTGTTTGTGCAGTAGACACATGCAGCTGATGTGGCTGATTTCATTCGAAACGAGATTCAGTATCCACCAGTCTTGCTGGGTCATTCTTTTGGTGGCCTTATTGTTCAATACTATATTGGAAATGGTGGAAACCCGAAATTACAAGGTCAGTTGCAGTTTCAGGCACTTCTATACATTTTCTGTAAATTATTTTCCCATGCGTCTTCTCATGAACTCGATTTCAGAGATGGAAGGCGAATATCCGTATCTATCTGGAGCTGTTCTTGTATGCTCTGTACCTCCTTCAGGAAACAGGTGATTTCCAAAACAAGCCTTATTGTGTATGAAAACTTACGATTTCTTTAGACTGACGTTTGTTTTCTTTATCGAGCGGATGTGTAGTCTTAGCATACATGATTAAACACTGTAGCATTTAGCAGGTGACGCGCAGTTTGGCAGCCAAAGCTTTTCAGACATCTCTGCCTCTTTGTAAGGAGACTTTCTTCTCTGCAGCTATGGAGGATCATCAGGTCCTTTGGTTAGTACAAAAGAACCCGTCTTTACTTGTAGTTTCTTAATATAGCAGCTTCATTTTGTGATCAATGTCAAAGAATCAGCAAGATGCAATGCATTTTTATCTGACAATCAAAATAAATTATTTGCTTAAAGAACGTGAACCTAAATAAGTGCATAGCTATGCTCCATCTGAGATGAAGTCATCTAGCTATAACCTTCTTCAGGCAGCCTGGTCGATTTTTAACATGGAGAAGAAGGCTTAAGAGAAAATTTCCAAATAATGAAAACTTAAAAGAAAATGATTTGTTCTGCCACTAGTTCGTATACTGAAGGAGCTCGTATGAAATGTATTACTTCTTTCTGTTGTACAGGATTTAATTGTCGAGATAGATCTGAGTGGCAGGGAGAATTCTTGATATCAAAGACAATGGAAAACTAAATATTTTGCATAATAGGAATACAGCTACACAGCATACGCTTGTTCCAGGAAGGCAGCAAATTTATAAGAGAAAAATAGCTTGCTGCTTACGTGGATAATGACATACTAATGACTATGTCAATAATTCTCTACAGAACTTCTGATCATTTTCATACGCTCATGCATTTAGAGTCCGTTTTTTCTTTGGCCCCGTGCACTTTGGATCGGTAAATCTCTTGTGAATGTATTTATCTTATAGCACAGAGAAACTGTTGTTTTTCAGAAACATGATTTACTATGCCATAAGATTAAAGGTCAATGAATTGGATGATGGAACATCAAAATTGTGTTTGGGTCTGAGTACATGTATGGTGACTTCGTTCCGGAAAATGCTTGCAGCCTTGTGGCGCATAAACAAGTATGGTTTCTTATATCGACATTACCAACATCTATATGTTGAAAAATGGTGCCTTTTCTTCTAGCATGCCTTCATAACTTATTACAGTATAACTACCCCAACCCCAACTATAAGAAAGAAAAAAGAGTGTATAATCTTCCAAGTCTTTCATTCTTCTTTGAAAAGTTAGCTTGACTTTATCTTTTATCTTGTAATTTTTACCAGTTATCAAAAGCTGATGACAGAGAGTTCAAGGAAGCCATTGTTTGATCTGCGGAAGCTCAATGCATCACTTCCTGTTCCTCCCATGAAAGACCCTTCCATGAAAATCCTTGTCTTGGGAGCAAATGATGATTTCATAGTGGTAAAATTCTTGCCTTTTTCACTGTAAATCATGCATTGTCGTCTCTTCCTGTCCCCGATTCATATTTCCTAATCATCGAAAGGATCTCTAAATTGCTCAGCTTTATGATTTCTTTAGGACGCAGAGGGACTTAGTGAAACTGGCAGGTTTTATGGAGTGTCACCTCTTTGCGTTGAAGGGGTCGCACATGATATGATGTTGGATTGCTCGTGGGAGAAAGGCGCTGAAGCGATCCTATCATGGCTGCGTTCTTTCGATAGAGAGCAAACGAAGTAAATTCATTTGATTATCATATTCAATTCGCGTAATCATTTGTGAACTTCCCAACATCCTCAGGAATGAGAGTATGAATGAAAGCAGAAATTTTGATTTCTTCAGAAGAGTAATTAGTTATGCATTAATTTTATGATGGTTGTAGATAGATTTTGCAACTAAGCAAGCAATTTCTACATAATAAAATGAAAGATCAAATTCAGTATCCATATAAAAGCTTATTTATATATACTCTTGCACTAAATTTTTTTACAATCATCCACTAACAATACAATATTACACAATAATATTTGACATCTATCGTACTAATCCTACCCCACAAAATCTTTAAATGAACACATATTTTAACGATTTATCTTTACTAGAATTATACTCGTGCGATGCACGGTTTATAATTTAATTTATTAATTTTAAAAAATTTAATAATATAATGTGATAGTATTATCGTAAACTAAATTATATATCAATAAGAATTTAGACATTTTATCTCTATTATTTCTCATTTGAAATATTATTATGTTTTTAAAATGCAAACAATACTATATAAATTATATTTTTGTTGCACAATGAATTATAAAACCTATATTTGAATTATGAAGTTGTTAAAAATGACACCAATTTTTGTACACTAATCAATTTTGTGAATTAAAATAAATTAAATTTAGTAATGAGAAACATTTATTGTGTCATGGATGTTAAAACGATAATTGATATTAAAAAAACATTTAACTCCTAAAGATATGTTATGCATGTTGAAGTTTATAATATTGACATAAGTGTCATGATAAATATATTATTGTATTTTTTGAATGTATTTTTTGAATGTTCCCTAACGTTCACAATTATAAATTTCTTTGAAATTTTCGGTCTAACCGCTAACTTAATTATTTATAGTTAAAAAAAAGATATAAATACCTAAATATATTGTTATATATTCAAATAACGTAGATAATTGAATATTAAACCCACTTATATTGACAAATAAACCAAACAACTATATAAAAATGTTTTTCATTATAATTAATTTCTCCAAAAGTCTAAAACTTTGTATTTTACAAATTATTTTTTTAATTTCCTAATCTTAGTTTGATTTAGTCATTTGTTTTTGCATTTCTAATTGTATTAAATATAATTATGCACCAAAATTTAAATATCAAATTTCTACATTGTTATTTTTTTACGATGCAATGTAAATAACAAATTAGAATTCATAAAAAATGATAAATCTGATATATCATGCATTAACAACAAAATTCTAGATACCAAAATGATAAATTTGATATATCATAGATTAAAACAAAAATTTTAATTGAAAAAATGATTTAATTTAAAGATTATAATTTATATAAAATACAAAAAAAAAGACAAAAATAACCTACATAACCTACCAATAGGCTATAGCCCAACTTAGAGGACCCTACAATTCTAAAAAGTATAAATCTTTTTATTTTTGATTTTTTTTTTAAATCTTCTAACTTCTTTCCAATTATAGTATGTAAATTTAGGAGAGAAAATTAGTTATGTTATTTTTATTGAAGGTCTTCTTTATATATATATAATAGATTTTAAAAGCCCAAGATTTCAAAGGCAGATTTCATCAATCCTATGTAACGCCCAAACAAACAGAACAATGCCAAATTTAATTGAAAATTTTTCTTGTAGGTTTGAGGATGTTCGTGAAAGGTTTCTGGGACATCAAATCATTACCTTTACCGAACTTTTACAAGCAATTGAAGCTTTTGTAATAGCTTGTAAAAGTTCATAATAGGTATGGTTCATAAGGACTATCTTGAAGATGATGCGTTTGCAACCATAAAGGTTTTGTCTTTGCAGAACAAACTTCCTTTAACCTGAAAGCTGACTGTAAGAAACTCCGAAAGCTCGAATAGAGAAAAACACAGTCAGCCAACAAAACTAACTTTATAACAACTATCAATACAAATTGGACTGTATACTAAAATTGTGACTTCTTCAACACATGTCTTATACCTATACTATGAAGTTGCTAAGAAGTAGAATGTTATATACATATGTAACCTTTATCAGAAGCAGATAGTTTCCAAGATTTTGTTGTTCCTCTTGTATCTTTTATGCTGATTCCACCCAAGAGATCCATTTCGATCATCCAACGACACATTTCAAAAGAGAATATCATTTATGTAGTTGTTTCCAATCCATTTTCATAATACAAGGCAATGCATTAAGGACCATCATATATATTCCCAAGGAAGTCTACAACCACTCACAGTTAACTTTTGCAGGAAGTCTACAAAATTTGCTGCCAATGAGATAGACTCCTTGAGATAAAGATGATAAGGGCACTTAGACTATCTTCATTGACAACCCAAGCATTGGGTTGTCCAAATAAGACAAAAAAAAAAAAAAAGGATAAATTGGAATTTATGAAACAACCGGTTGTGGGATTGGGTGATTGATCAACCCATCCCACAACCCATCTCCAATGCACCTTTCCAATTAGAGTGTGACAAGTGTCACACTCTAATTGGTTCTAGTTATTTTTTTGGATAAAATTTAGATTCTTGATAAATGATATTTATTTGATTTTATTTTATTTTTTAAAAATAACCAAAATTCCTATCTTTTTTTTTTATCTATAAATAGAGTGTAATATTGACATATTTTGAATCACAATCAAAAAATATTTATTTTCTCTCAATCTAAAATTCTATCTTTTTTTACATTTTGAGGTTCACTCTTTTCTCATATTATTTTCATAATCTCTTTCTTATTATGGATTCATTATTGTAAAACTAATCTAAAATATTTATTTCCATTATTGTAATTTTTATATAATTAATGTAATTTTAATTTAATTATTGTGTTAGTATATTGTTTTTCGTGTATTATCGAAACAAATAATGTAGTATATATATAATATAGATGAGAGATAAATGAATATTTTATTAAAAAGTTAGGTTGGGTTGGGTTGTTGATAAAGTATAAAAATGTAGAGATTGGGTTGGGTTGTAGATTGTGTATGTGGATGAGAGAGAAATTAATATTTTATTGAGAGGTTGGGTTGTGGTGGGTTGTTGATAAATGTAGTCTTACAACTAGAGGTGGCAATTTGGGCCGCCCGGCTCGGCCCGACCCAACCCAACGAGCCAAATGATAAAGTCGGGTTGGGCTGGGCCGGCCCAACCCCTCTTGGGCCATCGGGCCAATGGGCCAAATCGGGCCAAATGCATAATTATTTTTTAAAATTAAAATAATTTTTAATTCATTAAATTATTACACCAATTTAACTAGAAAAATAATTTCCTATTATTATAATTTAAGACGTTCAATTTAAACTATAGTATCCTATTTATGTAATCGAAATTATATTTTTTAATATAATTAAACTATTAGTGGGGACAAAATCCGATCATTTTTACTTCCTTTTAGCATTCAAAAATATTTTAACTCAATTATCATAGTTTGCTAGTAGATTTTAATAAGTTAATGATAGCTGAAGATGAGAATAATTACAAAAAAATTAAAAGAATACATAAAAACATGTAATAGGGAATTGAGTCACATATAAAATTTACAAATTGCACACAAAAAAAGTAATAAAAAAATAAACTTATCGGGCCATCGGGCCGGCCCAAAAAGTTCGGGTGTTTTTCGGGCCACTCATTTTAGAGCCTAACCCGGCCTAATTTACGGGCCATTCGGGCCGGTCCGTCGGCCGGGCTCAAATTGTCGGCTCTACTTACAACAATTAAAAAAAATTGAGTTATAGTTATACTCTCTCTCCTCCACCTACCTTTACATCTCATCATTCCATTAACTATAACTCTCATTTTATAACTCCTCCAACCATGTCATTGATTCAACACTATTTACAATCAAATCACATTTTAGATTTACCTCATATTAATTTGATATTATTAAATTTATTTTAATTTAAATATTTTTATTATTTAAATAATTTCATACCCATTATTAGATATTATCAAAATTGAAAGCAACATTTTTGTTTTCAGAAAGATATTTGTAGGCCATTGTCAGTATATCTTCATCATTATGCTCGCTTCTGTAAGCATTTTCAATACTGTTATAGCAAGCATTAAAATGATTTACCTTCTTTTGAATATTGTTGTACCAGTGTGCCTTAATCGCATTGCAAATTCTTTCTGAAATATGTGCCTTACGATTAGAATTGTAGTATACTGCAATTCTTTTCCAAAATGCATCCTCTTTTTGATCATTACCGACTATAGGATCTTCACTTATCGTGACGAATGAATATGCTAGCAACTCGTCTTCCTCAATCCTCCATTTTATCAGACACCTACCTTCAGTAGCAACACATTCTTGTTCCAAACTTTCCAAATGAATAAGAATCGAAGATTGTGCAAATTGTATTTCTGGCACGGATGATGAAGTTTCGGATTGTTGCCAATAGTTGGGCAAATTTGAGTTTGGTAGATTTTGTGTAGGTGAAGGGAATTGTGAATAATCAAAGTTTTCTGGAAACGAGGAATTTTGCCCATCAAAATTTTCTTCTGAAAGATTTTGGGAGTAAAAGCTTGAGAAAAAATCTCGATTATTTTCGGTCATTTGAAGAGGTGAATTGAAAAGGAATATGAAAATGTAGTACCAACAAAAAAAGACTTGGATAATTATTTAGAGATGAAAATTGATTTTATAGTGTGAATAAATGAAAATTTACTAGATGCATTTATAGAAAAAAATAGAGTCGTTTATTAACCGTCATAAACGGCTCTATTTGCAACGGCTATAAACAGCTCTATTTGCAACGACTATACATTTTCATATTTTTTAAAAAATTTAATTAAGTACATATTAAAATTGAGGCAATAATTATAGAAAAGTGAATTAAAAAAATCAATCATCTTTATTGCATAAAATAACAAATAGATAAGTTTGTATTTTACAAATGGATATATATTAAATCTAAAAATCTTAATGCAGGTTTTGTACTATATGACTAACTTCTTCAATACTTTTCTTATTTTAATATAATCAAGTTACTAAATATTTAAAGACTCTTATGCTAAGTAAACACTCACCTAGCAATCAAGAATTCAAAACAAATAAAAATAAGAATTTTCCCAAAATGTTGTTACCACTTCACTCAGTCTCACGATTTCCAATAAACCCTTCTCGTTTTTCTTGCAGCTTCATCAACAGCCCTAATCCAACTCCAAAGCCCCCAAACGCTCTTCGTTTCATTCGAGGAGAAAAGCTTCTCTGCGATCTGAGCACCTGGGGGATTGGTGGACCCTGCAAATGCTTTGTTCAAGTCTTCGATCACAACCAGCTCATCGCAGCCATCAGGTTCGTCCCCAAAACAATCACAGCCGTTGATTACTGAACAATTACTAATGTGGTGGTTGATCTGGTCTGTGTTGATGCAGGCGCTGTAATGAGGAGTCGATGAGATACATTGTGATCGGTAAAGGGTCGAATTGTCTTTTTGATGACTCTGGATTTGATGGCTGTGTGATTCTCAATAGCATTGTGTTCTTGGAGAGGATTGAACCCGGTTTGTTCCGAGCCGGGAGCGGTTATCCGGTGAACCGGCTCGGTTTGGAGACGGTGAATGAGGGATTCGCCGGACTCGAATTCGCCGGCGGGATTCCGGGGACTGTTGGCGGCGCTGCTTACATGAATGCTGGAGCTAATGGCCAGGTTTCTATCTGCTTTCTTCTATCTAATTTCGATTTTCATTTTTTCTATGTTTTATATCTTGTTGAAATTTAAATATTTTTAAGTACGTCTCGTGAATCACAGATCTTGTCGTGTATGACGGATTAGCTCATACCCAAATAAATTCAATCGATGAGTAAAAGAAATTAGTATTACGAATATTATCCGTGAAAACATTCCGTTATGGGAAAAGCTTATATTCAAATAAATTCGATCTATGAGTAAAAAAATATAGTATTACAAACAAACTTATACCTAAATAAATTCAATCCATGAGTAAAAAAGGTTATTATTAAGAAAATTATCCGTTAAAACGTCTTAACATGAGTTTAAAAAAAAAAATTTATGATAAAAACTTATATGAATTAATCATGCTGATTTAGGATTATGGACTAGGGTTGACCCGATCAACACACCCCCACACGCCTAGTATTCGCACCAAAATCGACTTAAATTCACTCCAATAGATCTACCTTTGCGTTATGTTAGATTTACTTTTGTGTTATGTTATGTAGATGACTCTAACATAACACAAAAGTAGGTCTAATATAATATAAATGTATGTGTAATACATATAATGATACATGTACGAAATATGTCATAACTAAGGTTTTTCTTTAAAGTTTAAGGTATGAAATTTGGACAGAAATGTAGGTTTAACATAAGGTAAAGGTAGATCTAATATAACATAAAAATAATTTTAACATAACATAATGGTAGGTGTCAAAATTAAAAAATCAGACTCGAAAAAGAAAATAACAAAAAGAGAGAAAAACAGGTCAGGCGACTCTAATCCGACCCGAATGTATGAATTTGAGATTCATGCATCTGTTTTACAGTAGAGTTACTCATGTTATTCTTGAGATACTCAATGTTAGATTCAATTAAATGAAGAAATTCGTTGAAATAGACAAATTTGATCTCAAGAAAATGTTGGTAATTTTGAGCACATTTGCATGTACATTTTTTTTTTGTTAGTTTGGTATTTTGATATATAATCCTTGCAATTTTACTTATGACAAAATAAACGTGGAATTACTTAGATTAAGTTATAGATTTTATATTATATTATATAATTATTATATATTCATTTTGTTTCATATTGAATGTGATTTTTTCATATTAAACGTGGATTCATGATAATGAAACTAATAAAGGAAATTTGAAATTCGACAAGACCACCACTTTTGTATGCAGAGCCATGTTCTTTATCTATATGATGAAACAGCGTAATGGACATTGTTCTTCCATCTATATGTGTTGAAGGAAACAGCTGATGTTATCGAGCGTGTCGAGATCATCACGAATGGCGGGGATCATCAGATTCTCAAAAGAAGCAGCCTTGATTTCTGCTATCGTTCATCACCTTTTCAACGCATGACCGACTTGGCGGCCATCACGGCTGTCACGTTCCGATTGAACGTCTCTGGATCAGCTAAGAAAAAGCAGCAAGAATATTTGGAAAGGTATCTTCGATTTCAGAAATGGTTTTGCTCTCTGGTATCTATCTATCTGCAAATGCTAATGGTAATGTTACCAGGAGGAGACTTTGCCAACCGTTGGGCGACAGAAGTGCTGGCTCGGTGTTTCGCAATCCACCCGGGATGGGTCTTTCGGCTGGACAAATGATCGAGCAAGTGGGATTGAAAGGGTGTAAAGTGGGAGGGGCCATGATCTCCAATAAGCATGCTAATTTCTTCATTAACTGTGGTGGTGCAACGTCTCTCGATATGCTTGAGCTCGTTGAGTTGGCGAAGGAGGCTGTTTATCGCCATTTTGGTGTGAAGCTCAAGGAGGAAATCGTGTACGTTCCTTCATATTTGTAACTAGAAATGCAAGTGAAGATAGGAAAAAAGATAGATATAGAATAAGCAAACCAGATTACATCTATCATTTGTCTAGATATGAAATGTGGGATCAATTCTTTCAATGAAGTCACTGGAAATGAGTATTTCTTGATTGCATTTTGTTTTCTTTCGCCCTTCGAGTATTTCTTCATTCTATTTCGTCTTCTTTCGCTCTTCTACTTCTCATTAGAGCTTTAGTGACGAAATGAGCAACAACTCCAATGGGACAAAACAGGAGACAGAGTGACACTGAATGCCTGGTCTCAATATTGTTCTGAAGTCCATCATTGTAAACTTGTCTGCATGGACATATAACCCCAGTCAGAAAACATACACCACATCATGAGAGAGAGAGAGAGAGAGACCTTGCAGCAAAAAGATCGACAGCCAACAAATGAATCCATGCGGAAGCCAATGTCATCTCACTCGAGAACATCTTAGCTATTCCGGGCAGCTGAAACATCATCGTAGTGTGTTACTATTGAATCTGAAAACAACGTATTTGGAAGTAAATGAAACGGACCTCTGGCAACCAGTATTTACTTGCAAACATAAGGCGCATTGTATCGGGTGTCCATGATAGATACAAGAGATAAGCATATAATGCACCAAGAACCATATAGGGGAAGCTGCTTCCCATTAATTTCTTGGTCTGCAGAACAGATTATTTCATAAAATCTTAGAAGCCTTAATCTAGATTGGTTAATGTGGCAATTTGAAACACTTAATAAGAACACTATATAGATGTGTGGGAGGGGTTATGAACAATGATATTAAACTTACGAACTCAGATCGAGGTGCAACAACCATTGAGGTATAACATGGAAGAACAGCCATTGTTCCCAACGTAAACGCACCACTAGCCATCTCAAAACACGGAACCCCTGCAAACGAACATGACGTTTGAGAGATAGAAGAGCAAAGTGACACATTCACATCAGAAATCAATTTATCGCTTGGCATAGAAGAATCAGATCTTTTTTCTAGCTCACAGCATAAATCGAATTTATCAGAACATATCACATCTTTTTCTAGATATATTTCAGCACATATAAATTCCACCATATGCGATGATCAGAACATGAAATTTCACCAAGAAGAAAGTATTATCTCATACTTATAGCCTATTTCACACGGGAACACATGCTGCACTCGTTGCTACCAATCCGAAGATGCTTTAGAAGAAACGAGAAAAAGATGCATACTCAAAATTAATTTTAGAAAATGAGGAATAATTACATGAAGCATATAGTGCAGAGCTTTTTCTGCACATAAGATTGCTGCCAAGATTCGGACTACAAATTATTTTCGATCCACTGAGAATGCTCCGGCCTATACTCTGTTGGCCAAATTTTTCGATGCTATTGCTTCTAGAAGCAGGCACTCGTCTCTGGCATATGAGTTTGTTAGACGATATGTTAGAGAGCGATCTTGAGCACTCTACCTAAGAAACACCAAATTTTCATCACAGAGAACATATATGATCACAAAACCTTGTACAAATTATTGATTTATGGAATCATAAGATAATTAACTCGAGGAAGAAAGTGGTTGTACATTGGAATCAAAACCAAAGCATACAAATAGAACAACAAAATGATCCATGATAAAGAACAAGATTTAGACTCGAGTTTAAGCAAACGTTCGAAGATGATCGAGCACATACATATGTTAGAGGAAGATTGGAAGCTGCATACTATTAAAAGAGATACAAATACAAACAACTTTTACTATTAAGATTAGTAGCATTTCAGTTTTCTATTAGAAATTAAGCAGAATTAGATCAATTGCATGAGAGTACAAATAAATGTTCAATCAATTCATCACCTTTTCAGACAACAGTACAGGGCCCCTAATAATCATGATTATTGAAAAGCAATACTGTTGAATACAAGAAACAATCACCATAATCAAGATTTCCAAACACTAAAGTTTCAAAAAATAAAGTTGGTGCAGCAAAACAAGGGTAAAAAGAATCAGGAAAATGAAAAACAACCCAATAAAACTAAAGAATATAGGACCTCATAAAACCATCTTAACGAATTTACTTCAGTGAGACGAGTCAGCCCAAAACCGACAATCCAAAATCCGTATATAAACGGGCTATAAATGTTAACATGGAATAACAAATTACCCTGAGAGAAATGTGGAGTTGAGAGCTGAAAAAACAAGAAGAGAAGGCCATGGTTGGATTCAAGAACACAGCTGCAAATAGCACAAAGATATGAAGAAGAAAAAAAGTGGAAGATGATTCAATAAAGAAATGGTAATGCGCACTACAATTTTAGCGCAAACTAACCAATTTGATAGAGACAATGTTATTGGATGGAAAAGTTGTTTTGTTGGCAACCCATGTATGGGTTACACGTGGCGCACATGCAAGGACGGTGCCTTTATTACCAATATTTTGTTTGGTTGATTACAATTATATCATTTTCTAAGTCAAACATACAAAATTGTTTAATCTTTTATTTCCTATCTTAAATCTACTATTTTGTTGTTTTAAATCTTATTATTATTATCTCTAATCGTGTTCATAAAGATGATTTGGGCCATGTAAAAACTGTGTTTCTACTGCTCTTTTTAATTTTATTATTATTATTTCGTTCCGCATTTGAGTTTTCCACTTAATATAAAATTTTAATTAATTTTTTTAAGTGTTTTTCAATTAATTTAGGACCACAAATTCAATGAACAAAACTTAGTGAAGGACAAAAAAAAAAAAAATCCCAAAAATTTAACTAAAATATTATATTTCTCATGTAACAAAAATAGGTTAAAGAGAGCTAAACTCTATATACTAAATTATTTTGTATGTATATAGTGCTTATGATATATAACATGTTCTAAAATGATTAATAAGTTTGGAAATGTGACAGTAATTATGACAAAACATGATTTAGGGGAGAGATAAGCTTTATATTAATTTCGTATATAAACAGTACTTATATACTACAATATGTTCCATCTAAACACTCAAAAATTTTAATTAAAATTTTATATTTCTCATATAATATGCCTAAATTAATATTGTAATTAAATATCATTTTTCATCTTTATATATGGATTATAGTATTTTTTATTAATTATTAATATTAATAATATACATCCTAAAGATAGAAAAATAAAAGTTTGTTTTTAATTATTAATATTAGTTTAGCCATGTTAGATAAGAACACACAACATTAATTAAAAAAAACTTAGCTTGGTCTCAGGTTTTTTTAAAAATAAATGTTTAGTGTTAAAAGGAACTTTTAATTAAAAAAAATGTAATTTACCTGCTATAACAAGTTAAAATTAGTAATTTACCTACTATAATAGGTCACAGACTTAAAAATGACAAATTTTAAACATAGAGGACTAAAAATCAAAAGGTGAAAGATAAATGACAAAAAATTTAAGGAGTCAAAGTTAGAGGATTAAAAAACTTTTATTCCCAAATTATTATGTTCTTTTTAATTTTGTTCTTATTTCCGTCCCAAATTAAGTTTTCCATGTCAACACTTATATAACTAAAGATATTATGAGTGTCAGAAGACAACCATGTATAATGTATGAGTACTACTATTAACGAAATATAAAATATAACCAATAAATGTAACACTAACATATATCATAAGCGTTGTCTTATAGCTCAATTTTAACCTAAAACTATGCCTCTACGACAACCTCAAGTCATCATCGTTGTCTTAGGGCTCAATTTTACCCTACGACTATGCATCTACGCCAACGCCAACAAAAAACTCTTGTCTATGAGAGTATTTTTATACTCTACGACTTCGATTTTGTCTACGACAACGCTAATTTTGGCTACGACAAGGGTTTTTGACAAAACACATGTCTCAGGGGTATAGTCTATGAGAGAATTTCTTGTAGTGATAATTAAAATGGATAAATACTTAAATTAAATTGTATTTTTAATGTTTTACATTTTGTAGTCTAAACTTTATAATTTTGACAGATTGCAATTAAAAGTCCATGAATTGTACAAATTGCAACCTCGAACGAATTTTTAAGGTTAAATTTGGGTCTTTATTTTATTTCCATAATTTTTAGAATCATTTAAAAAACTCATAATTACATGGCAAAAACTTATATACCCCTGGGGCACAGATCTAGGTGTTATACACATGCTCTTCGGGTGTCATATATACAATCTTATGGTGTTACGTTTCTTGGT
This sequence comes from Scutellaria baicalensis, assembly GCA_005771605.1. Classification (NCBI taxonomy): domain Eukaryota; kingdom Viridiplantae; phylum Streptophyta; class Magnoliopsida; order Lamiales; family Lamiaceae; genus Scutellaria; species Scutellaria baicalensis. The sequence continues at coordinate 22,998,585 of CM016727.1, forward strand.
GTTACACATATATTCTACAGGTATCACATGTATACACTTGTATACATGTGATACCTGTAGAGTATACACGTGATACCTGTAGAGTATATATGTAACACCATATGATGGCTAAGTTGGGGGACACCGTGCCCCTGGGGCACACAAGTGTTGCTCTAATTACATTATTAGAACTCATATCTAACAAAAGATATTTTACCATAATTGAAGAAATTGATTTAAGGGTAAAAAATCTTTTATTAAATCTTGATTCTAATAATTCAATTTCGCTTTTCCTAAAATGACCCCAATAATTATGGAAATATCACTCCAATCTGATTGGAAAATTTCATAGGAGGTTCCGACTCATAAAATTCATATATGGTCTTTATGTTGCAATATGTTAAAAAATAAAGTTTAGGTTGTAAAGTGTAAAATCATTTATGAAAAGTATGGGTTGATTTAAGTATTTAAACATATATAAGCAAAAACTTATGAGTTAGTCTCCTATGCAACTGGTGCATATACGATTCGGGTCGGGTCCGGTTTGACCCTAATCCGCGCACTTTTTTTTTTTGAATTTTATTTTTTCGCTTCAGGTTGTTACCTTTATGTTATGTGCGTGTGACTTATATAAGTGTTACCTTTATGTATAAATGTAATGACCCTTATATACTCTAACATAGAAAAAAAAAAGAATTTTAGCAAAATTTGTAAATATTTACCTTTATATAATATTAGCTGCACCTATATTTATCCTAAAAATGTGCTGAATTTTGAAAATTTTCATTTTTTTTCAAATTTATGGATCATAAAGGTCATAATATTTGTACATAAAGGTCACAAGAATTGTACATAAAGGTCACAACAATACTAACATAAATGTCTCAATCTGAAGTGAAAAAACCTGAAAATCTTCATTTTTTCCTAAGTTATTGAACATAAAGGTCATAACATTTATATGTAAAGATCACACTTATGTAACCTAAATGACACATCCTTACAACATAAAGGTAACAGCATGAAGCGAAAAAAAAAGAAAACCAAGGTGCGCGGATTCGGGTCGGGTCGCCCCAATTACACCAATCCAGATCCGTACACCTGGTGCACAACAACATTTGCGAAAACTTATATACCCCTGGGTCACATAGGGACATGGATCTAGGTGTTATACACATGCTTTTCAAGTGTTATATATATACTCTACATGTGTTACGTTTCTTGGTGTTATACATATACTGTACAGGTAACACTAGGAATGGCAACGGGGCGGGACGGGGTCGTGGGAGCAATCCCCATCCCCATCCCCGCGTTCGCGGGGATTCCCCGTCCCCAGCCCCGCCCCGTAAAACGGGGAAAAAAATGTCCCCGTCCCCACCCCGCGGGCGTGGATCCCCACCACCCACCACCGCGGGGAATCCCCGCCCCACCTATTTTTTTTTCACAAAATAATGCACATCAATTGTCCATAATTCATAATTCAAATAAAATATGAAAACATAATTTTGTTCAACTAGGTAAAAATTAATTATCCTATTACATTCTTCGACACTTCAATCCACCTCACATCATTCTTCGACAATTCAAATCTTCAATCCACCCCACATCTTCAATCCTCATGGGATTTGTCCGTGCAAGTTCATAAAATGCAACAGGAAATTCAGTTCTGAATTCTCAATATCCATGAACTGTGATTTAAACATCCAATGCCACCATCCTCTGTACCAGATTATCATTACTCTTGGATAATAGTTACAAAGTAATTTATACTTATTGTCGTACAATATTCTTTCTTCTGCATAGGTACACCCTTTAACACCGAATCCACATCATTGACTTTCTTAAGCAATAAAATTAATGCTGCCTCAGCTGTATAATCAATCAAATGGGGGTATCACCCCAAAACTACCTTAAAAGCTAATAAACTAGTTTTTAGTAAATGAATTGATTGAAGAGAAGAATAACCAAATGCGTTCAAACAAACTAAAAATAAATAAATGCATCAGAAAAAATCATTCTAGGACAAGAACATCAAACTGAAACCCAGAAAAAACATTCTCAAAAGTTGAAAAAATCAGAAAAAAATAACTAGCCCTGTATCTATTTACAGATTGATATATGTATCTATTTACTTACCTCTTTACTCCTTAGGGAAGGAAAGAGAGGGAAGGACGGCGGCGGCGGGCGGCAGCAGGTCGGCAGCTGTGATTGTGAGGGAGACTTTCAAGTTTCAGCTCTAGGGCTAGGAATGGCAATGTTGCTTCCCAAAACTGTATTATAAATTAATATATATATATATATTCCTATATATATATATATATTTTACGGGTCCCCGCGGGGAATGGGGCGAGGATCCCCGCGGGGCGGGTAATACCATCCCCGTCCCCGCCCCGCCAGTCGAGGATAAAATTCTCCCCGTCCCCGTCCCACGGGGGATATATTTCGGGGAATCCCCACCCCAATCGGGTCGGGTCCCCACGGGGACGGGGAATCCCGGCCCCACTGCCATCCCTAGGTAACACATGTATATAAAAGTATACATATGAGACCTGAAGAGTATACACATGATACATGTAGAGTATATATGTAACACCATATGATGGTTAAGTGGACATCGTGCACCCATGGCACACAAGTATCACTCTATAACTAAAATGTATTAAATATTTTTTGGAACATGAATATGCATACAAAGGTACGAGCTGATACGCATTAGCACGAGGGAACACATAAAAATGAATCAAGATAGAATCGACCGGATTACATGCATCAGGTGTGTATGTATGTAATATGAGTTACTCTTTTGTGCACCAGTTGCACGAATTTGAGTTACTCTCCTGTGCACCAGTTGCACGAATATTAGTGTTACATTCGTGTTATGTTAGGATTACCTTCGCATTATGTTAATGTGACCCCATCTCCAGATTTCATACCCTTAGTTTAAAACCACTGAACTAAAATAACACAAAGGTAACACTAATATAACATGAAGGTAACACTAACATAACATAAATGTAACATTAACATAACATGAAGGTAAAAAACAATGTTAATCATACATTCATGTTATGTTAGAGTGACCCTCACATTATGTTAGAGTTATCTTCATGTTATGTTAGTGTTACCCTCATGAAGGTAACACTAACATAACATGAAGGCAACTCTAACATAACGTGAGAGTATGACTGCTTGGAGCGAATTTTGGTGGGTTTGAGCGCACCCACTAGGTGCGTTGGGCACGTGAAAACGCGCGTCAAAGACGCGTGGGGCGGGTCGACCCAAGTGCATGGATCCTAGATCCATGCATCAGTTGCACAAAATATTTTGTCATATAATATATATATATATATATATATATATATTACTCTTGAAAAAAACATTTTATTGTAAGAATTAGATGTTGCACTGAGGATGTCTTTTCATGATTTCTTTTCTTTGTCATTAACTTTATTTTAACAAAGTTTGTGGTCATTTACCTATTATTACACTTACGTTGATGTTTGTTGTTATTATTTTTCTTCACAAGATTTCATGCGTTACGATTTCACAAATGCTTTTCTTTGAGACTAATCCTTTTGATCATAATTGCACTCATTTTCAAGAATTACTCAATAAATTGTTAAGTGTATGATATGAGATTATATAAGTCAGTCTTCTTTAAATTAGATGCACGAAACTCTAGGATGGATCCAAGCCAATCCAGCATATGCCCTTTGTTTTTCTTATCATGACATTTATGTTACGTTAGTCATACTTTATATGCAAATATAGGGTAATTCTACTATACACCAATGATATTAATACACCAACATATTTTACTGTGATAATTTTTACACAAGGTAGCTTTTATTTTTTGGGTTGTGATTATGGGCTGGATTTAGAGCCGGCAAAATGGGCCCGGCCCGGTGGGCCGGCATGATCAACCCGAAAATTAGACAGGGCTGGGCCTAGAAAAAAGTGGCCTGAAAAGTGTCGAAACTTTTTGGCCCGGCCCAATGGCCCGATGGGCTAGATGGGCTCGGGCCAATTTGGCCCGTTGGGCTCGGGCCGGCCCGATGGCCCATAATTTAAAAAAAAAAATACATTTTTATCACAAAAAAATCTACTTTCCTAATGTTATTAGTGATGATTGATTCATAAACAATTGGAGTTATCGTATTTTGTTTTTGAAATTCAAATTTGTGGATCATAATTTAATTCCAAGTTTAAACTTGTTCAAGACTTGTTAGCTTTCTAATTTTTAATTCTTGTGTTAGTATTGTAATGTTGTTAATTTAGACATGTGGATGATTGAATGATCGTATTTTAAATTCTATATGGACTTCATACTTATAAATTTGTTGTGGTGATACGTCGTATCAATATATATATATATATATAATTATATATATTTGATTTGGTTAAAAAGACAATGTGGGCCGATTTGGCCTGTTGGCCAATACGAGGCTGGGCTGGGCTACAGATTTATGGGCCCGAACTAAGGATGGGCCGGTCCGGCCCGACACGAAGCTTTCATGTGGCCCGTCGGGCCGGACCGGGCCGGGCCGCCCGTTTTGCCAGCTCTAGCTGGATTGGTCTGCTTACTAGGGTCACTTTTAATTAATTTTTTCATTCATTATTTATTAGGTCATTGTTGAGACCATAAACTTTAAATTATGTAATTATTATATATTAAAGGAAAATAAAATATATATTCAAATATAGAAATTTATGTTAAAAGTGTATAAATTTTATGAAATAAAATATTAGTTAATAGATTATATATTCTAAATAATTAAAATTAGTAAGAAATAATTTGGGGTTGATTAAATAATATGATATTAATTTTGCTAGTAAATTTGATTGAAGAAGAATGAAATTATAGTTGTAGGATCTTTGTTTGAATCTTGATTTTCTTGATAATTGTTTATTTGGATTTTTTCGATTTTGTTTATTTAGTTCCATATTTAGGTTAACTTAAATCAATTCTCTGAATTTGTTTACCTAGATAAAATTAGATCTCATGTTCAGGTTATGATTCCAGATGGACAGGTGTTCAAACAAGTTGTGCATTATGAATCACATCCTAGGTTTTGTTCCCTCTGCTCTGAATTTGGCCATTTGCCCATCATCTAAACCGATCAATGTCTCTGTCAAGCCCCCAACAAACCAACCTACCAAAAGGGCTGGACCACCTCCTAACCCTCCTAATATTTTCAAACCCTTTGAAAATATTTCAATGGATTCCCCTCTTGATATGATCCCACCCGAACCTGATCCCAACCCTTTACCCCTTTTAGGGAACCTTGAATCTGATGAGTTTCACCAAAGCTGTGCATACAAGCAATGATGCGGAGGGTAAGGTCAAATGTCTAGTCACACAAAACTTGTTTTACGTGACTTTTGTCTATGGCCTTTACTCTATAGTGGGTAGAAGGATCTTATGGAATAATTTGCATGTGTATGGTGACTCTTTGAATGAAACTTGGCTGATTTTGGGTGATTTTAATTGTGTCAAAAGTCCCTCTGGAAAACTAAATGGTCCTCCTTTAACTAATTATGTTTTGTCTGATTTCCAAGATGTTTTTTTGTCTCTTGGTTTTACTGACGTCCAATCTACTGGATGATGCTTCTATATCTGGCATCAGAATATATAAGCTCACAGAGAGAAGCACAAAAGAAGAGAGAAGAACTCAATAGAGAGAAGACTCAAAAGAAGCAAGCGCAGAAAGAGGGGGAAGATAAAAGAAGAAAAGAGTGTTCAAAAGAGCAGAAGAAAAGAAGAAAAACTCGAATAATCAACACCCCAAAGACGCACACTCAGTTATTCAGTCCAGCAGCAAGCTTCAGCAATCAATTGCAAACGAAGACCAAGCTTGCTGCACCCAGTTGAAGAAGAAGAAGAAGACAAACTCCTTCGAAAGGACTGTCTTGGAGTACTCAGTGCGAGGAATAGAGTCCTGCTGAGTTTTCCACTTTCTAGGAGACAAAGTTAGGATCCTGTGTGGGTCAGTGGGGAAAGTAGGCAAGTATCTGTGTAAAGGCTTACTACTTACTTGTTAAGTGAGAGTTGTAATAGATAGGTTTATGTAAATCAACTAGCTTAACAAAGGTTCCCTCCTGAGAGGAAGCAGAGAGGATGTAGAAGGATTACTCCACATTCGAACCTCTATATATTGTTGTGTGCGTCTCTATGTGCTTATTGCTTTATCTGCATATTTCATGATAGGCTGCACATCTTCTACTTGACTCTGTAATGAGACTTCCGCAAACCACTCTGATCAGTAACTTCCCAAAAGGTTACTGATCCTAGAATTGAGTCAAGGAGAAGAAATTTTTTAAAATATAGTAGGCTTATTCACCCCCCCTCTAAGCCTACTACCAGCAGTTTTGGGACCAACATATTTTATTTTGCAAAGTTCACGCATCTTAAGTGCACCAGGGCTGATATAGATGAAGTGAGTGTCGAATGGACCGAATGCATTCAAGATCATATAAAAGGGTAGAACAAGGTGATGATTAGCTTGTACATTGTAATTTTAAAAAAAAAAATTATTTAGTGTTTGCTATGTTCCAATGCTATTTCGTATAAGGATCTCTAGCTCTAAATCAATGTGGGGGATTCTTATAATCTTGTTAATTGTGTTTGTTAATTTATATACAAATTTAAAACGTATATAAGTTTAAATAACGTAACTTTTTTCATGTAAATTTGACAGATTCTTGGAAACTAAGGAGTAACTATGAAGTTTATGAAGAAAACGAAGGTCTTGATATTGGTTTTGTGAAGGTTCCACTCTTACTAAAATGTTATGGAATCTAACTTTGTGAATATGTTATTATTTAAATATTTTAAATGTATAACTCTATAATATTTTAGTATCTTATGACTAGATGAATGTTGGGAGGATTTGTTAATGTATGTTTGACATCGATTAAATGTTGAAATATGTTTAATGAATTTTTTGTTTATTTAATTATTGTATATTATTATTATACAGGATACAAAATATAAAAAATAATTGAAAATAAAATTATTCAGAAAGACAACGCTTAAAAAGCGTTGCAAAATTGTTCAGAAAGACAACACTTTTTCAGCGTTGCACAAAAAGCACGAACACATAAAAGACAACGCTTTGAAAGCGTTGCACGAAATACACTAACACAAAAGACAACGCTTTAAAAGCGTTGCACGAAATGCATAAATTGCGTAAAAGACAACGCTTTAAAAGCGTTGCAACTTATGTTGCAGAATTTATTAATAACAACGTAATCTGTAACGCATAGTAAGCATTGTCGTATCCCGGAAAGACAACGCACTTTGTGCGTTATCTTTCAGCGCCTGTCTTTTACAACGGTGGATACGACAACGCTTTTTTTTCTGGGAAGCGTTTTTCTTGTAGTGGTTGTCCCCTGGAGTAACATTTGCGATGCAGCTACTTTCCTGCATTCTCTCATGTAGGGTAACCTGTAAAGTAACCCTATAAGTTGCTCCTACTGCACAAGATTTTAGATTTTTTTAAAAATGAATTTCACATTAAATTATGCTTTCATTTTGATGTGATTTTTATGATACCCAATTCATTTCTTAAAAAGGAAAATCTCGTTTCACATAGGTGTTTTGTAAAAATATCAGCTAACTGCTGATCAGTATGAATTTTCTCAAGAGAAATATATTACTTTCCCACATGATCACGTATGAAGTGATGTCGAATATCAATGTGCTTTGTCTTGGAATGAAAAACCGGATTGTGAGTGATGGCAATAGCACTTGTGTTGTCACACATGATAGAAGTTTGTTTTTCAATGATGTAATAATCCCTTAGTTCGTGCTGCATCCACAGTATTTGAGCATAGCAACTTCCTACAGCAACATATTCTGCCTCTGCTGTAGAGGTAGCTATGGATGTCTGCTTCCTGCAAAACCAAGGAATAGCCTAGGAATTGACATGTTCCACTTGTGCTTTTCCTGTCTATTTTACATCCTGCAAAATCAGAATCAGAGTAACCTATCATTTTTAAAGCCACCATCCTTGGGATACCACAAGCCTACTTCTTGTGTCCCTTTGAGATATCTTATGATTCTCTTTGCTGCAAACATGTGAGACTCCTTGGGTGCTGCTTGATATCTTGCACACATGCCCTACTACAAACATAATGTCTGGTCTGCTTGGTGTAAGGTACAACACTGACCCAATCAGTCTTCTGTATTTGGTTATGTCAACTCGCTTCCCTTCTTCATCTTTATTTATCCTTGTTGAGGTAGCCATAAGGATGCTTACTGTACTCCCATTCTCCAATCCAAACTTCTTGATCAGTTCTTTCGTGTACTTCATCTGATTTATGAATGTGCCTTGATCAAGTTGCTTCACCTGCAATCCTAGGAAGAAACTAAGTTCCCCCATCATACTCATCTCAAACTTCTTCTGCATCAATTCTGAGAATTTCTTGCAAGGATCTCTGTTAGTTGAACCAAATATGATGTCATCCACATATATTTGTACAAGAAGAATGTTGTCTCCATCTTGGATTCTGAAAAGAGTCTTATCAACCTTTCCCTTCTTGAATCCATTATCCAGAAGATACTGTGACAAAGTGTCATATCATGCCCTTGGGGCTTGCTTTAATCCATACAGAGCTTTCCTTAGCTTGTATAACTTTTTTTCTGGAATATCTTCAAATCTTGGAGGTTGCTCCACATATACCTCTTCTAATAAGAGTCCATTCAGGAATGCACTCTTTACATCCATTTTATATACAGTGAAATTTTGGTGTCTTTCATATAGGCAAGAAAAATCCTTATAGCTTCAAGTCTAGCTACTGGAGCAAAGGTCTCATCAAAATCTATGCCCTCTTCTTGGCAGTAACCTTTTGCTACCAATCTTGTTTTGTTTCTGACCACTACTCCTTCTTCATCCGGTTTGTTCTTAAACACCCATTTAGTTCCTATAACTCCTTGATGAGTTGGTCTTGAAACAAGATTCCAGACTTGATTCCTTTCAAATCAATTTAATTCTTCTTGCATAGCTTGAATCTAGTTGGTATCTTCTAGAGCTTCTTCTATGCGTTTGGGCTCAACTTGTGATATGAAGCATGCAAACATGGCTTCATGTTGCTTGGCTCTTTTGGTTTTCACACCAACTCTGGGATCTCCAATTATTAGATCCTTTGAGTGATCTTTTAGCCAGTTTCTGCCTGCTTCATCATCTGATATGATTTGTTGACTGACAGCAAGTTGCTCTTTCTCCATTGTTTGTTGCGTTTCAATTGATTGCGGTTCTCTTTCAAGTTCCTGTACCTCTACAATTGTTTGTCCTTCCTAGCAGATTGCTGTATCACCTCAATTTGCTTGCTTCTTTGCACTTGCTCATTGTCTTCATTTAGCAAATTGGGTTGAACCACATCTATGTACTGAACCTTTTTGATATTGATGCTGATCTTATCCATATTTTCTCATAAGTCTTCCACATCAACAGAATTACTGCAGTGAGATTCATCAAAAACCACATGCATAGATTTTTCTACAATCATGGTTCTTTTGTTGAAGATCCTGAAGACTTTGCTTACTGAGAAATAACTTAAGAATACTCCTTCATCTAATTCAGCATCAAAAGTCTTCAGATATTCTTTCACATTGTTCAAGATGTAACACCTGCAACAAAAAATGTGGAAGTGAGATAAATTTGGTGAATAACCATACCACAATTCATATGTTGTTTTATTTAAATCCTTATTGATTAGGCATGTATTTTGAGTATAGCATGCTGTGTTGGTTGCTTCTGCCCAAAATCTCTTGGGTATTCCATCTTTTGCCAGCATGGTCGTAGCTGCTTTGTTTAAGGTTATGTTCCTTCTTTCAGCTACTCCATTCTGTTGTGGTGTCCTTGCTGCTGAGTATTCATGCTTGATTCCATTGTTAGAGCAGTAACTTTCAATGAATTTATTGGTAAATTCAGTTCCTTTGTCTGTTCTGATATTCACTATGCTCAAGCTTTTCTAATTTTGAATTCTCTTCAAAAATTCAGGTAGCTTTTGTTGTGTATTTGACTTCTTGGCTAGAAACAATATCCTTGTGAAATTTGAGTAGTCATCTACTACAACTAGTGAGTACTTCTTTCCACTTATGCTGATCGGGTCGATTGGTCCAAATAGATCCATGTGGAGTAAGTCAAGTATTATGTCAGTTGACTTCCTAAGCTTGCTCTTGAAGGTGCTTTTGACCTTCTGGTATGTTCCGCAAATGTTCTCATTTTTGTAGACAATATCTGGTAGACCTCTGACAAGACCTTTTCTTGCTAGTTTGTTGATTGTCTTGAAGTTCAAATGACTCATCTTTTTGTGCCACAACCAGCTCATTTCTGGAGTACTCTTTGCAATGAAGCAAGTTGCAGGTTGCTACATAAATATTTCCTTTTCTAGTTCAAGTGAGCTTAACTTCTTGAAAATTGTTGTTCTTGATGAGACATTTGTTGTGTGTGAATTCAACTGAATATCCTTTGTCACAGAATTAACTTTTGCTTAGCAATCCTTTCACATAGGATTTATTGATGCATGTGCTTCCTCTTACTAGATTGCAAATTCCCTTGGTGCTACTCTTGGAGTCATCTCCAAACACCACTTTGGGTCCTTTTATGGCTTGGAAGCTAGTTAGCAGTTCTTTGTTACTAGTCATGTGTCTAGAGCAGCCACTATTTGTTGGTCCCGAAAAGCAACTGGTAGTATAGGCTTAGAGGGGGGGGGTCAATAAGCCTACTAAACCATCACACATTTTTCTTCTACATCTATCGGCTTTTTCTTATGTCAGTAACCTTTTGAGAGGTTACTGATCAGAGTAAATGCGGAAGCCTTTTACTATGCCTGGTAGAAGATGTGCAACTTATTAGAGAGAGAGAATGTAAGGCAGTAAGCAGATAAAGATGCAAGCATGTATAGAGGTTCGAATGTGGAATAATCCTTCTACGTCCTCTCTTCCTCCACACAAGAAGGGAACCTCTGTTAAGCTGGTTGATTTACATAGACCAATCTATTACAACCCACCCTTAACAGGTAAAGTAGCAAGCCTTCACACAGATACTTGCCTACTTTCCCTTGACCCACACAGGATCCTACTCTACCCACCCAGGGTCCTCACTTTCTCTTCTAGAAAATGGTAAACTCAGCAGGACATTACTCCTCGCACTGAGTACTCCGAGACAACCTTTTAGAGAGGTTTATCTCCTTCTTCTTCAACTGGGTGCAACAAGCTTGGCCTTCATATGCAGACTGATTCTGCTGAAGCTTGTTGCTGACTGGTAGACTGGGTGTGCGTCTTCTTGGGGTGTGGAGTGTTCGAGCTCTTCTTCTTTTCATCAGCTCTCCTTGAACACTCTCTTTTCTAAGGCTTCCCCCTTCTTCTGTGTTTCTCTCTTTTAAGCTCTTCTCTCTTCTTTTGCACTTCTCTCTGTGAGCATGGATATTCTGATGTGCTCACTTCTTCTCTCTTGCACACTCTGTGCTTCTCTCACACACGCTTTCAGTCTTCAGTCCTCCTCTTTATAGGATGTGAAATCTGCCCATTTAAGGTAGACAGATTTCTAACATTGATGTGCCACACTCCTGACACACGACAGTTTTTCACTTTCCACGTGTCTTCTTCCGGTTGGCTCATCTCCTTCTTCTCTCTACCGGTAACTTTTTGTTTCTACCGGTAACTTTTTGACTTTCTGCCCATGCCTGCTTTGCAGCTCCCTCCTCTAGCTTTACTCTGCTGCTTCTTCAGGTGGCTTCGAGGCTTCTGTAGCATGCTGCTCCCTGCAGTATGCATTTGGCATTGCCGATCTTTCTAGGCAGCTTCCTGTCTCGCTATTTTCTACTTTGGCGAGGTCCCTTCAAGTAGCTTCCTGAAGTCAATAGTATCTTATTAGTTCTAGATTCTTTTCAACCATACTCTTCAGTATCCTTCCTTCGACACTTTCTCTTTTTCTTTTAATCTTCTGTAGTAACTCTATTGCAGTAACCTTATCCTAAGATTGGTTATGCTATAGAGTTACTTTAAGGATTTGTCTCATCAAAACATTCTACAAATATATCCAACACTATTGATGTACCATACTTCATTACTACTCCCTGACAAAGGTTCCTGCAAAAGTATCACTTAATTTTAGGTACCCATACTTGTACGGGTCCTTTCAAGTTAGTCTTTTTTGGAACCTAAAGCTGCTTCACAATAATTGATTTTTTATGAGCTTGCTTGTGTGAGTGGAAACTGTGCAGTGTGTATTTGTGAATAACCTATACCACTTCGGTATGGTCTCCTGCTGTACTTTCTTGGAGCACTTGCTCTTTCAGATTTAAACATGTAAGTCTTAGTACTAGCAGGTAGGAGGTTGCTTCATCTGAAACCAACCTTGATGTTGCTGCTTGCTACAACATGCAACATACTGATTGTGCTGCAGTCGTTTGCTTTCTACAAGCTTACTCCATCTGATTTCAAGAAAGGGTCTCTTTCCATTGTCTTTGGAACTACCTGGGTTTGTACTGAGAGTTCCTCCTATCTGTATGCTCTCTTCTTCAAGATGAATGGTTTCTCCAAGTCAAAACTTAGGTGCTTCTGTACTTTCTGAGTATGAGGTAGAAGTTTCCTCACTGTACCCTAGTCCAGTATGCTCATTAAAGCTTTTCTGGATGTTCAGAAGAGCATCCAGGTCTCTTGAGGACTTGTTAAAGATATTTATAGTGGCAACTAAGCTTCTTTTCTCATTTTCTAGCTCAGTGACTTGCAGTTTGAGCTTGCTTACTTCTGTTCTAAGGTCACTGCATGCTTGTGTCTTTAGTTTTCTAAGTCTAGAGTGATAGATATAGAAGCATGCTCTCTTAGAAGTAGCTTGTTTTCTTCCTTAAGCTCCTCATGAGTTGAGTTTATCTGCTCAAAGTCACTCACGATCTGCCTAAGAGCAGTGATCATGTTCAGCCTTTCTTTTTCAATTAAAATAGAGGTTTCAGGAGTTACATCTATGTCGTTGTTATGTTTTTCAATGTTGGCCATCAGGCATATAAGAGCTTTCTCTTCAAATGTAGAGCTATCCGAGTCACTGTCTGAGGAAGTTACTTCTCTTACTTCCTTCTTTTCAGTACTTGCTATCTTCATAGCTTCAGACTCACTTATCAGAGCTCTCAGCTTTTGCTTTTCAAATCTGTTCTTTTCTCTCTTCTTTGCCATTTCATCTTAAGGATATCTATGTAATTGAGGGTATGTGCATTCTCTGGTATAGTGACTTGGCTTCATGTAATTATAATACAGGTCAGTGTCACTTATAGTGGTTTTGCTTTCTGTGCTAGCTTGTGCTTGAGGAGGTTGCTTCTTCTTTTGAATGTTGCCTCTAGGGTTGTTCTTGAAGAACTTCTTGAATTTCTTCATCAGGAGGGCCATATCCTCTTCCGCATTAATTTCAAAGGTCACTGTCTGCTTACTACTGCTTGATTTCCCCGTATCCTTGGATACTCTAGTTGTTAGAGAAGTAACCTTTGAGCTTCTCTCTTCTGCTTCCTTCTTCATTCGATTGATATCGAACTCAAAAGCTTTTAGGTCTGAGAAGAGATCGAAGGTGCTCATGGATTTCAAGTCCATTGAGACTCTCATGGCCATTGTCTTGCTGTCCCATTCAGCAGGTAGTGCTCTTAGCACTTTCATATTCTTCTGTCTTTGAGTGTAGTGTTTGTCCAGAGATTTCAGCTCGTTCACTATGTTAGTGAACATTACATCAAGTTGTTCAAGAGTTTCTCCCGACTTCATTTCAAATAACTTAAAGAGTTGAGTAGTTGTGGAAACTTTATTCTTCTTTGTGAGCTCAATTGCTTCACAGATCTGTTCAAGCTTGCTCCATATTTCTTTGGTAGTTTTGTAAGTCTTGACTTTACTGAAGGTACCCTTGTCCACTATGGTGAACATGGTATTCTTGGCCACATTATCCAAGTTAGCTCTTTTCCTTTCTTCATGTGTCCATTCCTCTCTTAATATTTTAATCGCTGGGAGTGAGGAATCACTTTAGTGTCAGATTTGTCCTTTGCAGCATCAACCATAGTTCTGGCGAAGACTGGTGGTCCTTCAATGATGATATACCATATCTCATCATGCATAGCCAAGAGATGTGTCTGCATTATTATCTTCCAATCATCATAATCTTCTATGGAAAACATATGTAACTTGTGGTGAGAAGATTCCATGCTTATCCTTTTGAAAATGATGCTTTTCTTTTAAAAACAAAAGGGGATCAGGGGAATGACCAGTGCAAGTTGGTTTTTAGTCCAACCTGCTCTGATACCACTTGTTGGTCCCAAGTAGTAGTAGGTTTAGAGGGGGGGGTGAATATACCTACTCAAATCTTTTAAAACTTTTACTCCGAAAATGGTTAAGTTCAAGGGTGAGCTTACTGCTACACAGGTTGCTTCTCAGAAGCAACTTACTTGAACTTGTAGAGTTAGATGCAGTGGAAATTCTTTAAAGCATTGTTTTTAAAAGCAGTTTGAGTGTAGTATGGGAGATATAAGATATATATTAGTATAAAGATATGCAAAGGGGTAAGCAGAAAGACACAACAAACGTTATAGAATGGTTCGAGGGTGGAGTAATCCTTCTATGTCGACTTTACTCTTTCACAAGGAGAAACTTTTGTTAAAAGGTTTTGTTTACATAGCCTAGCTATTATAAACAAGTTAACAAAGAGATAGACAACCTTCACACAGGTTGCTACTCTATCTTGACCAAGACCCACACAGGATCGAACTAGCCCACACAGGAGTGAAAACACTGCCAAGTTCTTAACCCTCCACTAGGTACTCCTAAACAATCTAAGATAAAAGATACAAATGTTTTCTTCAATGAATCTGCAACTAGCTTCTCTGAAATGTGAGCCTGTAAGCTTGCTTCTGAGCTTCCTGTGCTTAGATTAAGTGACTGAAGTTGAAATATTTCGGATATGAATATAAGTGTTTAGAAATTCAGTTCTTCAGTTCTGTAAACCTTAGTTCAGTTCTCACTCAATCTCCTTTTATAGTGCTTGGAAATCTGCCCGTTGAAGTGTGACATTTATAACATTTAATGCGCTAATCCTCCTGTTACAAAGTTGATCTTCATAGTACACGCATTTAATGCGCTGCAGAGCAGGTCTGTCATCCGTCAGGTAGCTAGCTTGTCGAAATCTAATTGGTCCTCAGGAGAATGTCACTACTGTTAGTGAAGCATGTTATCGGGTGACTTCTCCTTAACCCTAACTACTGTAATACCTTTTGCTGGAAGTGACCTTGTCGGGTGACTAGCTTGCTTCTCCGAGATTGCTTTTTCGAAGTCGTTGCTTTATGCTGGACCAACCTTATCGGCCGGTGAGCTTTCTTCTATTGGATGCTCTTACTTCACCGAGGTTCTTACTTCGTGTTGAAGCGACCTTACTGCTTGCTGTAGTGAAGTTGCTTCTTGCTGTAGTGTTCCTCTTGCTTGCTGTAGCGATCCTTTGTACTTAGAAAATATTACATTACAGACTCAAGTACTAGATTGCTTTTCTACAGAAGCTTACTTCTTCTAAAATGTTTGTCTTATCAAAACAACTATAAATCCTAACAGTGAAGATCAGGACTGACAAAGGCAATGAATTCACAAACAAATTCATAGAAAAATATTGCTTAGACAAGGGAATTCATTAAATATTCTGCTACAAGAACTCCCCAACAAAATGGTGTAGCTGAAAGAAAGAATCGAACTCTCAAAGAGGTAGCATGAACTATGCTTACAGAAGCTATCATGCCAAAAAAGATTTTGGTTTGAAGCTACCAACACAGCTTGCTACACTCAGAATTGATGCTTGATCAACAAAGATCAAGACAAAATGCCCTATGCAATCTGGTATGGATATTCACCAAATTTGTCAAACTTTCACATATTTGGTTGCAGATGCTATGTGCTGAACAACGGGAAAGAACATCTTAAAGCATTCGATGGAAAGACAAATGAAACTATATTTCTTGGATATTCCTCAATGAGCAAAGCCTTCCAAGTCTTTAACAAAAAAACTCTTAGGGTTGAAGAATCAGTACATGTGGTATTTGATGAACCACATTGTGATGTTGCTGAGTTAGATGAGCTGAAGAAAGAAATAGCAAAGATCAAGTCTAAACCCCAAGTTTCCTATATTAAAAGTTCTCATCTACCTATACCAAGTTTCCTACAACTTCAGATGCTGTAAGACAGGTTTCAGCAAACCAGGATGTAGTAGAGCAGCTTGCAGAAGAACAACTTACAGCAGAACATAATGCTGAACAAAGTACGTGACATCTCTACAACACTACAACCTAAAGATTCAACAGAATAACAAGAATATCATAATCCAGACAGAACATGGCTAAGGAATCACCCAAGAGACCTAATCATTGGTGATCCCAGAGCTGGAGTAAAAACAAGAAGAACAATTCCTCATGAAGTACTATTTGCTTGTTTCATCTCACAAATTGAACCAAAATCCATAGAAAAAACCCTTGAAGACAGCAATTGGATTCAAGCAATGCAATAAGAGCTAAATGGATTTGAAAGAAATCAAGTTTGGAAGCGTGTACCCAGACATCGAGGAGTTATTGGAACCAAATGAGTATTTAAGAATAAGCTGGATGAACCTGGACTTGTAGTCAAACAAGGGTTGTTGCTAAGGGGTATTGTCAAGAAGAAGGAATTGATTTTGATGAGGCATTTGCCCCTGTTGAATGCCTAGAAGCTATAAGGATCTTCCTTGCATATGCTGCTCATATGAACCTTAATGTAAATCAAATGGATGTGAAGAGTGCATTCTTGAATGGACATCTAACTGAAGAAGTCTATGTTGAACAACCACCAGGATTTGAAGATGATGTTGAAAGTAAGGTCTACTGGTTGCAGAATGCACTGTATGGACTCAAACAAGCTCCTAGAGCTTGGTATGATACCCTGTCCATGTACTTCTTGAAAATGGCTTTAGGAAATGGATAGTGGACAAGATGCTCTTCAAAATCCAAGATGGTGAAAGCATACTACTAGTCAAAATCTATGTTGATGATATCATATTTGGATCAACAAACAAACAACTTTGTGAGAACTTTTCTTGTCTCAGGCAGAAGAAGTTTGAGATGAGCATGATGGGAGAGCTAAGTTTCTTCCCGGGGCTGTAATGTGGCACCCCGATCCCTAATAATTGGGAACAGACTGTCACCCTTTACTTATTTACTAATTAAAAAATTCATGAGATAATGTACAACGGAAGACTAAAACAAAACACGAGACTTTTTTTTCTTTTAAACATAACATAATCATTTCTAAAACTCGTGTCTCACCCACATTTCTAGGTAAAATGTTTAAACCTATTCCTGTGTGAGATCATATAACAGAACACACATATTATACCAGAATATAAGTGTAGACCCACATCATAATTTACATATCCAAAATATAGCATTGTTCTCAAAAGTAAGTATTGTTTTGGTACTTTAACATTAAAGGGGTGATGGAAAGTCAGTCCATCCTGCTACACGTCTACGTCATCATATGTTGGACCTAAAAATATTAAAAGTAGAATCATGAGATACCTCCGGAGAGGGATCCCAGTGGATAACTGTACTCTCTAATATATATTGAAACAATTAAACTACTAAGCACATACTACATGTCCTTCGGGCACGCTCACCCTGGACCATACATAATATAAAGGAATGTGGGAGTCGCTCGCCCACTAAACCTTGCTTTCATAGATCAGGCACTCTCGCCCTTATGGTCGTCGCCCGATAGTGAAGCAACTACCGGTTATAGCTACGGAGCTTCAGCCGTAGATTTTCATACATAACTTATTAATTTAACTATTAACGCATACTAGAGTGTAGAAGTTACCCACTTTAAGTTGACGGTTCGAGGATTGCTTCTGGATTCACCGGTCGTCGCGACTGCACTCGACACACTTAACTGTTTAGTTTCTTATGTGATATAACATGATCTTCTGTATCTTATATTAGGTTATTTAATCTAAAGCACAATCGTCAGTAATTTAATGTAAACACTTCATCCTAAATGCAAATATTAACATGATTCTATATACATTATTCAAGTATTTATAATAACCATACTTTATTTAATACATACTTCATTCATACATGGAGTTTTAAAGATGATCATATCATACATAATTTGTCTAAGTGATATTAGAACATTAAATACATCATCATACTTATAACTTAATTGTTAAGCATTTAAACTAGCAAAAACCTAAAATGACATATAAAGATGTACTAATTTTAATAATTCATATATAATTCCTAAAATCACAATATTATTCATATTATCAGATATCTTATTTTAGTATAACATACTAAAAATTAATAGATTTTAACTGCTTGTACAAAGAATTAAAAATCATTCATCTAACTAGTTTTCCACTTGAATTTCAGCTAGAAATCAGCCTTCAATTAAGAATTTATCCTACCTTATAGGATTGATGAAAACTTTTCATATTTTTAAAAACTTTATATAACACACTGACGTATAACACATAAAAATTTCAAGCACAAATAAGGTTCACATAATTAGATATGAATTTTACAAGTTGGCTGAAAATGGTGCATAACATAGCCTGAAAATAGGGTTATTTGAAAATTTTCTTATAAATTCTATTCTACTTCAAAATTCACAAGATAAACTTTATTATGTTACTAAGAGCTAATACTACAACATATGGTTTATGAATATGATGTAGATAAACAGTTATGAATTTCAGAAATTGACAGATTGAAAATAGAGCATTGTTTGTGCAGAAAATAATATATATTGTAAAATTTGGTATAAATCGTACAAGACACCAACAAATGTATACTAAATTTATGCACTTTCCTAGGAACAATACTGAAACATATTAAAAGTTCATACATAATATCAAAGGTTACAGTTAAAGATAATTATCTGAATCAGACTTGAAAACCGAATGAATTTGCTGCAAAAATAGGGTAATGTTTGAAATTCATAGTAAATGGAGGCTAACTCTGAATATTCTGAAATTTTACAGATATGTTCCATTCGTCATGTACTAGATTTTGGAAAAAAGGGTTTAGCCTAAATCGATTTTGACAACTCTCGGAAGTCTACTGAACAGAGAAGCAGGACATGGAATCGAATTCTAGCATACAAGCAAACTATTAATTTCATTCAAGAAATTATAAACAACAAATTCTCAATTTAATGCCAAAGAACATCTTTGGACTGCATAATATATACCACAAGCCAGAGAACATAAGAATTTAAGAACAAACTTAGAAGATTTAACCCAAAATACCTTCAATATTGTAAGGGGAGAACTTTTGCTTTAACACTTTTGTGAAGATATCTCCTTCTAGTTTGCTAGCATAAGAAGTGATTCTTTCACTTCACTTTTGGTTAGTCATTACCCAAGGGAATGTATTGTTATCTAGGATGAGGTGTAGGATGTGTGGGAGGAGGTGTTACCAATATAGATTAGTCATGCATATTGTAGTTGGAGGTGTTTGCATGTAACATAATACACAAGTTGTATTTCTATTTTTCTTTCCTTTCCCCCTTTTTTTTCTTATTATATTACATTATATACTCTATATATATATGATATGTAAACTTATATATATTATACGTATATATACGAATGTATAGTTATTTTAATTTATATGAAGAAATTAATAATAATAATAAAAATTAACAATAGCATAATTTATACAAAAGTATTTACTAAATAAATTTCATTACAAAAGAAGGTAATTTATTCATATAATTTACTTGTGTAAAATAACATATTTTGATATACATTTTGATACATAAATAAATTTTAAGTAAATTATTTTATCACACATAGAATCACATATAAATATCATGTTTAAGATTTCATAAATCTAGAGCATTTATGTCACAAACGAGCAAGCATAGCATACAAACCTAATATTATTTTAGTTCATCTAAACTTATCTATATCTTATCTTTTAACTTTCATCCATATTTGTCGAGTGAGTTGAGATCAAGCTCGGTTTCCTCCATGAGCAATCCTACAAAAAGCCTTTAAAATCTCGAAAGATATATTAAGTCATAAAATCTTTAAAATCATCAAGCATAATGTAATACGTGAATCATAACTTTAAATAATATAAGAGCTCACTTCAAATCATTTTCAATTGAGAGGTAAAAGAAATTTTGTTAAATATGCAATGCAAGTTTTCTTGAAAACGGGTGTTATATGTAAGTTAAACAGATGGATGCAGGAATCATTATCAACCAAGCCAAATATACAAAGGAGCTCATTAAGAAGTTTGGTATGGAAGGAGGAGCCTCTGTAGGTATACCAATGAGCACATCCATGAGCTTAGACAAAGATGAATCTGGAAAGGATGTTGATGTCACCAAGTATAGAAGAATCATTGGATCACTCCTCTATCTTACAACAAGTAGACCAGACATCATATTTGCAGTTGGAGTTTGCGCTAGATTTCAATAATGTCCAAAAGAATCTCATGTTGCTGCAACTAAGAGGATCATCAAATATCTCAAAGGCACACAAGATGTTAGTCTTGGTATCCAAAAGAAGGAGGATTCAGCTTAAAAGGATATTCAGATTCTTACTTTGCTGGTTGCAGAGTGGATAGGAAAAGCACAAGTGGAACTTGTCAATTCTTAGACAATAGACTTGTCTTTTGGTTCTATAGGAAGCAAACCTCAATTGACACCTCCATTGCAAAAGCTGAGTATGTTGCTGCTGGAAGCTGCTGTGCACAAATCTTATGGATACAACAATAACTCAAAGATTATGGCATTGAAGAGAAAGAGACACCAATTATGTGTGATAATACAAGTGTCATAGCAATAACACACAATCCTGTCTTCCACTCAAGAACCAAGCATATTGACATAAGACATCACTTGATCACAGAACACGTTGAAAAGAAGGATGTTGTGTTTAAAAAGATTCACACTGATCTACAGTTGGCTAATATCTTCACCAAAGACCTCAATGAAGTGAGATTCTCTGCATTGAGAATAGAACTGTGAATCATCAAGCTGCGATAAAAAGTAAAGAGATGAGGTTACAACAGAACAATGTTGTAAGAAGAAAAAGAAGCAGAGAGCTTGTAGTAACATGTTCTTGGACAGGTTACAACAAAGAGATATATTGAAACGAGTGGGAATACTGCTTATAACAATATTGATATGCGAAGGATACAACAAAAAAGTACTGCTCAGGTTACAACATTTATGCTACTTACAGCTCGTGTTAGAGGAACATCACCTGAAGCAGCGTATTAAACACTTAGTTCTCGAAGCAATCAATATTTCTGTTTAATGCTGAAACCTCGGATGAAAAACAGTAATCATGATCAAGGCGACAAATATGCACTTTTACATTTAATGCAAAAACCCCTTTTGTGTCAGTAATTGCAGGCGCGAGTAAGCAACTATTCTCATTTTGTAGTTATTACAAAACTGCCACTTTAGAAAATCAAAAAAACAAAAGTCTCCAGAAAATAAAAAAACTAGAAAAGGGAGCAAAAACAAAATACTTCAAGAAAAACAAAAAAAGGAGAAAAATAGAAAATGAGCAAAAACAGAAGTCTCTTGTTTTTATTTTACCTAAGGGAAATTTTTATGTAAGTTACAACAACGTTTACTGTAGGTTTTGTCATCATAAAAAAAGGTGAAATTGTAAGAACAAGAAGATTTAGATTTTTATTAGACAAAACCGCTGTAACCTTACTACATTTATTGTATAACTACATTTATTGTATAATTCCCATTGTATACCAATAAATAGCAAAACCCCTACTGTGAAGTCTTCTACTGCAAGTAAACGCAGCAAGCCATAAGCAACAGGATCGGAAGAAGTCTGCCTACAGCTCGCCACACTCTTTCAAGAGGGAAAGTTTTTGCTGAATGCTGCACGCAGAAAGGCTGCAACCTACAAGACTCAGTTCTCTGGATGCAGCACCCATTAATAAGTTGAGGAACTGAAGCAGTCTTGCATGTTGATCAATATCGAAGTTATTGACATCCACTGCATGATGAAAAAAATACAATGATACATCAATCTCAGTTGTCACTACAGTGCTTCACACATCATTACAAAAGGACAAATTCAAGGACGGTTTGAGAATAGGTCGAATGTACTCATGGATTTCAAATCCATAGAAATTCTCATGGCGACAATCTTGGTGTCCCATTCAGCTGGAAGGGCTCTCAACACCTTCATGTTTTTCTCTTTCTGAGTATAGACCTTGTCCAGTAACTCAAGCTCGTTCACTATGGCTGTGAACCTTAGGTCCATTTGCTTGCAGTAAGGATACCCAAGAAGAGCCGAGGTAAGCTGAGAGATTCAAAGCCTGCTAGGGCAGTTAGTCTTGATGCACCCATAGACTGCAGCAGCGCATCTAATGCATCCAAGGAAGGAGATCACACCATGGAGATGGAGAGTGTTGATCAAATACAAGCTGCCAACCCAATGGAGGGGAGGGAAGCAGCGGGGAATGAAGGAGGAGAATATACTCCCATCATAGTTGCAGATGATGGTGAGAAGACAGAGGAACCCACCGGCAAAGGTGTTGTGGGTTCAGCATATGCCCCGGAAGTTGCAGCAGGAGCAACTGAACTTCCATCTACTTCAGAAAAAAAGATAAAGAAGAGAGTTATTCGAAAGAAGGATGGGCCTTGGAAAAGGATATGGAAGAGGCTGATCCAGAGGCTAATGAAGGAGAAGTCGGGCAAGAGTAAAAGAGTCTTGATCCTCTCCTTACAGCAAAAGGAGGAGGAGGCAAAAAAGATTAGGGAAAAGCTAGTGAAGGACATTTTCAAATTGTCCTTCAAGATCTTTGATGACCAGAATATGAAAAGCCTCCCTATCTGGAAGGAGATGCGGATGCAGGAGAGCTGGATGCTGCAGAACTGGGAGGATTGGACCGTCATGGAAGAATATCTCATGCTCTGGGCTGGAACTAGGGATGTCAAGATGTTGCTTGACTATATCCCTCGTGCAGACGCACAGGAAAGGATTGCAAGACCTATTTTTGACAATCACTGTGAGGAAGGGGCGTAAGCGATCCAAGCCTGCAATCGCCGATGAAACAACTTAAGTCGGCATATGATAATGATGCGCCACAGTTGCAGAATCCTTGGAATTCAGCCATGAAGGGAGGAGAACAGAGACCCAGTCAAGTCACTGCAACTTGACGATTCCATGATGAAAGCTGGGAATTCTCCAACCTTTGACAATGTGATGAGTTACTGTGTGTCTCTGATCATTGCATTACAACATATTAGCGAGGAATAAGAGCAGGTAGACTACGAGGATTCACCCAAGTATCATGAAGATACTGCACAAGATGAGAAGCCATCAGACATCATCAAGTCTGTACTGGCAGGTCTTCCAGATGCTGAAATCACTGATGATTCAATGATGGAGAAGGTTGCGGAGTCAGGTCTCCCAGTACTTGCAGAAGTTGCAGTATTGTCTGCTGCAGGACTACTAGATGTAGCAGAGTCACCTGATGCAGCAAAGGACATAGTGGTTGAGCAAACACCTTTTCTGGGTGATGTTGCAAGAGATCAGGTTATTGATGATGCAGATCAGGAAGGTCTTAAAGATGAGAGCTGCAAGCAAGAAGAGGAGGAGCTATCAGCTACAGAAGAAAAAGAGGAGTGCAGCAAGCTAGTAGAAGGCTTCGAAATAGGAGACGGAACTGAAGGCTGCAAGTAGGCTCATGAAGAGCTTGCAGCAGGAGAAACTGAAATGGCCAAGTAGCAAGAGGTACCTCAGCTGGAGGTTGAAGTTGCAAAAGAGAAGGATGGCCAAGAAGACATGAAGGAGAGCAACAAACCAGTAGTTGTTGCAGAAGATATAAAGCAGCTAGAGGAACCCAAAGAGGTTGATACTGCTACCAAGGATGAGGAAGCTGAAGAGACCCTCGAAGACATCCTTGGTGATTGCTCTTGAGGATATGATGGAGGGGCCGACGACTTCGTTGATGAGCTTGATGAAGAAGACGAGTCTTTCACTTCTGGTGATGCAACCTACTTGATGAAGGGCAAAGCTGTGATGAATCCTGAAGCACTAAAGGCTTGGGAAGAGTTAATCAGGAGCCCAATACAGCAACCAGTACAGGGAAATGAAGAGAACTTACAGCTCACTGTAACTGTACCTACTGAAACCTCAATTGCAGTAGCTGCAGGTTCTTCGACCCCAGTAGAATCATTCAGTAAGGTTATCACTATAATTGATAGCCTTGCAAATGTCCTGCAAGAACACAAGACAGCCAACCCTCAACCCACCGTGAACCTGCAGAAAGTAGTGGAACAACTTTAAGAGATCCCAAATGCTCTCAGGGATGCGCTGAACGAAGAATGGACAAAACAATATACCATTTGGAACAAGAAGGATCTGCAAGATACTACTTTTACAGTGAATAAAACAGACTCTAAGCACATTCTTCGATACACTTACAACTCATGACAACACTCTGACCACCATATAGAGTGAAGTCAACGAGCAGGGTTCTAAAGTGAAAAGTATGGATGACAGGCTTGCTAACATAGAGTTGATGCCGGGGGAGATGCATTAGACTCCCTAAAGGATGGCTGCACCGTAGAGTACAGCAGGCGACCACTTGGGAAAGAGAAGTTTTGATGATGCCAAAAAGAGGGAAGATGCCACTGAAAAGTTGCAAATTAATCCTGCCTTAACTGAAGGTGGTCAGACTGAAGAAGTAAAACTGCTGCAAGTTACGGAGGACACTGCAAAGGAGATTGATGCTGTAGAGGAGGATGATGGAGAGGACCTGCTGTGTCCTCGGGAGAAGAAGAAAAGAACAAGTCCCCCGCCCCAGCAAAAGAAGGATAACAAAGATGATGATGATGCTGGTGGTGGTGCAGGAGTTGCTGCTAGCAGGGCTGCAGGGGACTCTGCATCCAAGGCGTCGGGGAGAAATGATGCAGCTGGTTCTTCAAGGAGCAGAAAGAGAAGCCAGAGCAGCAGAAGCAGAGGTGACTCACCATCTTCAAAAAGGCACAAGATTTCTAAAAGAGCCTTACTGAAGATGGAAGATGAGAAATTTTATGCTACAAGGAAGGCTAAAGCTGAGAAGAAGGCGGAGGAGGAACGGTGGATCAGCAGACTTGATATTGTGGGCGAGGAAAAATCTGAAGCAATGCAACAGGTGGATGCAGCGCTGCAGAAGTTTCTGCCACAAGAAGTTCCAAGGATGGATCAGTTCAACAAATCTCCCCAAGTCTCAATATTACTCGACCTCAAACCAACAAAGGACATTGAGCTTTGGAACCTGGACCTCTTTGCGAGGATGACATTAGACAAAGACAAGAATCCAACCTTTGAGCAGATCAAGCTATACAAGATCTCAAGATTCTTGAGATACTTCAAGATACTCTGCAAAAGGGACTTTTTCAAAGGTTATCCTAATTGCTCTGCAGCGATGATGGACTATGAGCAACTACTCAGATCTGGACAACTGCCGGTGTAAAAGTAATTGTTCGAGGAGGTGAAAAAGGGAAAACAAATACCCTTCTAAGAGGACTTCTGCTGTGATGGATAGATGATCCAAAAATAAAGGGGCAGTTCAAGAAGACATACCAAGTGTCAAAATTGAATTGGTGGAAGAAGTCGTTGAAGTTTGAAGATAAAAAGAAAGAGCCTGCTGCAACCTCGAGTATGTATCTTTACTTTTTTTGCATTGTTTTTGTTGAAAACATTTGAAGTAAGTTTTGATGAGACAAAATCTTAATTAACTCTAACAAGCATAACCAATCTTAAAGGATAGGTTACTGCAACAGAGTTACTGCAAAAGATTAAAAGAACAGATAAAGTGTTAAAGGAAGGATACTGAAAAGAATCAGGTAAACTAACAAGGATACTTATGACTACAGGAAGCTACTGGAAGAGACCTCGCAAAAGCAGAATACAACGAGACAAGAAGCTACCTGGAAGACCATGTCGAAAGCCTACTGCAAAGACAATATGCTACAGAAGCCTCAAGCCGCCTGAAGGAGCAAGCCAGAGAAGGAAGCTGCAAAGCGGGCATGGGGAGAAAAGTCAAAGTTACCGGTAGACACAAAAAGTTACCAGTAGAGAGAAAAGAGAACAGGAGCCAACCAGAAGAAGACACGTGGAAAGCGAAAAACTAGCGTGTGTCAGGAGTGCGACACATCAATGATGGAAATCTGTCTATCTTCAACGGGCAGATTTTACAACCTATAAAAGAGGAAGACTGAAGACTAATAAGAAAGGAGAGAGTGTGCAAAAAGAGAAAAGATAGCGAGTACATCAGAATAAACAAGCTCGCAGAGAGAAGCGCTAAAAGAAGAGAGAAGAGCTCAACAGAGAGAAGGCTCACAAGAGAGAAGCGCAGAAAAAGGGGAAATTTAGAGAAGAAAAGAGTGTTCAAGTAGAGCAGAAGAAAATAAGCTTCCGCAAACCACTTTGATTAGTAACCTCTCAAAAGGCTACTGATCCTAGAATAGAGCCAATAGAAAAGGAGAAAATTTTGAAAAATGCAGTAGGCTTATTCACCCCCCCCCCCTAAGCCTACTACTAGCCTTTTTGGGACCAACAAGTGGTATCAGAGCAGGCAGATTATTCATCCAAAGCTCACTGGTCAATGTGATACCAACAAGTGGTATCAGAAGCAGATGGATGAACAAAAGGATCTAAGCGATCTATCCAGATCCCATCTGTGAAAGATTTCTCTCTGGAAAATCTCTCTCTCTCTCTCTCTCCCTCACATCATAGATCAACTCATAGCCCTTTAGTTTAAAAGGATATGATTGATGTGAAGACAACAAACAACTATGAAGGATGTAGAAAATCAAGTTGTGTTGTGAAGCAAAGTTGTTCAGAAGAAGGAAGAGGGGAAACATCAAACTTCTTGAAGAAAGGATTGCGATAAGGAAAACGGACACGAAGCTGAAGTTAGGAAGTATGAATCATGCCAAAGCTTCAAGCCTACAACAACGAACAAGCAAGCAACCATGGAGAAAAATGCTGAGGACGTCAAGCGAAGGAGTAAGAAGAAGAAGCTCACTCCATCAGTCAGATCAACCTCCAGACAGAAACAAAGAATAAAAGAAGACCTACTCTTTTAAAAGAACAACAATGACTAGGTACCTCGTTCTAGTTTTACTCTCTTTAATTCTGGTCATAATCATCCTTATTCTGATAAGAAACTCAAGTAACCATATACTGAGATAATGGACTTTAAAATGTTGTCACTTGACTCAAAAATGAGAAGGAAGCCTGCATGTTTATTTCCACAATAGAACGCCTTACATTCTCATGTAACCCTCAAAGTTACCTGAAATAGTGCTAAAAGTGACCCTACATTCTAAAGAAAGAGAGCCATAAAGTAAGGGGAAATTTCTAGTATAAATCAAGGTAACTCAGAGGTCAAAGAATCAAGTCCTTGGAGAAACCCAAATATGGGTATGCTGAATATGTCTGCAACAAACTGACATTCCCTAAAGGAATCAAACAGAACAGCAACTCCAAAAGGGAATGGAAAATTGTCTATCTTACTAGTATCGTGCTTCATCTTTTATATATTCAAAAAAAAAATACTGTAAGAAAACACCTGCACATACCTTCATGTTTGTTCTTTAAAAGTCTTGAAGGAGTCAAACTCTCTCTACAGCAACCATGGGCTGTAAAGAAAGTCTAAGCTCCTGAAAGGAACATTAACCGTGAAGGACTCATACCTTGTGTGAGTACCTATACGAGAATACTTATTCTGCAGGTACCTCTGACAAAGGCTATTGGATTTAGGGGCAACAATTGATAAAATGACAAAGCTTTGACTATAGGATGCTAGACACTAGGTTGCTGGAAACTAGGTTGCTGGATAACAGGATGCTGAAAATCAGGACGCTAAACACCAGATGGATGGATATGAGGTCGCTGTACACTAGAATGCTAGACACCGAGCAACTGGATACTAGGTCACTAGACATCAGAGTACGTGTCATCAAGTCATGAGAAAAGGTAGAAGGACTAATCGAGATTAAGGAACAAGATAAAATTCTGATGAAAGAACGCTAGACACCAGGACGTTGGACACTAGATCACTGGATAACAGGTCGCTGGACATCAGAATGCTAGATACTAGGCTGACTGGAAATTAGGTCGCTGGATGACATGATGGTAGATATCAGGATGCTAGAAACCATGGGTTGGATACTAGATCGCTGAACACTAGGTCGCTGGGCACCAGGACGCTAAACACCAGAATGTTGGATACTAGATCGCTGAACACCAGGTCGCTGGGCATCAGGATGCTAGACACCAATATACTGGATACTAGGTTACTAGATATCAGAATTTATCATCACGTCACTGGATAAAGGGATCACTTGGAGGTTACATATCAGAGCAGTTACTGAAAAATCTTTTTGGTAACATGCACGCATAAAAAGTGGATCACTTTTCCAGAAATAAACTACCTTTTCAGAACCCTAAAAAGAACATAGCCGTCCGATCAGAAGAATCCGAGGGTGGAGAGTTGACCACGCAACTCAGAAATGGGAAAAGTTGTGGAAACTGTCAACACTTTTATTGGAAAACGGCGAAACAGTTAATAAGATCTTTGAAGATCTAACTGCAACAGGGAGTATCTCAAAACTCTATAAATATATGCACTCTTTATTCTTCATAAAGCATATAGTTATCCTCTCTCTCTTATCCTTTATGCTTCATGGAACCCGATTGTAGGAAACCCTTCTCTTCATTCCTTCCAAAGAACGCATTCTCTGCAAATAATCAACCAAGCACACCCCAAATCATATATATTCACCTCTCACGCTCGATACGTGCTAAGAAAGCCATTCTCAGAAGATTTCATCTTCTAGCCTTCAACTCCCATCTCACCTGCAAGAACCTGCACTCAAGTTCTTCTCTTCAAGGAAAGGGGATAGAGCTAAGGACCCCTCTACAGCACCCCTAGAGTGTCATCTCATTGATGATGCCACAAAGGGGAAAGAAACTGCGAAGGGTCATGGAAGATCGAAAGACTTCCAGAGGTGAAGAAAATGAGATTCATCTCTTCTATGAGGTGAATTCTCTTTTGAGATGCAAGAGAATCACAAGGAAGGATAGTTGGAGGGATGAGTGGAGATTGAAGGAGAAGGAAAAGGCGGCAGCAAGCTACTGACATCTAAACTTCTCAGATTTCTCACTCGATCTCCAAAAAATGACTTTCTTCTCTCTCTCGCATCGCCTCTCACACCTCCCAACTGCTCTCCTCTCTAGCCAAAGAGAAGAAAGTATTGGGAACAGGTGACTGCATCAAGTGAGGGGGAAGGAAGGCAGAAAGAGAGAGGAGCCAGCAGCAAGCAAGAGGGGAAAAGAAAGAAAGGAAATAGCAAGAAGAATAGAAGAATGAGTCTAGATAGGATACTAATTGTATACTTAATTGTGTAGCACTATGAATGTCTTATCTAAATAAAAATCTTCTGTTCTTAAAAGCTCATTCCTTGTGCCCTTTCTTTTAGACTTATATGTGATTTAAATGAAAGTAGTATGCTCAATCTTGTTATATCATACATCTGCTTTCTGTGCTTGAAAGGTTATGTACATTTGATCTTCCATATAAAGGTTTTGTCATTATCAAAAAAGGGGGAAATTGTTTAAAACATTTGAAGTAAGTTTTGATGAGACAAAATCATAAGTAACTCTAACAAGCATAAACAATCTTAAAGGATAGATTACTGCAACACAGTTACTGCAGAAGATTAAAAGAACAGAGAAAGTGTTAAAGGAAGGATACTGAAGAGAATGGTGAAAAAGAATCAGGTACACTAACAAGGATACTTATGACTACAGGAAGCTACTGGAAGAGACCTCGTAAAAGCAGAATACAGCAAGACAAGAAGCTACCTGGCAGACCATGTCGAAAGCCTACTACAAAGACAATATGCTACAGAAGCCTCAGGCCACCTGAAGGAGCAAACTAGAGAAGGAAGCTCCAGAGTGAAGCAAGAGGAGAAAGCTGCAAAGCAGGCATGAGGAGAAAAGTAAAAGTTACCGGTAGACAAAAGAAGTTACCCGTAATGAGAAAAGAGAAGAGGAGCCAACCAGAAGAAGACACGTAAAAAGTGAAAAACTGGCGTATGTCAGGACTGCAGCGCATCAAAGATGGAAATCTGTTTACTTTCAACGGTAGATTTTATAACCTATAAAAGAGGAAGATTGAAGACTGAGAAGAGAGGAGAGAGTATGCAAAAAGTGAGAAGATAGCGAGTACATCAGAATAAACAAGCTTGTAGAGAGAAGCGCTAAAAGAAGAAAGAAGAACTCAACAGAGAGAATGCTCACAAGAGAGAAGTGCAGAAAAAGGGGGAAATTTAGAGAAGAAAATAGTGTTCAGGTAGAGCAGAAGAAAAGAAGAAAAGCTCGAACACTCAACACCCCAACAGAACGCATACTCAGTCAGTATGTCCAGCAGCAAGCTTCAACAGATCAATCTGCAAATGAAGGCCAAGCTTGGTGCACCGAGTTGAAGAAGAAGAAGAAAAACTCCTTCTAAAGGACTGTCTTGGAGTACTCAATGCGAGAAGCAGAGTCCTGCTGAGTTTTCCACTTTCTAGGAGAGAAAGTGAGGACCCTGGGTGGGTAGATTAGAATCCTGGGTGGGTCAGTGGGGAAGTAAGCAAGCATCTGTGTGAAGGCTTGATACTTGCTTGTTTGGCGTGAGTTGTAATAGATAGGTCTATGTAAAGCAACTAACTTAACAGAGGTTCCCTCTCGAGAAGAGGCAGAGAAGACGTAGAAGGATTACTCCACCTTCGAACCTCTATATATCTTGTGTCTAGGTGTGCTTACTGCTTTAGTTACTTTACTCTAAGTTAAGTTGCACATCTCTTACTTGGCTCTACAATAAGAAATAAGCTTCTGCAAACCACTCCGATCAGTAACCTCTCAAAAGGTTACTGATCCTAGGATAGAGCCAATAGAAAATGAGAAAAATGTGAAAAATACAGTAGACTTATTCACCCCCCCCCCCTCTAAGCCTACTACTAGCCTTTTTGGGACCAACAGTTTTTCATTTCCAATAAGTGTTCAATTTCTTCAGAACACAACTTCCTTTGATCCTCTTCTGATTTGTTTTAGATTCAGCATTGACACAAAGGAATCAAGAAAATCAAAAAAAAAAAAAAAAACGGGAGCAAAAACAGAAGTCTCCACGAAAATAAAAAAAAAACAGAAAATGAGCAAAAACAGAAGTCTCTAGTTTCTTTTACCTAAGGGAAACTCTTTAAGTATGTTACAACAACTTTTTGTAAGGTTTTGTCATCATCAAAAAGGGAAAATTGTAAGAAGAACCTTTTATATATTTTGATGGGACAAAACCCGTTGTAACCAACTGTCTTCTTAATATTTATGTTTTCCAACTTAGTTTTTAGTTTCAATAAGTAGCAAAGATCTGCCCTGAAGTCTTCCACTGAAACTTAAAGCTGCAAGTTGCATGTAACATGGAAGGAAGAAGTCTGCATACAGTGAGCCAAACTTGGAAGAGCTGAAGGAGAACCATTTTGCTGCATGCTGCAAGATGGACACTGCAACTACTGGATGCAGTGAGTCTGGATGCAATAATATAGAAGAAGTTGCAGCAACTTAAGTGAGGCATGTCCAGCGGGATCAACCTCGAGGACTCAACACCAGCTGCATGTTCTCTGCTGATACGAGGAAACATCAACTTCAGTTGAAGGTGCAGTGCTCGACAGGCCGAAGCATAAAGGACAAACATAAGGACGGCGAGCGAATGGAGAGCTGCCACTTGGCCTGAGCAACCACCTGCAAATTACAACAAAAGGACAACCGCAATTAATGACCCTGAAGCTTGAATAAGAGGTTGTCTCCTACTTTTTCAGGAGCGCATTAAATTGGGTGTATCTTTAAGATCATGAATATCATGGAAGAAGAATGTTGTGCGTCCAGATCGAATCAAACAAGAATGTGCTTGAGCGTGAATGGATCAACGGTCAGGATGCAGCAGCAGAAGAGATGGGCTTAAATGAAGACGTGTGGAATGTGCACACTTCAACGGGCACATTGCAACAACTTTAAAAGGAAGGAGTGAGGTTTATCTATGCATACTTAAATTCTTGTCGGTTAACTTAATAGTTAAAAGACTTAACTTATTTGCTAAACTATCTTTCAAACTATACATTTCCGTTGTGCAAAACTTTGAAAGTATTAGGTTGCAGTAACAAGTTTGCTTTAAGCAGAACACTCAAACTGTGGACTTGCTGCAAGCAGCGATAGCTTACAGCAGGTTGCAGCGAAAGAGATGAAAGTGCGAAAAAAAGGAGAGGTTCATTCACCCCCCTCTGAACCTCTGTAACCACTTGGGACCAACAGAAACAAATGAGTAAAGTATGAGTTGTCTCAACTCTCAAGGGTAAATTTATGATATAGTTGCTTCTCTTTAAGTTTCTAATTCATGACAAGGAATCAAATAAACTATAGTTATATATGTGAAAGCATTTGATTGTCATCAAAGAGTGAAAAACATAGAATTAAACATGATTATGTTATTCAATATAATATCACACGATACTGTTTACAACAATACTTTCTAGCAACACACAAAAATCAAAAAACAAGAAAAAAGAAGGTGAGAAATAGATACAAACAGACATTCATGTTCTAGATGGCCTTTCACAAATAATGCCTTATCCATTTGATACGAACATACATATAAAAATTATTCCACTTCTCTTCTATAAATCCAAAAGAGACATCTCTCCATGATTTCTTCAACACCAATACGCTACAAACAACTGAAAATCCCACTGCATATCCCAAGGACAAGAACACCCAAAACCACTCTATCTCAAATCCATCACCTTCATCCTCATCCTCATCTTTTTCTTTGTCTCTATGAGCTCCATCATTACCATCATGGTTGCAATTTCTTGTTAATGGGGGCCCACAAAGATCATTCCCAGTAAAGCATGAAGCATCTAAGCTTTGAAGTTGGGTGCTTTCTGGTATTCTTCCAGTTAAATTATTGAAAGATAGGTTCAGATAACTTAAAAAAGACATGTGTGTGATGCTAATAGGAATTTGACCCGATAAAAAGTTTATTGATAAATCAAGAGATTCAAGTTGCTTCATATCTCCAATGTTATCTGGGATCAAACCTGTCATATGATTTTCGGACAAGTTCAATGATCTCAATTCAACCAAGCTTGCCAGCTCCTTCGGGATATTCCCAGACAAATTGTTCTTCGAAAGGTTAATATTGGTAACCAACGAAAGAACTGTGTCATATTTGAGTTCACTTCCTTTTGCACTTATTGATACACTCTCCATGAAGGCCCACACTACGGATGTAGAATAAGAAGCATATAACATTGAAGGAGTACCAAAATTTAGAACAGAAGCAATAGTTACATTTCTTTTTGTAGCCATTGCAGTAAAATTATAAACACATCTAGGTATTATGCCTAAAAATTTGTTGTCAGAGAGATCCAATATTTGAAGAGAGTTAAGGTGACATAGGTTTGAAGAAAGCTTACCACTCAACATGTTTGAACGTAAAACAAGAATCCTTAAGTTGATTAGGCTTGTGCCAATTTGCTTTGGTATATTTCCATAAAGATTATTGTGGGAGAGGTTGATGGTTACTAACTGTGTGCAATTATGTAGTGAAGAAGGAATCTTACCAGTTAAGTTATTGTGGTAAAGACCCAGGGACCGTAGACTGCTGAGAAACCCTAGAGAATATGGGATGGTTCCAGACATATTGTTATTGCCTAAATTCAAAAATATCAAACCTGGCCACTTAGTCCAGCAATATGGCAATTCTCCACTCAATTGGTTTTCGCTCAAAACAAGAATCTCCAAGTAAAAAGTTTCATATGTAGTGTCACATAGGAAGTGAGATATACCTCCAGAAAATGAGTTATTGGATAGATCCAACTCCCAAACACCATCTCCAATCTGAGGCAGCAAACCATTGAATTGGTTCGAACTCATGTACATATATTGAGAGTTATCTTCTTTGTTGTGTGCTCGTATGTACGGAATGTTTCCCTGAAGATGATTATGAGAGATATTCAAAAACGAAATCTCCCAGAACTAACTAGGGACTTTACCAGAGATTCCAGTATTGGATAGATCAAGCCTTGAAATGTTGTTGCGTGTATGAAGCCACAAGGGAATATATTTAGAAGTTCCAAGCAATGTCCATGAACCCAGTTCAAGGCTTGTAAGTTGGATGGGAGGAATCCAGTTTGGACTAACTTGCAAAGCCATCAAGTGATTCCCAGATGCAGAGAAATATTTCAAGTTTGTGAGGTTTGCAAAGTGAGTTTCAGTCACAATCCCACTCATAAACAAGTTATCACTAATGAATAATGAGTCTAAATTGAATAGTTGGCCCAAACCCTCTGGAAGATTTCCAGTAAAATTGTTACTATCGAGATATAAATAAGTTAAAGACGATAACTTTACTAATGAATCTGGAAGATTTCCAATCAATTGGTTACCAGACAGCCCTAAATGCATCAAAGATGATAAGTTTGCAAATGAATCAGGTATATATCCTTGCAACTTATTTCCGGATAAGGACAACTCTTCTATTTTGCAAAGTGTAGCAATTTCTTTGGGTATTTCACCAGAAAGCTGATTTCCATGTAAAGCGAGGGTGCTAAGAGAAGTAAGATTTACTATGGCATTTGAAATTGTACCTTCAAGGAGGTTGAAACTCAAATCAAGAAACTCCAAGTCCTTACAAATGTAGAGCCAATCCGAAACACTAGAATTAAAATGATTATTAGAAAGATCAATATGCTTGAGTTTGGTGGCACTACTGATACTTGGAATCGGTCCTACAAAAGAGTTATGACCTAGATAAAGAAAAAGAAGATTATTTGAAAGATTTCCAATATTTTGGGGAATCTTTCCATGGAATCCAGCATTAAATAAATCCAAATGCTCAAGGTTTGTGAATGACCAGATGAAGGAAGGCAGTGTTCCTGCGAAGTCATTTTGGCTGAGGTCAAGATACCTCAGATGTTTGAGATTGAGTAAGGATGAATGTATTTCACCACTTAAGCCTTCATTGTCGAGCCCTTGACCTTGAAGATGCAGTTGATGAACATGGCCAGTGAGGTTGTTGCAAACCACACCTTTCCACTTACAACAATTCACTTTACCATTCCACGAAGACATTAGATTCTCTGGATCTTTCAAATCTTTTTTGAAGTTTAGAAGTGATTGTTTTTCAATCTCCGGGCATAAGATAACATCGGGGTGTCTCATGCAATGGCTTTGTTTGAAAAAGAAAATGAGGAGGAATAAGAAAGAGGTAAGACTTGTGATTGAGCAACTCATCATCATTTGCAAAATTTGATATTGTAACTCAATTTTATTGATTGTTGAATGAGATCTATGCATGGATATATATAGTAGTAAAAATTTGATATTCTTGTTTGAATTATAAATGCATGCACATGGAATATATAAAGTGGTCCTTCATCAATTATTGATGTTTTCTTTTTCTTGAGGTACATATGACAACAATAAATAACTGATATATGAAATCCATCTAGATTTGTGGAAAACAATTCACCAAAGAAGAAACAAGTGTCCACACGATGTGTAAATAAAGAAGATGACCAAGACTAACTTTCTCTTTGTAGGAATATCAATTTGGAGTTGGAAAATAGTATGCATGTGGAAGAAGCACCTCACTAATTACATGTTAGTCTTCTCTTTCTTCAATCTCACGAGAATGACTTATCCGAAATAAAACAAAAGATGTAACTAACTATCGAATTGAACCGAACCAAACCAAACCGATTAGAATATGGTTTTAAGCAATAAAACATATATAGTATGCAAAATCCCTCGTCACTACTTCAATTTGAAAACTTGAAGGAAAGTTAACAACTTTTTAAAAGTAATGTCGCACAACCAGATTTGTAAGACGGTTACATAAAACCTACTCATCTCAGTTTCATCTTTGAGAGAGGCTAATCAATTTGTGAGCAGATTACATACGTCCTTCATTAATTGGTCAAATAAATATTCTAGTTACTCTTAAACAATATTCAAGAAACATTATAATTTTTTATTTAGCAAATAAGTTTTACTTTGCTTCACCTTTTTTCTTTTTGTACAAAAATCCTTCGTATATATAGAGATTTTTTTTTTTTCTAATTTGGAAGTCATTGGCAATATTATATTATCGGAATTTGTATTTGTATACTTATACAACTAATATATGAATTCCTACATATAATAATATAAAATATATTAATAAATAAAGAATTAATTCACTCCTATCATGATCAAGCTGTATTAATGGGTAGAGTCGTTTTGACTTATGACTTATGAGCGATCGGTGAAAATTTCGGTTTGAGTTGAGATATTTATACATTGATTAATTGAGACCGGTGAAAATATTGATAATTACATCAACTTAATATTATAATTAATTTAATACATAATTTCAACTTAACATTTCAAATAAAATGACATATTTACAAGTATTGAGATATACTATTTTATATATGTTGCCTAGTATGATTATGAGAAATATTGTCAACCATATAAACTATTATTTGAAGGAATTATACCTTTGAAAAACTTTGATCTAATATACATGTTATACTTATAATGTATATATTATAATATTACTTCGGTATAGATTTTATTTTCACTTAAATATTTGTAGAATCTAACAAGAATCTCTTGTTTGGTTAGAGGAATAATTTGCTTTAAAATTCCTCCAAATCCAATATCCGAAGCATCTGTTTCAATAATTTTATCCCATTTAGGGTTTTTATTTTCACTTAAATATTTGGTGTCATTCATTAAAATTAAAATCAATTCTGTTGCAATGTAAGACATTTATTTTCTTTTCTTTTTATTTACAAAAACTATAGTTCTACAAATACAAATGAATTCACAAATAACGATCGACATCGCTAAAGATATATCAACAAAATATCATAATGGCATGTGTACGCATCATGACAATGAAATTAGAGAAATTTGGCCCATATTAGGATGAAATTTCGCTGTTTTTTCTTCCGTGCTTAAAATGAAATTGACTTGGAATTAGTCATTTTTCCACACAGGAAAATAGCAACACTTCAAGTTGAAAGAGACAATAAGACAATGACCATATTTTTGAATTATATTTTTTCCTTCATCATAGAGCTTGGAGAAGGACTTGGATGTCTCTAGATCCGTGCTCCCAACCCGCTCCAAAACCCATCTATATATATATATATATATATATATATATATATTCAACTTCTTTTGCCCTAGTTGCACGCCGTCTCCTCTTCTTCTTCTTTGCTGCGTTTTTCATCTTCTTCTCCACTGCGTTCTTCTTCTTTTTTGCTCCGTTCTTCTTCTCCGATGAGGAAGCATCCGATTCACTCTTTGCATTGACTAAGTTATGGAATGATTTGGTTTGCAAAGTATGTTTAATTGATCAACTAGATGAGATTTGTTTGATTTATCGAACATTGAATAAATTTGCTCTAGTGTTTCTTTGTACAATACTTCTGTGATAATAATTCATATGAATTCTGCAATTCTGTAAATTCTGTAGAAAAAAAGAGGAAGAATATGATATAAATCACGGTTTTGGAATTTAAAAATTTAAACTTACTATACAGTAATGTAATATCTATAGAATATACATGTGATACTTATAGAACAAAAGTTCAAACAAATAATTCTTACATTTATTGAATGAATACATGATAGCTTAATAGTATACAAGTAATACCTATAGAACAAAAAATCAATAACTTTATTGAGAAGAGTATACATATAATACATATAGAACAAAAAATTAATCAATACCTTTATTGAGTACATTTGTAATAACTATAGAGTATACATGTAATACTTATAGAGTAAACACATGATATCTATCATTGAAGTGTAATACCTATAGGGTGTACATGTAATACCTATAGAGTAAACTCATGATACCTATCATTGAATCTTAAGAAATATAAGTGTAATACATATAGGGTATATACGTAATACTTATAGGGTATACATGTAATACTCATCATTGAATCATTAACTATGAAATCAGGTGGCGGCGTGTGGACGTACGTGGAGGCTGCCCACGCACCGGGTCAGGTCAGGGGCCCCTGGATACACAAGTTTTTGGGTAGAGCTTTATATTGTGAATATAATATGTGATTTGTCACCTTCCAAAATCGAAAATTTTAGTTGGGTTTCGCTTTAGGTAGTGATAAAATCATCAATCTATAATATTGATAGTTACCCTCCTTATTTTATAGATGAGAATAGGCTTAATTGTATGAAAAAAAAATCATATTTCCAAAATTAGGATGTAATCCCAACTTTTGAATTAGGAAAAATAAATCTATAACAGTTTCCAAAATTACAATTTAGTCCCAACTATAAAAGTTTTAATAAAATTATTGCAATTTGGAATACAAATACATTCTCTAACGACTTGAGTTTACATGTCAAGCAAAATAGTGTACTGTAGTCAAATTAATAGTGTTAATGTATTGATTTTTATGTCAATATTAAAGTTTTATTAATCTTCAACAAAATTAAATATTGTTATAATTACAAGATTTTGTTAATGTCATGATAATTTACTTTTTTTTTTACTATTTTTTAAAGAGTTGATTTTGTGTGCACAAGTGCACATACAATTCGAGTCGAACCCGAGTCGATCCGGATCCGTATACTTTTTTTGTTTTTGGTTTTTTTTGAATTTTATTTTTTCGCTTTAGGCTGTTACCTTTATGTTATATGGGTGTAACCTTTATATTATATAAGTGTGACATTTATGTATAAATGTAGTGACCTTCATATACTTGGACTTAGAACAAAAGGAATAATATTAACAAAATTTGTACATATTTACCTCTATACGGTATTAGTTGCACCTTTATGTAATATTAGTTGCACATTTATGTGATATTAGTAGCACCTTTATGTTATATATTAAGGTACAACTAATATCATATTACATAAAGGTATGTTCATCTAAAAATTATGTTGAAAATTTTCTGAGAATTTTCATTTTTTTCCAAGTTATGAAATATAAAGGTCACGATATTTGTACATAAAGGTCACAAGAATACAACATAAGGATCATAACAGTAGAACATAAAGGTCTCAACCTGAAGCGAAAAAACCTAAAAAATCTTCCATTTTTTTCTGAGTTACTAAACATAAAGGTCATAACATTTATATATAAAGGTCACACTTATACAACATAAATGTCACATTCTTACAACATAAAGGTAACAACTTGAAGAGAAAAAAAAAATAAAAAGAGGGAAACTCAGGTGCGCGGATCCGAGTTGGGTCGCCTCAATTGCATCAATCCAAATCCGTGCACCTGCTGCACAAGAGAATTTACCTTTTTTAAAAGTTTGGATGAATTTGCAATTTTAGAAAAATGATGATTTGTTTCATAAAATTCAAAAAGTTGGGATTATAATGTAATTTGGGAAAATGTGGTCTTTATTTTTAATTACGCCATTAAAATTAAATAGGACAGAGGTGCAAATATATGATTTACATTTATGTGGAGGTGCAAATAGACTCCTAGTCTTTTCCCGAGGAGCAAATATTCATTCCTAATGATTTATGTTGTGATGCAAATATATTCATAATGTCTATATATGATGCAACTTTGCCAATTTTTGTTTTGTTTTTTTTTTGTTTTTTTTTTGTTTTATTTGTTTACATCTTTCTTAATTAGTTTTTTATATAATTTATTAAATATATTTGATAGATTGTCAACCCAGCCAAAAATAAATTCCCATAATAGACAAATAAATGAGTATAACGTCAAATAAAATCGATCCTCAAGGAATGGAGTTTAAATCTCTTGAGCATAAAACGAATTAAGGAGGATTTTTTTTGATTATCTAAACTAGAACTACTAAAACTGTTTGTCTCAACTTGTAGAAGGTTTGGGGAATTTAATAAACATTCTCAAATTTTTCAAAAGATTATAAGTTCTTGTAGTGAGCAGCAAGTTACAGAGCTTGCTGCTTCAGAATGAAGTTACTGCTTTTGCAGTAAGCTTGAAAATTTAGAAAGAGTTTATGCAGCGGAAAATACTTGTAAAATATGATGTTTTCTGAAAGCTCAACAAAATGCAATATGCTAAGATGACAGATAGATATGCAAGAAAGCAAAGCAGTAAACTAAAAACACAACAAGGTGCACTCTTAATCTCTCTACGTCCACTCTATGGGATTGCTTGTGAGCTCAATGGTTTAAATGAGTTGTTTCAGGTGCACTCTTAATCTATTTATAGGCATGGGAATATCTACCCGTTGAAGGAGGTAGTTTCTCTTACTGTGAGGTGTCCTTCTTTGATTGGTTCATACAAGATCTTCTACACATTTTGGTACACCGTTGCCACAACGCCTCCATTTTCTGTAACATTATCCTTTGTCCTTTTTATTCCTCCAAGTGTCATTCTTTGACTGGCCCTAGCTTGATTGTTGCTACTGGTAACTCAGAGACCACTGAAGTTCAAATAACAGCCTTCAGAACTAAATAGCTTTTTAGTACAGCTAGCTTGCTGATGAATACAGTAGGTTTGGCTAGCTTGCTGTGTTGATTTTTACTTGCTCGTTGTAGTTCTGTTATGCGTCTAGTAACCTTCTAGGTTCCTGCAGTGACCTCCAGTCTTCATCAAGTAACTTTGACTTCTACTAAACTTTTACATGATAAATCCTAAGTACAATGTTACTAGATCCTATATATTACATTTTTTGTCTCCATCAAAATTTGTATATTAATTCCTGACTATATTTTATTAACAAAACAATATGCATTAGAAATTAAAGAGCAGTAAGTAGCATACACATAAAGTTCATGCACAGTGAACTTTTGAGAATATAAAGACAACTTTATTGATGAGATATCAAAGTTAGATACATAGAGAGATAAAAAGATTGAAAAAGATAACAATAAAAGTAACCTATCTTTTTAACCAACTTGCTGGTCTAGTTGTTCTCTTATCATGCTCAGATCCCTTCCACCAGTTGAAGATTAATTCTTAGTAGCTAGGGTCCAAAAACTTCTTCACCTCCTTTGTTTCTTCATACTTAAGCCAGAAGTCTTCATAGTAAGGTATGAACTCCCCTTCCACGGTCTTTGCTTCAGTTTTACTTGTATGTGGAGTCCTCATTTCCTTGCAAGCTCAGCAAATCTCATCAGGCCTTTGAGGTTGTTGGGGTAGACTTTGATCAAAGCAATTTCCTTGCACAACAGCATATAGTCATATACTTTGCTCTTTTGAATTCTTCAATCTGCATGAAGGAAGGGTTGTAGTGAGTAGGCAGGGTGACCACAGAAAGAGCAGGTTGCTGAAAGGTAGGATGCACAGGGTCTGGACTTACTTCTAGGAAGGCCACAAGGTGAGGGTTGCTCTTTAATGCAGCAAGGTCAGGTTGTGTCTGTCCAGGATACAGCCTTAAGATGGCTTCCTTGGTTGTTCTCTCAAGCACAACATCCATTCCTTTGATCAGTTCCTCAGTCTTCCTCTTCTTTTCCTCTTTTTCATTTGTGGCTCCTCTCCTGAAGGCAAGATGCAGAGTTCCAATGTTTTGATCAGCTTCAGAATTCCTTTTATGGTTATCTGAGTGACTTCTGGAGCCTTCTTCTCTACTTCCTCCATCACCTCCTGTGTCCCTCCTGCTGCTTACTACCATCTTTCTGCAGCTAGCTGGTTTATTCCACTATCTTTCTTTGATCCTCTGGCTTTTTCCCCTGTTTTTCATCAGTTTCACCAGGGTCTCTTTTCATCATTGACTGAATATCCGAGAGGATATCACTGTGATCCTTCTGTGTTTATCTATGGTTGAATTGTGCTTTGTCCATCCTCTCTAGCTT
Organism: Scutellaria baicalensis; assembly: GCA_005771605.1. Taxonomy (NCBI): domain Eukaryota; kingdom Viridiplantae; phylum Streptophyta; class Magnoliopsida; order Lamiales; family Lamiaceae; genus Scutellaria; species Scutellaria baicalensis. Next base: position 23,040,461 of record CM016727.1, read on the forward strand.
TGTTGAGATAGTTGCCTGCTCGGTTTGCATTTCGATTATTTTCTTCTCCTGAGCATTCAACTTATCCATAATCTTTAAAATTTCCATAGTTATGTTTTTGGAGTTGTCAGGGACCCTGGCCTCAATAGTCTTCTGAAGTCTAGATAGAGTGATATTCAGAGAGTCTATGTAGGTCTGGACCTTGACTGAATATGAGAGTTGTTTTTCTCAATTTTCTTGAGGACATAGTCATGGTCATTCCCATTGATTCTATGACCTCCAGAATTTGGTCATTAGCCTTAGTAGGGTCCTGCTTGTCACTACCCTCTTTCTTCTCAATCTCCTAGATATGTTCCTGCACATCAAAAAAAAAAAAGATGAGTTAGTGGTTTGGATTTTTTTGGCCCCGGCATCATCCTGTTCACTGGATGAACCATTATCGTTGTTAGAAGAGCTAGATCAGCTTCTGGATCCTCCTCCTTCTGATCCAGTCTTAGACTCCTCCTTTTTCTCCCCTGTAACCTTCTCACCAAGGTCCATTGGCTACTCTTCTAGGTCATCAGTGACTATCGCATAAACAGCCTCCTGTCCCTCTGCATCCACCTCCATTGGAGCCTCGGCAAGCTCCAATAGCATTTCCAATTCAGCTGCAGCAGAGAGTGTATCTACAGCTTCTTTTGCCTCAGGAGTATTTATTCTTTCCAAGATAGATATCTCTTCCCTTTGTTTAGGAGCATCCTGTGTTGTTGGAATCTCCACTTCTAGTGCAAGTACCTTAGGAGTAGATACCTCTTCAAAAGGACTATTGGGAACAGGAAGATTGGTGTTGCTCTCATCTGGTAAGACAATGATGTCCACTAGGTTTTCAATCCTCTTTCATTGACAGTTGGAGCTTCAGGTAGTTGTGGTGAATGGACCTCCTGTCCAGTGGCTCAACCTGCAAACGGAGCTCTGTAGAGGGGTTAGCGGTGGAGGATCCTTCATTTGGATGAATAGGGAGAAGCCTGTGCTTCCTCCTTGTCTTCTCCAGACTCATGTCAAGAGTCTGCTTCAACATCCTTTCCATAACTTCATCTACTCCAAACTTTTCTATCTGATTGGAGGCAAAACCAATTTCATCTCCTGTCTTCTCCTCATCAGGAGCTGGCTTCAGGATGTTCTCCTCCTTGTAGAACTTAGGTTCTTCTATAGGTTGCTTGCCTTTAAGGGTCCTGGGAGATGGTGGTGGTGGCTGAGCAATCTCCGCATTGTTCTGAGCTCTTGCAATAAGCTCAGCCTCAGCCTCAATAGCCTCTCTAAATTTTCTCTATTTTCTTCTTCAGATGGTGAACATGAACTTCTTCTCCAAACGCTCTTCAAAGTCATCAATTCCTACCCAGTTAATGACCCACTCCTTTTCTTCCCTCACATCTGCCCACTGAAATAGATCTTCAATGGGAAGGTGCCTGTATTGCCACCAGGTGGTGAATATGTCCACCAGCTTCCTGAAGTCTGCCTTGACCTTCTCCATGTCAAGAACAATTTCTATCTCTTCCTCTTCCTCTTCCTCTTCAGTTGCCTCCATTGCTTGAACAACAATCTCATTGGCCATCTCTCCAGCACGCTCCTGAGTCATCTCCTCTGTTCAAGTAGTAGGAAGCTCTGGAGAAGGTAGTTGTAGGGTTGGTGGGTTGTTGACTTCATCCTCGGAGACCACCAATGACCTCTTCATGCTCTTCTTAATGGCAACCTTAACTTGGGTCTCTTTTATTGCTGGGGAGGGGTATTATCAGGTAGTTCCCTCTCAGATTTGCTCCTTCCTGCCACATCCTCAGCAACCTCATCAACCTGTTTGGTTGCTGATTACGATTGAGCAGTGGGCTACTTTGCAAAAATCCTTCTTGCTCTAATAAACTTAACCTTCTAGATGAGATTTCCATTTGAGTTGTTGAAGCCTAGTTGGCTCAACACCGTGTTCAGAATCAACCTATATGTTGGCTTTAAAACTGTCTTCAGGGCTTCCACCTCAAGTCGGGTGATCAAGTAGATGGCCCAATTGACCTTCTCCAGCTTGATGATGGCAATCATCATCTTGAATTGAAGTTAGTGCATTTATCGAAGCTACCTGAGTTGTTTTTGATAATGTGGTAATAGATGTCATGTAACATCTCGTACTTAACTTTTTCTATAGGTTACCAGGTCACTAGCATTCATCCCCTTAGTTGGTAAGAGAAACACCTTATTCAGTAGGCTTGTGTTGATAGTGAAGGTTTCTTCTCAAGTTTTGAACATTATTCTAGCACCATCACATAGCACTCTTACCCTGGAATATAACTTGCTACTAGCTCCTCATCATAAGGAGTCTTGAAGTAGGAGCAGAGGGCTAGCAAGCCAGATTGCCTGAGGCTATCCAGGATGCTCTACATTAGCCTTGGAGAATGAGCTTCATCAACACATACCTTGATGACGGTAGCCTCATCCACCAGACGACCGTCAATAATTTGAATTTTGCTTACTATCATTTCAGTAGAAGAGAGAGAGAGAGAGAGAGAGATTGATTAGATTGAAGATGAGTAGAAAATGGTAAGTAGTAAGATGTAAAAGATTAAGGTTCAATAAAAGTAGAAAGTGTAAATTTTTTGAAGTGACAGTGTACAGTATTTATATGAGTTGAAAAAATCCCTATTTGATGTGATTTGTACGGTTGCTTGATCGTGCGGTCCAGATTAAATCTCTAGGTCAAGAGTCACACAATCCAATGGTGTTAATTAATGCGTGTTGTTTTTAATGAATATTTAATGCTTCAGGGGCCTTTCTGCAATGTCCGCCACCAGTTACTGGGTAACTGTTCCGATTTTAATGTGCCCACGTCTTGGGATAGACAATTTTTTAAAGAATGTCATTATAGGATCCTTTTCTTTTCATTGATTTCATCCTTTTTATTTAAAGCTTGCTCCCTGCAATATCCTAACATTAACTTCTAGTAAGCTTTCTCCAGTAAGCTCTTCTTAGTGACCTATCAGTGACTTGTCCACTTGTTCCAGTAACCTGTATCAGTAACCTATCAGGTTCCTATTTTAGAGAATTCCTCCTGAGCCTATGAATATAAGCATCAAACAAGATTAGCTTAACTTAATTATTCTTAACTCATTTCTTAAATAAGGAGATCTTGATTCACATAAAGATTTCGTAAAGATATCATCTAACTATTGATTAATATAAATCTTGTGAAGGGAAATATCTTTCTTTTTAACATGATCCCTTATATGAAATGATACATAATATCAATATGCTTGATTCTTGAATGAAAAACAAGATTGTGTGTGATTGCAATAGCACTTGTGTTATTACACATGATAGGAGTTTCTTTTTCTATAATATTACTTCGGTATAGATTTTATTTTCACTTAAATATTTGTAGAATCTAACAAGAATCTCTTGTTTGGTTAGAGGAATAATTTGCTTTAAAATTCCTCCAAATCCAATATCCGAAGCATCTGTTTCAACAATTTTATCCCATTTAGGGTTTTTATTTTCACTTAAATATTTGGTGTCATTCATTAAAATTAAAATCAATTCTGTTGCAATGTAAGACATTTATTTTCTTTTCTTTTTATTTACAAAAACTATAGTTCTACAAATACAAATGAATTCACAAATAACGATCGACATCGCTAAAGATATATCAACAAAATATCATAATGGCATGTGTACGCATCATGACAATGAAATTAGAGAAATTTGACCCATATTAGGATGAAATTTCGCTGCTTTTTCTTCCGTGCTTAAAAGGAAATTGACTTGGAATTAGTCATTTTTCCACACAGGAAAATAGTAACACTTCAAGTTGAAAGAGAAATAAGACAATGACCATATTTTTGAATCATATTTTTTCCTTCATCATAGAGCTTGGAGAAGGACTTGGATGTCTCTAGATCCGTGCCCCCAACCCGCTCCAAAATCCATCTATATATATATATATATATTCAACTTCTTTGCCCTAGTTGCACGCCGTCTCCTCTTCTTCTTTGCTGCATTTTTTATCTTCTTCTCTGTTGCGTTCTTCTTCTTTTTTGCTCCGTTCTTCTTCTCCGATGAGGAAACATCCGATTCACTCTTTGCATTGACTAAGTTATGGAATGATTTGGTTTGCAAAGTATGTTTAATTGATCAACTAGATGAGATTTGTTTGATTTATCGAACATTGAATAAATTTGCTCTAGTGTTTCTTTGCACAATACTTCTGTGATAATAATTCATATGAATTCTGCAATTCTGTAAATTCTGCAGAAAAAAAAAGAGGAAGAATATGATATAAATCACGGTTTTGGAATTTAGAAATTTAAACTTACTATACAGTAATGTAATACCTATAGAATATACATGTGATACTTATAGAACAAAGTTCAAACAAATAATTCCTATACATGTGATACTTATTGAATGAATACATGATACCTTAATAGTATACAAGTAATACCTATAGAACAAAAAATCAATAACTTTATTGAGAATAGTATACATATAATACCTATAGAACAAAAAATTAATCAATACCTTTATTGAGTACATTTGTAATAACTATAGAGTATACATGTAATACTTATAGAGTAAACATATGATATCTATCATTGAAGTGTAATACCTATAGGGTGTACATGTAATACCTATAGAGTAAACTCATTATACCTATCACTGAATCTTAAGAAATATAAGTGTAATACATATAGGGTATATACGTAATACCTATAGGGTATACATGTAATACTCATCATTGAATCATTAACTATGAAATCAGGTGGCGACGTGTAGACGCACGTGGAGGCTGTCCACGCACCGGGTCAGATCAGGGGCCCCTGGGGTACACAAGTTTTTGGTTAGAGCTTTATATTGTGAATATAATATGTGATTGGTCACCATCCAAAATCGAAAATTTAGTTGGGTTTCGCTTTAGGTAGTGATAAAATCATCAATCTATATAATATTGATAGTTACCCTTGATGTGGGAAGAAGGAGAATATAAAAGGGTCTTGTGTCATTTGGATACCTTGACTCTAATAAAACAAAATCGTATTTTAAGTGATCTTGCAGAACTGCTTTTGCATAAGCAGAGATGGTGGCAGAAGTGGCGAAGATATGTCGAACTGCAGATGAGATACTCCATGAAACCATAAAATCGCAGAAATGGTGAAGATATATCGAACTGCAGACGAGAAGCTCCGCGTAACCGCATAATTGCAGAACTGAGAGGTTGAGTTGCAGACGAACGGATTCTGTGCGCTCGGAGTAGAGGATAATAGCTCAAAAGTAAGGATGACAAGCATGCTCTACGGATTTGCTGACGTGGCCACAAAGGACAAACGAAAATATCTTCCCATACAACAGAAAATGGAAGATTCTAGAGGAGAGGAGGTGTACTTGGAGCAGTAAAAGAAGTACCTTGAAATAGGAATATTAGGGATGGCTTAGGCAATAAGGAAAGATCAATGAGAAATGGCAGAAATACCCCTCTTTGTAAAAGAATAGTATAAATAGGAGAAGATATGTGTTGTAAAAGAGATGTGATCGTTTTTTCTTCAATCAAGGAAATATGTTCTAGTTTTCTTCTTTAGCAGGCAAAAAACTTATTTCATTCTTTTTGCTCTTGTACTCTTATGGTGTTGCATTCACACTGACATCAGTGGCGCTGTCTGTGGGAAACTAGGTAAAGGAAGTGAGTCTCCTTCTTTTCCTACTTGTTTTCCATTGTTTCTGTTCATTGCGTTGGGAATATCTTCCTACTTTGCACATCTGTTCTGGGGGAACTAGTTAGAAAGATCGGATTGAGTTAGTGAAGTTGATGGCGGACCGGTTAATCCGAGATCTGGGGGAGGAGTTTCAGGAGGTGGCGAGGCCGGAGACATTAGGAGTAGGGGGAAGAGGAGAATTAGAAGGGAGAAACCCAGAGGAAGTAAGAGATTGGGGGAAGGGAGAGTAAGGGGGAGATCGGAGGAAAGAAGGGAACCGGTTGTTCCGGGGGTATGGACCTTCACTCCGGAACAGCTCGACAGCTTCATTCACTCGGCTGTACAGAAAGCCCTTGGTAAAGCTGCTGCAGAGAAGGATAGAGACAGAGGTGGGGAAGAGAGGCAGGAGACAGCGGGGGTAAGAGACACAAAGATCTCCGATCAAGGATTGCGTTCGTGTCGGCCGGAGATGATTCTCGAGTACAGCGCAGACAGTCATCCGCCACAATGGAAATACCAGGCGCTCGGGGCCTCATCTGTGGACACCCCTACGCAACGTACACAGGATCGAGAAGTGCAAAAACAAATGGAGAAGATGCAGCAGGAAATACAACTGTTACGACAAAGGATAAGGGCTACGAGCCAGATCCAGGTACCGGGTGGAAGCCCATTCACAATGGCTGTGCGGATGGATGAGCTGCCTGCAAGTTTTAAACCCCTAACTTTCGAATACGATGGGACCACTGACCCGTATGACCACCTTTTGCGTTTCGAGAACGTCGTCCTTCTTCATCAATATACGGACAGAGTCAAGTGCCGGGTGTTCTTAACTACTCTCACACAAGCAGCTCAGAGGTGGTTCGGGCAGTTGACAGAAGATAGCATTCATTCATTTCATGACTTCAGCTCGGCGTTTCTGCATCAATTTGCCAGTGCAAGACGCCAAAGGAGGACCTCCCAATCCTTGTTCACCTTGAAGCAAGGAGCCGAAGAATCTCTGAGGGCATTCATTAAACGCTTCAGCACGGCTGCTTTAGAAGTTCCTTCCACCACGGCAGAGGTGAAGATCAGTGCTGTTGTTCAAGGGCTGCGAGAGGGAGACTTATTTCGTTCTCTGGCAAAAAGGCCAACTAATACATTCGAGGAAGTTCTTGCTCGAGCAGACAAGTTCATCAACTTAGAAGACGTGAGCCGAGCAAAGAGAGCTGAAAGGCCGATTTCTAAAGACACTAATGCCAGAAGACATATAGAGCCTAGACCAGAAGGCAGAAGGCACGAAGAGGATATCGGCAGAGGAGATTACACCAAGTATACTCCACTGAAAGCTCCTTTGGCAAGGGTGTTTCAACTCTCTGAGAAAACAGCCCGTTCAGATTTCCCCCAAACAGGGCCCAGGCCCCAACGCGGCCAAAGGGGCGATACGAATGAGTGCAGACACCTGAAGAATGAGATAGAACGGCTGGTTAGAGCAGGAGTGCTGAAGGGCTTCGAAGACAAAAGACGGAGCTATGCGGGAAATTATGGAAAGAGAAATGAAAGACCAGACGAGCAGGAAGCTTCCCAAAGCAAAGAAAGAAAAAAAGAGGAAAGAGATCTGCCTCCACCGCCAAAGAAGGGTTTTATCAATATGATTGCGTGTGGCCCTCTTGGAGGAGATTCAAACAGGGCTAGGAAGTCAGCCCTGAGATATGCACAAGGCTGGCATGGCCAACACATGGAGGTGTCAGAGGTTCAACCCTCTCCCGATATCATGTTTGGCGCGGCAGATGAGACTCCGTTGTTGAAGCCACATAATGATTCCTTGGTAGTAACAGCAGAAATAGCCGGATACGATGTGGCAAGAGTATTCGTAGACACAGGCAGTTCTGTCGATATCATATATAAGGATTGCTTTGAGAGAATGGATATCAAGACTCAGATCCGTCCGGTGAATACTGCGTTATACGGCTTTATTGGGGGAGCAGTTCACCCCTTGGGAGCGGTGACCTTGCACGTTTTGGTAGGAGAGTGGTCGCGGCAGAAGCGGCTGATGATGGACTTCCTGATAGTGGACGCGTCGTCTGCCTACAACGTTATATTCCGGCGCCCCATACTGAATGAGCTTAAAGCGGTGGTCTCTACTTACTACATGAAGGTTAAGTTTCCAACCTTTGCTGGAATTGGGGAATTAAAGGCAAACCAAATTCACTCCAGGAAATGCTATGTCGAGTCCATCAGAGTAGCACACAAGTGGGCTTTGCCGGTTGCAAGCAAAGTTGCAGAAGAGGACGCAGGGGTAAAACGGCAGAGGGTGGAGAAAGAGGAGGAAGAACATGGTAAGATGGTAGTGGAGGGAGAGCTTTTGTCGGTGGAATTATACCCGGGAAAGGATGGGTTTTGTACGAAAATTGGTGTAGAGATTCCAGCCGCCGAGCAAGCAGAACTGATTGAATGCCTTAGGAGGAATGCTGATCTATTTGCCTTTCAGGCAACCGATATGAAGGGCATTGATCCCGAAGTGGCTACGCATCGTCTGAACATCTTCCCAGACGTGCAGCCTGTTAAACAGAGACTTCGAAACTTTAGGGTGGAAAAAGACAAAATTATACAAGCAGAGGTGTAAAAGCTGTTAGATTCAGGACACGTCGTGCCTGTCCAATTTCCTGAGTGGCTGTCTAATGTCGTTCTAGTGCCAAAACCTAATAAGAAGTGGCGCATGTGCATCGATTTCCGTGATCTGAACAAAGCCTGCCCTAAAGATCACTATCCGCTGCCCCGCATCGATCAGTTGGTGGATTCAACGTCTGGGTGCGCACATCTATCTTTAATGGACGCCTACCAGGGGTATCATCAGATCCAATTGGACCCGGCAGACGTTAAGAAGGTCTGCTTCATCATAGCTGCAGGTACGTATGGGTATGTGCGAATGCCCTTTGGATTAAAAAATGCTGAGGCCACATATCAGCGAATGGTGGATAAGTTGTTCAAGCCAATGCTGGGAAGGAACATGGAAGTGTACGTGGATGACATGCTGGTGAAAAGCAGGGAGGCAGAACAGCACATCGCGGATCTGGAGGAAGCCTTCACAGTCATACGAAGTAGCGGGATGAAGTTGAACCCAGAAAAATGTAGTTTCGGGGTAACATCGGGAAAGTTTCTGGGGTTCATGGTTACCAAAGAGGGAATAAAAGTCAATCCAGAAAAAGTAAAGGCTGTGATGGATATGGCACCGCCCAAGAATGTGAAGGAGGTGCAGAGGTTGTTGGGGAGAATAACCGCATTGAGTAGGTTCGTCTCTAAATCAGCCGACAAGAGTCACCCATTCTTTAAAATCTTGAGGAAAGGATGTAAGTTCCAATGGACGGAAGAGTGCAATCGGGCCTTTAAGGAATTGAAAGAGTATTTGGCCAGATTACCCAAGCTCCCTAAGCCAAAGAAGGGTGAAACTTTGTTTATGTATATTTCAGTAGGAAAGATGGCAGTCAGTACGGTCTTGATAAAAGAAGTGGAACATCAACAAATGCCGGTATATTATATAAGCTATATGTTGCAGGGCCCAGAAGTCCGATACGCAGAGATTGAGAAGGCAGGGCTGGCGGTTATCATCACGGCTAGGAGACTCCGTCCATACTTCCTCTCACATAAGGTCATTGCGCGCACAAATTATCCATTAGCCCAGACCATGGGCAGAGCTGACACTTCTGGAAGGATGGTGAAGTGGGCGGTAGAGCTAGGGGCATATGATGTGGAATTTGAGCCGCGGAAGGCTATTAAGGCACAGGCTCTGGCAGATTTCTTGCAAGAGTCACTAGCTCTGCCAGAGGAGGAGAGGATTTGGAAGATTTTTGTGGATAGATCTGCAACCAAAGACGGCTGTGGCATGGGAGTTTTAGTGGAATGTCCGGACGGGTAAAGTATGCAATACGCCATCAAATTGAACTATTCCGTATCGAACAACGAAGCAGAATACGAGGCCTTGGTGCGAGGCATGAATATCGTGAAAGATGCTGGTGGAAGCAACCTCGTAGCTCACACTGACTCACAGCTGGTGTTCCAGCAACATGAAGGATTATACGAAGTCAAAAAAGAGTCGTTATCTGAATACCTGAAGGAAATTTCTAAGATTAAGCTGTGTTTTGAAACATTTGAATTAAAGCAGATTCTGAGGGCAGAGAATGTCCAAGTAGACTACCTGGCAAAAATTGTCAGCTCATACCCGCTTTTGCAACCACGAAAAATAACCCTATTAGTAGCTGAAAAACAGGGTGGAGATGCAGAGGTCACAGAGATAGAAGAACTGGATGATTGGAGAACTTCCATCATCAATGAATTGAAAAAAACGGAAGCATCGGCAAGCTCGAGCTGGACAAAGGAAACGCTAAAGTATTGCATCATTGGCGAGCAGCTCTTTCGACGTTCCTTTTCACAAGCATACCTGCGATGTCTGAACAGAGAAGAAGGACTATACGTGCTGCGAGAAGCGCATGAAGGATGCGGAGGCGACCACGTGGGGTCAAGGACGTTGGTACGAAAGGTTTTACGTGTAGTGTACTTCTGGCCGACAATGGGCACAGATACAATTGGTGCAGAAGTGCCACAGCTGCCAGATCCATGGTCCCCTAATACACAGCCCAGCAGAAGAATTGGGAAGGATGCACTCCCCATGTCATTTTGCTCAGTGGGGGATAGACTTGGTGAGACCATTGCCGCTGTCTAAGGGGCAGAAGAAATTCTTGATAGTTGTCATAGACTATTTCACGAAGTGGGTAGAGGCAGAACCATTGGGGAAAATAGATGAGCAGAATGTCATAAAATTCCTATGGAAACAGATCTGTTGCCGATATGGGGTCCCTCGAATTTTAATTTCGGATAACAGCACGCAGTTCTGCGGAAAGAAAATAAAAGCCTGGTGCACAGAGATGAAAATCACTCAGAGGTTCACGGCGGTAGCACATCCGCAAGCAAATGGCTAGGTGGAGGTGACCAATAGGACCATAATTAATGGGTTAAAAACGAGAATAGAAACCCTTAAAAGCAGCTGGGCAGAAGAGCTAGATTCAGTCTTATGGGCTTACAGAACAACACCTAGGGTGGCTACAGACATGACTCCTTTCAACCTGGTAATCCCAGCAGAAGTGGGGATGGAAACTCATAGAATAATGACATTTGAAGAGGGGTAGAATGAAGAGTTGATGAGAGAGAACCTAGACCTACTAGAGGAGGAAAGGGAAACAGTGCGGCTGAAGATTGAGAAATTCAAAAGCAGGGTCAAGGTGACATATGATAAAAAAGTACGGTTGCGACGTCTGGATAAAGGGGATTTAGTCCTCAGAAGAGCTGATGCCCTGAAGCCTAAGGGGAAATTAGAGCCAAATTGGGAAGGCCCTTATATTATATCAGAGGTGTTAAAAGGAGGGGCATATCGATTGATGACAGAAGAAGGGAAAGAGGTGGCTAGACCCTGGAATATCTGCAACCTCAAGAAATACTACGCCTAAAGAAACAAGTAAGAAACGTCTATTGAACTATGCGAAATTTGTCCTAGAAAGCAGCCGCCCTGGCAGAGGCAGACCTCCGGGTCTGACATACCTCTGACTAGGGTTGGTGGGGCCAGAAAAGAAATTTGCCCTAGAAAGCAGCCGCCATGGCAGAGGCAGACCTCCGGGTCTGACACACCTCTGACTAGGGTTGGTGGGGCTAGAAAGGAAATTTACCCTAGAAAAACAGCCGCCCTGGCAGAGGCAGACCTCCGGGTCTGACACACCTTTGACTAGGGTTAGTGGGGCCAGAAGAGAAATTTGCCCTAGAAAACAGCCACCCTGGCAGAGGCCAACCTCCGGGTCTAAAACACCTCTGACTAGGGTCGGTGGGGCCAAAACAAAATTATGCCCTAGAAAGCAGCCACCCTGGCAGAGGCAGACCTTCGAGTCTGGAACACCTCTGACTTGGGTCGGTGGGGCCAAGATTGAATTGATTAATAGAAAAATCTGGGTAACTTCATTAATATTAACGAAGGTAGTCTATTTTTTTTCTTTATACAGGAAGGAGATGAAAGGAAAGGTTGGCAAAAGAAAGGGCAAGAAGGAAAAGCATGGGGAGCTCTTAGAATCATAGAAACCGATGTAAAGAAAGAAAAAATGAAGCGCCTTAGCAAAACTTAACTACTTCTATGAGTATTTCCTTTTCAATCGCTATTGTTTATATCCGTTTTTGCTCTTGCTTATATGTGTCGTGAGAATTGCTTATAATAACAAACTGTAAAGCAACAATAAGAGGGAATATATAAGGTATACGCAAATATAGAAAATTACATCAAAAGATAACATATCATGGAATGAGTTATTTAGGCAAACACAGAAATTGAAAGTATTGTTTGAGCAGAATTAAAATAAACAGTTTTCAACATGGATCGAATAAGAGATTGGTTAAGTAGCAGCAGGGGGGTCCTGGGTGGAAGGATCATCGCCAGCAGTTTCAAGCCCGATTTGGAGGTCAGCAGAGGGGAGTTCTGTCGGCTCGACTGAAGAATACTCAGGGGGCGCATTAGCGACAGGAGCTACCTCAGTAGAGTCCCCACTTAGAACTATCAGATCTACAGACTCAGGCTGAGAAAGGGCCGCAGAGGGTGCAGGTAGAGCTGGTGTGGGTAAAAGCGGGAACTTGCATGAGGAAGGGTCCACTGGTCTAAATGCTTCGGTTGGAGCAGAACACAACCTAGCGTACGCGTTTTGAAGAACAGGCAACCACCAAGGGGAGTCAGGGTCCTCTGAAGGATCCCCCTCAAAATAGGGGGAAGTCGGCATGTCATCCAAGGGCCCGTTAAAGTCAAAGGTGCCCTCGAAACCCTGATCCTAAGCTTGCTTCTGCGCCGCGTCGAAGCCGAAGCCATAGTAGTAACCAATGTGCGGGCAGAAGTCAGCCAAGGAACTTGTGCTCTTTAGGTAGGCCTCCTTCAAACCTGTTATGACCTCCTCCAAGAAGCTCTGCCCCGCAGCCGTCATGTGGAGGTTCCGTTTGCAGGCCTCTATCCCTTCGGAAAATTTCCGAAGCCCATATTCTCGGCTACGAGCTTTTTCCTCAGAGGCCTTTTTCTTCCAGAATTCAACCTCCTGCTTCACCCGCTCGTTCCCTTGTCTCAGCTCTTTAAGCTCCTTCTCCTGTTCCACCAGTTTGAACTTCAGAGCAGAGATCTCATCCTCCTTCTCCGAAAGGATAGGAGCTAGATCAACAGCAGACATGGCCTTTGCTTGGAGCCTGCTGAAGTGGATCAGTCCCTACAATATGAAGACAAAGAAATAAAAAAGGGGATTCAAACCAATACTCCAGCAAAATCTAGGAATTAAACAAATATAGAATACCTTCAAGATGTGGTTAACGCCCATGCAAAGCTCATTCTCCTGAAAAAGCCGACCAAGAGTGTAGGTGTCGGCAAGGGTCAGGCAGAGCTGAAGGAACTGACGAGACTCCTCTGCGGAAAGCTCTAGCAAAGACTTGGGAAGCTCAAGAGTGAAGGCATCAGTAGCAGATGCTCTTACCCGGCTTGACCGGGAGCGGTCCTTCGGAGGTGGGGCAGAGTCGTACCCACCTCTGATGGGGGATTGAAGGCGTTGGCGGCGCGCTTCTGGAGGCAGATCTGCAGAACTTTGGGGACGTTTCCCCCTTTCACCCCGAGTACCAGCAGAAGTGGTGGCTGGAGGACGAGTCTCTGTAGCAGGTGGATCCCCCGGTCGAGAACGAGGAGAGGAGGTAGGTTCTCTGCGGGGCAGCGCCCTTTTCCATGTGTGCTCTGCAATTCAAAGGAAAAATATATACATATATGATAACATATAAACAGAACCAGCGAAAGAAATAAGCATGTAAGAGGATGACAGAAAAAGAAGAATACCAAGATCAGATGGGTAAGAGGTCTCTCCAGAACAGAGGCCAAAATAAGCTAAAATAGAAGGCTGCTCTACTAGACTAACTATATCAAAAGGCCCTACTTCATGAACAGAGATGTTTGGGGCTTCGATTATTTCTCGATCAGAAGCAGGACAACTGATAAAAAACTCTTTCTTTATTACGGGTTTGGTGTACACCCAAGGTCCCACTGGGAAATCCCATACATCAGTGCCAGAAATGAAAAAATAATCTTCCTTCCATTGTTTGTCTCGACTCTGGGGCTTTCCCAGGAAATGGATTAGGCCTCGGGGATCAGCGGTGACATAGAAGAATGGGGGTTTAAATTTAAGGGGAAAATTAGAAAAGAAGAGCTCGGCAGTGGGATTGCCACCATTGCCCTTCAAAATTATGAAAAAGCCGAGCATAAGTCGGATAGCGGAGGGGGTAAATTGATTCAAATGAACTTGGTAAAAAAAGGATAATTTACAGAGGTAAGGATTTACAGGAAAGCGCACCCCAGCTCTTAACTGGGCTGTCCAGAAGGCCAGCTTACGCCCAGAAAGGAAGTTGGGCCTATGATGTCCAGCGGGGCAGTATATACAGAAGTCCTGAGGGATATCAAAGGCCAAGCGAAGAGTATCAACACGATCGGGGGTAAAAGAAGAACGCTGGCTAACAAAATCAAAATTAGGGTTGAAGGCGATGTAACTTATAGGGTCAACACTAGCAGCAGAATTCTCCTCCTCGATAGGAGAAGAAACCCTGGTAGATGAAGAAGAAGCAGACTGCTCACTAGGAGGAGGAAAAAAGGTAGGAGAACTTCTCTCAAGGTTGTGAACGTTGGAAGAATCTGTTTCATAATCGGAGGAAGCCATGGAAGAGACGAGGGTCGACAAAAGGAGAAAATACACTAGAAAATACTAGAAAATCTCAAACTTTCAACCAAACTAGACGCCCAATGAGTATCGCCCCAAGATTCCAAGATTACAGACTAAAATCACCCAGCATATAGGCACTGCACATAAACCAAAAACAATGAAACAAGCAAAGGTTAGAAATTACCTCCTCTCGCCATGGAAAACCAAAGGAAGCAAATGAAGAAGAAGAGTCACCGAAAGAAGAGTTCTAGCAGTTTTGCAACACGAAGATCGCCGGAGAAGATGAAGGAATCACAGAGAGCGAAGAAAAAGAAAAAAGTGAGGACGAAAGGAGGGAAGAATGAAATTAGGGCAAATTCAAAAATTGTATTGGGAAAAGATACGACTCTTTGAAGTCCACTGCAGGATGACTGCCACGTGGACGGACTAGATCACATGCATTTAATGTGATGTATTAAAAAGCGAAGGCGAAAGGACACTTATTGTCAGAGTCAGGGGATTTGCCAAATCTTTAAAGATAAGGAAGAGTGTGAAGCGTGGATGGGAAATTCTCATAGCAGAGAAGGAGATCAAGAAGTGCTGCAGCCGACCAACTCTGCCAAATCAGATCTGCTCGACTGCACCAGGGGGAGTAGCTAAGGGGAAAATTAGCTCTCTGACCGAGAGAAGAAAATACAAGAAGTGCCACAGCCGACCAGCTCTGCCAAATCAAATCTGCTCGACTGCACCAGGAGGAGTAGCTAAGGGGAAAATTAGCTCTCTGACCGAGAGAAGAAAATACAAGAAGTGCTGCAGCCGACCAGCTCTGCCAAAACAGATTTGCTCAACTGCACCAGGGGGAGTAGCTAAGGGGAAAATTAGCTCTCTGATCGAGAGAAGAAAATACAAGAAGTGCTGCAGCCAACCAGCTCAGCCAAATCAGATCTGCTCGACTGCACCAGGGGGAGTAGCTAAGGGGAAAATTAGCTCTCTGACCGAGAGAAGAAAATACAAGAAGTGCTGCAGCCGACCAGCTCTGCCAAATCAGATCTGCTCGACTGCACCAGGGGGAGTAGCTAAGGGGAATATTAGCTCTCTAACCGAGAGAAGAAAATACAAGAAGTGCTGCAGCCGACCAGCTCTGCCAAATCAGATCTGTTCAACTGCACCAGGGGGAGTAGCTAAGGGGAAAATTAGCTCTCTGACCGAGAAAAGAAAATACAAGAAGTGCTGCAGCCGACCAGCTCTGCCAAATCAGATCTGCTCGACTGCACTAGGGGGAGTAGCTAAGGGGAAAATTAGCTCTCTGACCGAGAGAAGAAAATACAAGAAGTGCTGCAGCCGACCAGCTCTGCCAAATCAGATTTGCTCAACTGCACCAGGGGGAGTAGCTGATGTGGGAAGAAGGAGAATATAAAAGGGCCTTGTGTCATTTGGATACCTTGACTCTAATAAAACAAAATCGTATTTTAAGTGATCTTGCAGAACTGCTTTTGCATAAGCAGAGGTGGTGGCAGAAGTGGCGAAGATATGTCGAACTGCAGATGAGATACTCCACGAAACCATAAAATCGCAGAAGTGGTGAAGATATATCGAACTGCAGACGAGAAGCTCCGCGTAACCGCATAATTGCAGAACTGGGGGGTTGAGTTGCAGACGAACGGATTCTGTGCGCTCGGAGTAGAGGATAATAACTCAAAAGTAAGGATGACAAGCATGCTCTAAGGATTTGCTGACGTGGCCACAAAGGACAAACGAAAATATCTTCCCATACAACAGAAAATGGAAGATTCTAGAGGAGAGGAGGTGTACTTGGAGCAGTAAAAGAAGTACCTTAAAAAAGGAATATTAGGGATGGCTTAGGCAATAAGGAAAGATCAATGAGAAATGGCAGAAATACCCCTCTTTGTAAAAGAATAGTATAAATAGGAGAAGATATGTGTTGTAAAAGAGAGGAGATCATTTTTTCTTCAATCAAGGAAATACGTTCTAGTTTTCTTCTTTAGCAAGCAAAAAACTTATTTCATTCTTTTTGCTCCTGTACTCTTGTGGTGTTGCATTCACACTGACATCACTTATATTTTCCTTCAAGTCCACCAATGTTCATACTAACAAATAAAAATAATAATTCAATCAATTAGAGCGTAAATGAACCATATTAAGGAAAATTGTGATGACAAAATATATGAAATGACGACACATCAGTAATATTTGTGTTGAAATATTTCTAATACTAATATCAATTTCAAAATTTAAAAATTACTTTATCTTCATAAGAATTAATTATATTTAATTTTTCTTCAATTATTTTTGTAGGACTTTATACTAACTCATTAATTTAAGAATCAAAATCTCAAATGCTACTATGCTTATAGAGGAAAATTGTTTAAGTTTGGACTAAAATATTGTGTTTGTGCATATATCATTAAAAATAATAGTTCTATACTATTTAAAAATTAAAATAGTATTTTTTAAGGGAAAATGTCATATTTTTTTTGTTATTATTATAAAAGTAGATATATTTAATTCTTACATTTCTTTTAGTAATAAAATTCATCAATAAAATTTAATATTAATTTGGAATATTTCAATAAATATGATTAGCTATTTCACCATAAATAACATAATAAATTTGCACTAGAAGAATGTGGATAAAATGTCCATATGGATCAAATTGATCCGGATCAATAGGGTTAAATTTGTAATATTAATTAAATTTAAAATGTGTTGTCTAAAATTCCCTTTTCTTTTGAACTTAAGATTAATGATATCTCTCTCTTCATTTAATTATACTCTTTAAAGATATTAATATAAAATAAATTAATAATCGATCTCTCTTCATTGAATAATGATACCATAATTTTATTTGCAAATGTGTTTTAATACATAAAATATTGATATGGAAATAAAAATAAAATTATTATTTATAATGGAGAAATATAAGCATATATTCAGTTTAAGTAATTAAACATAAGTTTAATACACTATATGAACTCGGTTTTATCCTACTGTTAACCACCCTTACATAAAATACTAATTAAAATTTGAATCATTCATATTATTAACCTGCTATGTCTGTTATTATTAAGAAATAAAGTCAATTTTAATCATAATTTTATGAGTAGGTTATTGTGAATTAGGTGCATGGATCTTAGATCCATGCATTCGGGTTGGATTCGGGTCGAGGGACCGCATCTTTTTTTTTTTTTTTTTCCGCACATAATTTTTGAAAAAAATCACATACCAATAGGTTATGTTTGACATACCTTTCCGTTATGCTAGACATACCTTTAAGCTATGTTAAACATACCAGTTCTGCCCAAATTTCATGTCTTGTCTTTTTTTGGCTTGATTTTTGAATTTTGGCACATACCATTACGTTATATTAGACATAACTTTACGTTTGTTAGACATACATTTATGTATACTTAGACATACCTTTGTATATAGTTAAACATACCTTTATATATGTTAGACATACATTTGTATATAGTTAGACCTACCTACACATGGTTGGTCTAACTATACACAAAGGTTGGTTTAACTATACACAAAGGTTGGTCTATTTGAGCAAATTTTGGGTGAGCTTCAGCACAAGTATTCATCGCGTGGGAGCACGTGCAGGCGCGTGGAAGCGCGTTTTGGGAGCGTGAACGGGTCGACCCGGTTGCACGAATCTGGGATCCGTGCAACCGGTGCATAAAAGTTTTTGCCATGTATTTGTCATTTTAATTTTTTTTTTTTTAAGGAGTAACAACCTTAGAATCCAACAAATATGTATACTTTTATACAAATATACATATATATGTTTCTATATCAATTTGTAAAAATAATTATGTATAGAATATCTCTCTCCATTAGACTTGTGATTCCAATGAATCCAGTGAAGGCGGCGTTTTTCATTCACAAGCTCTCTTTTTTGATGATGAATGAGGAGTTTGAACCATCTTTTAAGAGCTACAGATTATTTGTTTGTATAACTATTCATTACTGAGAGATTATATACATTTGTGTATATATGCTTCACTAATTAAGAAATAGTACTTAATATGGTGGACCAACATAAATTAGTGACTCCTTAAACTACTAATACATTATTATATATAAATATATTTACAATTATTACTTGGGGGATATGAATGTATAAATAATCGATGGTTTCACGCCTGTTCTTATACACACGTTTAATTAGGAGATTTTAAAGTCTACATATTAATAGTATCTTAAATATAACCAAATAATATGAATGTATATTGATTACATTTATCTGTTCTTATACGCCAATGTATACATATATATAATGTAAATATGTATAAATTATGAATTGTAATTTATTAAGTTGTTCATGGAATAATTAATTGTATGCTCTAAACATATGTAATATATTATCAACTCAAGTTATTAATAACTCATGAACGATTTGGCTTCACTTATATTAATAGTAGCCTAGGCCATATGTATTTCATATAAAGACGTAAACAAATCGAACCGTCGTGGTTCATTCTCAATTCGAAAAAAATATTGTTCTAATTTAACCTTGATAGCTTATATGTTCACGAGTCTCAATTATATGCTTAACGGGCTCAAACTTGAACTAAATTTGTTTAAAGTATTAAACAATTAATTAATTTGTACATATGTACACTTTAATTTATACTTACACATCAAACAATTTTGTATATATAAATAATTTGGTATGTGTATATTGAATCAAGCTTGATCTTGATTGAACTAAACAAAACAAATTTGATCAAATTGAAAAATTAATTTTAAAGAGTTATATATATATCATTTTATTTTTTATTATCTTCAATATTTAACACAATATACAATTGATTAAATTATATAATTTATAATGCTACAAATAATTATTACTAATAAATTACATTCTAATTCCCCAACAAACATGATATATATATTTTTTAAATTATAAAACTGGGGAACGGTGCAACTTTTCGTCAGACCAAGTAGTTGATGGCTTTGTATATAACTGGTTTATGAAACTTTGTTGTGTCTGCTAAATTAAATTTAAACTATTTATTTTTCTATCTGGTTGTATTTTATTTAAAATGAATTTAATGAAAGAATAAGAAAATCATATACATAATTAACTTTTTAATTACGTTTTTAAAAAAACTGTGTTCTATTTTTTTTAAGATTGGCTTAAACATGTTGGTTTATTTGCATTAATGTAAAGAAGAGAAGACAAAGTTAATCATCACTAGGAAAAATAATACCTATAAAATGTCAAAATTAATTTCATTATTGTATGAAGAAAGTATCAAATTTGTTTTGATAACAAGAGTTTGCATTCATTAAATATATATTTAATGTAAATTGATAAAACTTGTATTTCCTAAACCTAATGCATTCCCTTCATTTAATTGAATTTGGAAAAAGTATTATGGGGGATATAAAAGTCTGTTCACAATAATGTGAATCCTATTAAATGCAGTTGATCCATTTAGCCCTACTCGTGGATAAATTCGCTCTCAAAATCATATGTTGATGACTGTACATTTATACCTAGGGAACTATTAATGTCATATTTGCTCTCACCAAAAAACTTTAAATATAGTTTTGCACATGGGGTTAATACCCCAAAATATCATTTTTGTTAAAATATGGATCAAAAAATGAAATCAACTACATCAAAAGAATAAATCTAGCTATTTTGTTATAATATATCTTAAAAATAGCCACTACAAAGTCAACCAATCATTGCCAAATACTATTTCCAATCCAAAATTGCTATTTCCAAACTATTTCATATATCAACATTTTTCTTCATATTCACTTCATATATCAAGAAGATCCGTCCCCGAAAATGGTATCAGAGGCTAGGTTTATTAAGAACTTAAATTTATATTTATTTGTAATTAACCAATTGGTGAGGAGAATTACATGAGAAAATATGGATCTGGATGAATGTCCAAGATGTATACACTACATGAGATATCGTCAAATTTTTACGATGTATGATCAAGAGCATTAAGACAAGGTGACATATTGGAATGACCAATATGCCGAGAAAGAGATCGCAGGTGCCGACGAGGAGAACTTGAGGCAGTGCGATAGACAAATAGCATATTACATGGGTTTCCTTGTGGTAAACTAGATGTTATATTGCGATCTGATGAATCATCAGGAAGCAGCCCATCAAACCCATGTCTGATGGAGTGCCCGAGTGGAAGAAGATACTTCCAGATACCTTTAAGATTTCCGAAGATCTTAGAGAAATCCAGAAGACGGTGCAGAGTTATGGCAGCCGTCATAATCACCTATCGACACAAGTTCATCAGATCCAAAGCCAAATGGAGACGATGATAAAAAATCAAAATGAAACTCTTGAAATCATTTATGATATTCAAAAAAGAGTCAAGAATCTGGAGAACCGACCAAGTTCATCCGAAGGAAGGAGACGTATTGACTTCGGGACAGTTCCCTATTTACACCAAGAAGGGAAACCAACTGAAGTTGTGCAACGCATGACTGATGATGAAAAGCTTATTGCTATCATCAAAGGAAAATCCGTTACAAATAAGTAATGGATTTGGAAAAGATAAATCTAAAGGATCTACATGACCTTGCCCGAATCCTTCGTGGGATTAGGAATTGTGGATCTAAAGATGAATGCAGGAGATGGATCTGCCTTGGTTACTTGTGATCAACAGTAGAGACCACCAGTTAATCCCAATGTAGCAGAAAGTTTCGGATCACATCATGTGAACGAACCAATGCCACACGTAGGGGATTTCACCAC
Organism: Scutellaria baicalensis; assembly: GCA_005771605.1. NCBI lineage: Eukaryota > Viridiplantae > Streptophyta > Magnoliopsida > Lamiales > Lamiaceae > Scutellaria > Scutellaria baicalensis. The sequence goes on from CM016727.1 coordinate 23,061,625, forward strand.
AGGAGGAGATTCTATTGTCACATGAACTCGACCATGTTCCAAAAGGCCGAATTTTTACAATACGCCTTATGGAAAGTCTCAAATTGACCCAATACATCCATATGGGTTGATGCCAAATCTAAATATCCCAGATTTCAAGAACCGTGAAATCCATATCGATGATTGAGCCTCGGCTATGAGGATTGCAGCAGGAACCCTCGATCTTACAAATGAAGGATTCATCTTACTACTCGAGATGAGTCTTGAGGGATCTGTAAAGATCGCATGGGATATGACGGCACCAGAAATGAAAAACAATGTTACAGCTGGTGAGTCATTGAAAAGCATTGTCGATAATATGGCAAAATTATTCAAAATCCATTTTATTGACATAGGTTATTTTGAGGGGCTAGAAGAAGAAAAAAGAAAAAGATACAAACAAACCCTCTACAGCCTCAAGTTGCATGATATTTTCCATATCGAATAATATATCAAGTTATTCACCAAGTACCGATAGAAGTCCAAGGTGGAAGACAAAGAGGCTTCGCAATTATTCTTTGCGAAGATACCAAGTCCCTGGAGAGAAATGTTGATCAGGGAATACAAGAGTGCAGATGACTTGGATACAGTGGCCAGAAGATCAATGTCTTTCTTAAAGGCTAAACTATCTGAATGGTGTCATCAAGCAACACTTTACAAGAACTACAAGTGACTGCGAGGAATCAATAAAATGGTTCCCTTATGTTGCGAAGAGAATGACATCCCAACAGTCGTTGGAGGTCAACCACGGAGGCATAAAAGGCAAAAACAAAGGAGACATACATACCACCGTGGCAACAACAAGAGAAGCAGTCGTTGGTCTTCATAGAGACCAAGAAAAGTGTGGTCAAAACAAAAGGCCCGAAGTTACAAATCGGGACAAAGACCAGCACCAAACAGGAGTAGAGTCTTTTCATCAGGCTCAAATCAAGGAAGTTCCAGAAGGACCACAGGAAGGAGAACTTTCAGACGGGCTCACACCAGAGCTAATGAAAGTTTTAAAGATTGTAATTGCTAGACGTGTGGAGCAAGAGAGCATATCTCAACAGATTGCCCAGAAAATCAAAAACGAGGAATTAGATAGTTCGAGGTAACACCCGAACTCGAGAAAGCTGTCTATTTTCAAAATCTTATACAGGTGTATCAATTTGAGGATTTACCCTCAAATGAAAGTATCTACGAAAAAGAGATCTATTCTGATGATGGAAGTGAATCCAACTCAGAATCAGAGTGAAGAAGAAATTCTTCAATCGACGGTGATATGTCAGGATTCATCTCCCACACTACGGTGTCTCATAAGACTCTAATGAGGATTATGAAAGAAGATCCAAAGCTCCAGATGTACGATGGTTTTACCATTGGAACTATGGAAAAGACATTGGATAAGATTGGATTTCGCAGCAGAAAACACCAAATTATCCATAGAGTGACTACCGGAGAATTTGCCATCCCAATAGAATTCACTGGTAACTTGATCGAGATGCAATTGGTCCCTTACCGAGAGATACAAGAGATCAAAAGCAGAGTCAAGTGAGAAGTCGCAAATACACTCTCATAGATTCACATCGAAGCAATAAGAGTTGTTATTAAAGCAACATTCAAAGAGGGAATTGATTCGCGCTCAATCTTGTAATTTTTGACAAGCGAATCTCAAATCTTAAGGATTCATACCTTGGGGCAGTTACAGGAAATTTGTATGCAGGGAAATTGGCATTCAATGTCTATCATTGAATTGCATACAATCTGGGAGATCGAGATTTCAACCGAGTCTTAACCCTTCATCAAGATTTCAAAAGAGATGATCTGATGAAAGATGAGTAGATGTGTTGTTGGTAACAATTTCCTACAAATATTTAAGCGTTTACACACAAAAATGAGACAAGACGGCTTATTTTCATAACCCTATGTGATCATAAGATTATTGTCCAAAGACTGCGAGAGGCATTCTACAGAAAAATGCTTATCACCTTTCGCAGCAAGCGTGGTGATGAAGCCAAACTTCGACATCCCAAAATGGTGGATAAAAGGAGATTTGGCGATGCAATATTATCCTATCGACAATATGGTTCAAAACAAAAAAGATACCAAGAGATGGGATAATAACTTGTATTCGTTCAGGATACAAGGAGAAGAACGAGTACCTCCAGAGACAATTTCAGAATTAAGGAAAAGCCTATTGGAGAATACATCGAGTGAGATTACCATTGAGGAACAAATATCACTCGAAGACATCAAGAAGAAGATCCAAAGGAATTACAATGAAAATCCTTTGGCATGGTGGAACAAGAACGAGCTCAAAGCATCCTTAAAGGTTAAACCCGAAAAGGAACACAAGTTCGTAAGATACAAGCCAATCCTTATGAACCGAGAGGATCGTGAGGATATGAATAAGATACTTAAGGAACATCTGGACCTTAAGTTGATCTCACCAGGAGTTTCTCCATACAGCAGCCCAAGATTCCTTGTAAAGAATCATGGAGAAATCAAGAGAGGAAAGCTAAGACTTGTTATTCATTACAAAGGAATTAATAACACCCTGGAGTTCGATGGATATTATATCCCGAGTAGAGAACACCTGGTCAACTGCATCAAAGGTGTCAAGGTATTCTCAAAGTTTGACTGCAAGTCTGGATTCAACCAGATTAAGATGGAGGAAGAAAGTAAGAAGTTTACAGCTTTCTCCACACCACAAGGACATTATATCTGGAACGTGATGCCCATGGGATTGGCAAACGCACCCCAGATATATCAGAGAAAGATGGATAATCTTTTCAAAGATTATTTCAGCTTCATGTTCGTGTACATCGATAACATCCTCATCACATCCAAGAACGTGAAAGAGCATCTCAAGCATTTGAAAATATTTTTAGATGTTTGTCACAAAGAATGATTAGTGCTTTTCGAAAAGAAGACAGTAATTGCTACAAGACAGATCGAATTCCTTGGAATTGAGATCGACGAATCTGGAATCATCCTACAAAGCCACATTGTGGAAAAGATACAAGGATTTCCAGATACCTTCAAGGATAAGAAACAACTCTAGAGTTTTCTTGGAGTCGTTAACTTCGATGGAATGTTCATAAACAATATGGCGCATTACAAGAAGGTGTTTAGCCCATTATTGAAAAAGGACGCGATATTCAAATGGGAAGATGAACACGAAGAGAGGATAAAGCAACTTAAGGTAGTTTGTCAAAAGCTTCCAAAACTTGTCATACCTCAAGACGAGAATGAACTGGTTCTTTACACAGACGCCAGTGATCATTGGTGGGCAGCAGTCCTTATGAAGGCTACCCCAAGTGGAGAAATGTCATGCAAATACTGCAGCGGTTTATTCACAGACAGTGAAGTAAATTGATGGCATATCAACGAGAAAGAGTTCTTTGTAGTCAGAAAGGCTTTCAAAAAATGGCCTTTATTCTTACTGGCTAAAAAGTTCATCTTAAAGATTGATAACTCAAGTGTCAAAGCTTTTTTGAAAAACAAAATAGAATCTAAACCAGAAAAGGTTAGACTACTTAGATTGCAGGTTGAATGTCAATATTATGATTATAATATTGTCATTATGAAATCTCATGAAAATGTTCTTGTAGATTTCTTGACACGAGATGGAAGGACACGTCGCTGACAAGGTCCTCAAACGAGTTAGGCATCTCAGGGAAAACCTGGAGAGCCTAGTACGAGGTTTTGGTACTTTATGTATCAATGTAGAAGTTGCTGGACGACTTCAACAGGCTGATCAGAGATCCATCTCTTGTCTAATACGAGCATGTCAGTACGCACACAGACAATTGTTCTCGGTGCTACAGGGGCCTATCCTCCAGGCTGCATCTCCAACAATGCAAAAAGGGGGAAAAAAAGAACGGGTCTCTAACCCGGAAGTTATGGATTCAAATACCATAACCACGAGTGTTGCAGATGATGCATTCCTTGAGGATGCGCCAGCTGTGGCAAAAGTTAAAGCTCCGGTGTCATAACCCGAGACTTCAAGTCAACCCAGCACCTCTGGGGTAAAAGAGGGAGAGTTGGATCTTAGGCCACAGACTAGCAAAACTAAGGTCCAAACTAACGATATTAAAGTTTCTCCTATGCAGGTTTACCAAAAGCAATGGGAGAAGTTGATTACAAGAAAGGGTATCCATCCTGAGAGAAGCATTGTTGATGTCTCTGGGAAATATCCGAGAGTTTGGATGAAACCAGGAAGTCATCCAAACGAAGTACATGAATGGTATAACTTTGGAGCTCTTGCTTCAATCTATACCGTTTCACCAAGATTCCCCGAAATTTCAAAACTACAGAAATGGATTAGGGAAGCGGTGCACGAGACTTGGGCCAATAATCCACATTTGGCCAGAGGTGATATTCTGGAATTGTATTTTTTCAGTGCGGCTCCAGAACCAGCAAATAAGGGTTTCCATGAAGCCTTTCATTTCATCAAGCTGAGGAGGCCGGACGGAAACACCTTGAAAACCATCAAGACGGCTTCTCCGAAAGAAACTCCAATTTTGATAGGAGCATTTTTAGAAGACGAAGCTTCTACCCGACGAGCATGGGGACTTTGGGTTTGTCTAAGCGAAATGGACAAAGTCAAGTATCCCTTCAAGTTCTTTCAGAATTCAGCGAATGGATCTTTCCACCCGAATTCAATGACAGGAACAACTACAGGCTTTGCAGAGGACCTTTTTGAAACAAAAAGAAGGATCCATTGGGGAAACAAGCTTCCGGTAAGTAAAGAAACCTACCGAAAATTCTGTAATATGGCGCATATTGGCCGATGGACAGATCAAGTCTGCCAAGCATGCCCAGATCAGAAGGAATCCGAGTTTGGGAAAGGATTCCGACCCAAAGCCGACCGATGAGAAAGCAGGGCGGACAAGGACAAAGGACTTGCCCAAAAGAAAAGTTATCCGCGGGGACCACGAAGGCCAAATTTCTAAGATTCCCCGACAAAGGTAACATGGGCTGAGTCACGCCCCACAAGCATCACATGGGATAAAAGTCAAGGGAAGAAAAGGAAGATTCCCCGACAACAATCACATGGGATGAGTCATGAGGAAAAGCTGGCAAGCACTAACTTAGTGGTGGATCCACTAAGGAAAGGAGACAGCTGGCCAAAAACAAGGTTTGAAATCCGCACTTAAAGTCCGGATTTTACCTATAAATAAGGAAGGCAAAAGGAAGCTAAGGACATCGACCATTCTCCCTAGTTTTCTTCAGAATAAAAACATCTTTATATAATTTTGAGTGTTCTGAGTTTTCTTAGCTTTTAGTTTATGTGTATACGAGTAATAGCCTTCTCCATGAGAGGCTAAGTTAGTATTCTCCTCCCAAAAGGAGATTACATATGTAAAATATATTTTAAGTTCTTTATAAAAAGAGGGTTTTCGCTCCAACGTGTGTTGAAGTATTTTTAATTTATCCCTTTGAAGGATGACCTTGTACACCTGGTGTAGGAAACGAACCAAGGTTGTGCTAGGCAGTTGCTGAAGGAGCTGGATAACTTGCAGACCATCTTCCCTGAGGGTTGAAGTTGAACAGTGAGGAGCTGTTCGTAAAACAGTTTTGGGGCAGTAATTTTCCAGCTGGTGGTGTTGCAAACGATCTCACCCGGTGCTGTTCTGGTCAAAGAAATGTATGAATTCCAAAGGGTTAATTAATTTTACGAAGCATGTTGGGCCTGATATTAAAACTAAATCTGGATCTGGGTATATGGAGTGGAAGAAATAAAATTGCTATGAAAAGGTTTTAAAATATTGTAAATTTGGATAGTCAACAAGGGTAATTTGGTCATTTAATTGAAAAATAGCTACTTTGGACATAAATTGTAGTGATTGGGCTAATTGTGGGATTTCAATATAGTTGAGGCTATTTTCGACCCATATTATAGCAATGGGGTTATTTTGGTCATGATACACTTTGCACCTGTGTCCTTAAAAATATATATTATTTAATCAAAAAAAAAAAAACAAAATCTGGAGAGAACAATTAAAAAACAACCAATAGCTTTTAAAGGAAAAAATTTTATAGTAAGAACTATGGGATGTTGTAAAAATTCATTCACCCTTGCACATTATTTTCATGTAATCAATTATATATATATATATATATACTAGTAACAATACGTGCGCTACACATAAGATATTTTATTTATATGATTTATTTATAAATATTTTATTTTGAAGATAATAAGTACCATTTTTTTAAGATATAAGAATTTTATTAGTTACAATAAATTCTTTAAAGTTCAATAAAAATTATTTAAAATTATAAATCAAATTGTTTACTCATGCTTTAAAAACATCTTATTTCTATTATATCATAAAATAAAGAAAGTCATGTCTATTTTATTTGTTAACTAATAATATTTATAGTGTAAGTCATCTTCAAATCAATGGATATAAATATCTGTGTTTTCCCTTAAAGGAAAATACATTGCTTACACATGTGATTAATAAATGTTTCATGTTTCCCCCTACATTGTTAAAGTTAACAACTATGTTTTCCAAGTGTCGGTAGTGCAAAATTATAAACTTTTTTGATGTTTTTCCCACAATTTTAATGTTTTGCATTACATATAGACTTTATTATTTAAATTGCCAAGTAACTTTGGTCATTTAGCAAAAATGGACTTTACTTTTTTGGGCCAACAATTTTGGACTTTATGTTTTCGAGCTTCGCAAATTTTAACCAAATTGAAAAAAAAAAATCATCATCAATTATGAATTTCATCATCTCTCGTCATCTTCCTCACCGCACTGCCATTGCCACCTCCGATCCACCACCATCACCCCCACGATCAACATCATCTTCTGCCTCATTTTTCTATGATCTTCACCACCGCCACCGCAACCGCCATCCTTAGATTCGTTACCACCATCCTCCGATCCACCATCACCATTTTTGCAGCTTCCCATCGATCTCAACACCTTGAAGCCCCTGTCTGATATTCATCATCTCCACAGTCACCTTCTCCTCTAATTTTCATCACCGCCACTACCATCTTCAGATCCACCACAACCACCACCACTGCAGCTTCCAAATTCAAATCTTCTCCGTCCACCCTCCAAGACCAGTTGGAAGAGTGACCATTCAAAAGGGCACTCACATTTCTTCGTGCCAGTAAGTCATTCCTTTACAAGCTTTTACTCTACGGTTTTAGAATTATTTGTTGAAAGTCTCTTTCTAGGTGGACGATACTTACTACCGCGCTTACAACCCGAAAAGACTCTAGCTCGCCTACCACTTACTCATTATCAGAGGGTCTAACCAGGATAGCTATACGGATTCTAACTTTGTAAGCCCAACTAACCATTGCTTCATGACTATCAGAAATTTCAGTCGTTCGGAACTCCTCCAAGAAGTCGATATACTCATACATTGGATTCATATCATTCACATCTTCAGGTTCATTAATAACAGTCAGTTGAGTTCCATTTGAATTGTTTTGCTATCAATATATAAGATATACAAGTAAATATATTTACCTCAAGATAACAATTCAAATAAAAGGATATGCGTCTTAAGAATTTTGAAAACAATTACACATGAAAAAAATTTATGGTTGGCCAACATAGACCCAACGTACTTCACAATGCTTAGCCAACACTAGCCGAACACACTTCAACTTGTTCGGCTAGCATAGACCGAACACTCTTCAACTTGTTAGGCCAGTACTGGTTGAACGCTTTTCAATGCATTAGGCCAATACTGTCCGAACATTTGTAGAGATTTATGAAATTTTGAGCGACTTTTACAGCAAAATAAATCGGTAGTAAAAAACTTTACAACTTACATTGTCCATATTTTGTGTCATTTCTTCAATTTTCTGATAATTTTAACTAAGTGGATGATTTTTCAAAGATTTGCTGAAGGTGTATTAATAGAGTAAAAAAAAATTTGTGTGGTCAGGTGAAGAAGAAGATAGGTGTATATAATGTGTATTATATTATGAAGTATGTTTAGTAGTTATAAAATGAGGGTGTATATTAAATGTGTTATTTATATTTTGTATTATTTTATTAAGATGATTAATAAGAGTAGATTAATCTTTACGTAAATATTTTCATTTTTATTATTTTAATAAGATGTATTTAGTAATGGATGAATTACGTATGATTTGGCCAAAAAACAAAATAACAGTCTAAAATTTTGTTATGCAATTTCCACAACTCAAGTATCACACTTTGTACATCTATTCTCCTGAAGGGCGTATATGTAAATTAAGATAGCATTTGGCCATTCTCTTTCAAAAAAAAAAAGAAAAACAAAAATAAAACTATTGATCTGAGCCGTCAAAACTGATCACTGATCTCATGATGAAGCCGCAAAATCAAGCCCCAGTTCCATTTTACAAACCGCATCCTCATCAGCCGACTCGCTTCGCTTCACTTCTTTCGGCTTCACGCAGGGCTTGATCGGCTCGAAGCCGAGGCTCAAACCAAGCTCAATCTCGTCCTCGTCGGATAAGCTCTGGTCATTCGGCTCGGGGGTCTGAGCCGAGCCGAAACTCTCACTCTGCCGACTTTCCCTCACCGCAACCGGTTCAGCCGTGCCGGACTGATGGCTCAAAGACGAGTCGTGGCTCGGCGACCTGTTCGCCTCCACCGAGCCGATCCAGACCCTGCTCTGCTTGGCCTTGGACGCGCTCCGCTTGAAACGACGTCGGGTCCTGACCCGGTTCAGATCATTCGACCCGGATAGATTATCCTCCTTGTTAACATGCCTCAAATCAAAAGCTTTGAAAGGCGGTCCGTTTTTCTCCTCCGCCGCATCGGATGCAATTTGGGTGATCGGAGCTCCGGTAAGCACCGCCTCCACCGCGTTCTGACACAGCTGCCAACTACCCGACCACATCAATCCGACCGAGCCGTGGATTGGGTTCACGATCCGACCGCAGGCCTCGTACAACAAGGACCTAAATATAGCTGAAATTTGCAAATCAAATACAGTCAGATGAGAATCAGAGGAAATTGAATAGCGATTGCGTAGATTAAGTAAAGGGGCGAACCAGGGCGGAGGTGGGAGGGCCCGGCATTGATGAGATTCATGAGGCCGGCGCGGCCGTAGAACTTGGCGAGGAAGACGGTGGCGTTGGCCTGTGAATCGGAGGTTTTAATCCACTCCAAACACGGCCTTATGCTGCAGTCATGGCTGCACCCCTTTCGCAGCACTCGGCATCCATTGCAACTCAGTCGCATTTTGCTGAATATCAGTTTTGAATCAGTTCCTTACAATTACTGTTGTTGTGATGTAGAGAGAGAGAGAGAGAGGAGGTATGTTGGTGGATACATTTGTGTTGTAAAATATATATATATTTATATATGGATTGGGTGATTGGGTGGATGGATATGGTGTTATGTGGAAACAAGGGACGGAGGCAGTAGTTTTGTGAAGAAAACCAGATATTGGCATATTCATGGATATGGGAGCTGTATGCATTGCCCTACTCTTTTCATTATAATAATCTTTCCTTTTCTTTATATCTCCATATTTTAATCAACACCCTAATGCCTCTAACCCATCCCCTAACGCGTGCTGTTCAATCCCCCTTTTATTTATTTATATCACTACTTCCATCAATATCATAGGAAAATATCAAATTTGGTACCCGAAAATAGGGTTTATTTTAGATCGGGTACCCCAAAGTTCAACTTAATCAGTTAAGTCCCTCAGTTTTACCAAATCAATCAGAATTGGTCTCCACTGTTAAAAAACCGTCCAATCAAAAGGAAGTTAACTGCCAGAAAACGAATTAGAGCGAAAATTAATTTTCTAACCCTAATTTCTTCCCCAATTCATGCGTAGGCTCTCCTCACCTCAAAATTGATCGATTCTGGACCACAATCGATCAATTGAACCCTATTTTCCTCAATTCTGAACTTCAAGATCCTCAACCTTTGTTTGCAATGTCCCAAAATAGCGAGTCTTCCTCATATTCAAGCTGGAATTCTTCAAAGAGGCTTCAAACACAGCAGCAATGTAAATGTGGGTTTGACTTGCCTTTGAAGACCTCTTGGTCGATAGATAATCCAGGGAGGAGATATTGGTGTTGCCCAAATTATGGGGTAAGGTTTATTATCATTTTTTTTGACTTCGAATTTCCACTGAATTTTTTTATTTTTTTTTTGTTTGGCCGAATCTGAAACATGATGTTTTGTATATGGCAATGCAGAAAGTAAGGTATTGTGGAGTGTTCAAATGGTTTGATGATGAAATCTGTGTTAGGTCCAAAAGCATCATCCCTGGATTGTTGAGAAAATGTGACATGCTTGAGGAAGAAATCAATGAAGGGAAGAGAATGGCTAAGAGCAATGAAAGGAAAATGAAGGATGAAATCAGTGCTTTGGAGAAAAAGTACAAATTTGCAAAGAAGTTTGTTGTAATTTGGATCATTGTTTTGTTTGTGGTTTATAATGTGTAGAGGAGTATGATGAATGGATGTTGGATGTATAATTTTCAGTTTTTGGATGTTGGATATATAATTTCTGGCAGTTAACTTTTGTTTGATTGGACGGTTTTTTAACGGCGGGGACCAATTCTGATTGATTTGGTAAAATTGAGGGACTTAATTGATTAAGTTGAACTTTGGGGTACCTGATCTAAAATAAACCCTATTTTTGAGTACCAAATTTGAAATTCTCCCTTTTCTAGCAGTTAACTTCCGTTTGATTTGACGGTTTTTTAACGGCGGAGACCAATTCTGATTGATTTGGTAAAACTGAGGGACTTAATTGATTAAGTTGAACTTTGGGGTACTCGATCTAAAATAAACCCTATTTTCGGATACCAAATTTGATATTTTCCCAAATTTCTTCATCAAATTGTAAAAATAACTTGGTCAATTTATTATTCGTAATTGGTTTCAAACTATTGTATCATCATCGACGTCATCCTCCACATTATTTTTGATGATGGTTGCTACAATTTCTTCTAAATTCTCTTGATTAGAACATGTATTAGTTTCACCAAAATAATCCAATATGTTATTAGCATTCATTTTAATGTGGTAAACAAGATCACTTATCATTGTCTCTTACCTGAAGGATCATTTAAATTCATTGACCCTTCACCACCCTTGACTCACTTTTCTTCTCTAATTATTATAAATTTTTATTCTGTTTATACTGATTTTCCTCGACTAATGGATATGATAATGTATACTAATTAAATGCAATGAACCCTTAAAGAAACCCCCAGTTTCCATTGTAACCTCATTCTTCCTTCCTCGATTTGACGACGATGGTGGTGGCGGTGACTATTGTAGCTACATCATCAGAGAATTTGGTGAAGAAGAGAGGGCTGGTGTTTGTTCATGTGAATTGTTATGTTTTACTTTTTTTTAAATAATTTTTTGAATTAAACTATAATTTGTTTTTAAGGGTATAACAGGAAATTCAAAACAAAAATTTAACGGAGTTAGACTCAATTCAGAAAAAAAAAGTATGTGTGTCGATTTCTTGATATCACATGTGTTAGTCTTGTGATTTCGAAATCATAGAGGGACCAACACAACACTTCCTAATCACAAGAGGGTTTCAAGTACCCGATAAATAAATGAGAAGATAATTTTGACACGATTAACAAGACATTAATGTTTAGACATGAGCCCAAAACTATCATGCCATTTATCATTCAATATATGTCATGTGATCGTAACGATTTTTTACGTTAATTATGTGAATTACATGGTTTTCTTTCACAAGTGTTCTCATTCTCACCACCAAATAACGCAATTTTGTTTAATTCCACTGTAATTATACACATTTGAAGATACTTTTTCTTAATTTAATAGAAGAGCGCGTGTTCTACACGAGTGGGAATGAGAAAGGGTCGAATCGCCACATAAAGTGGTGGGAGAGGGAGCGTGGGGCCCAAGTCTACATCCTCCTGGTTTTCTGGAAAACAGCTTTTGAGAAGAAAAGGCGGCTGGTTTGTGGTATTGGAGAGCGAGTGGTTTTGTGTCTGTGGGCGTATTCCATTCCACCTATGGGCAACCACTCCAATCTACCCATTCGCCACCTCACCACCTTCTTCTTATCCCCTAAACTCGGGACTTATTACTGCTACAACTTGTCATTACTTAATTTATCTTTTCTCACCACAAAAATAGTCCAAATATGTAAATATGGAAAAAACTTATATACCCCTTGACACAAATATAGGTATTATATATATTAGTTTTCATTTGTGCGATACACGAGATTAAATATTTAATAAAAAATATAATATTAATTTTATTTATATTTAGAATATTTAAAAATTAAAAAGGAAAATATAATCCATAACTTTAACAATATAAAATAAGTGATTTAAATATTTTGAATATTCCGTAATGGAGATTAATTGTATATATTCTGAATAAATTGAATTATTATTATTTGTTTTCAATTATAAGTTTGTGAATAAAATTAATTAAAGTAATAATTTAAAATTTTTGAAACACTTTTATATATACAACATTTGTGGTGACGTTCCTTTACTCATCTTCTTTACTAATTGTTAAGATCTTAAAACCAAGAAACCAATAGGAGGAGAAAGAAAAATACAAAATATTCATGAAGAAAAGAAAGAAAAAAAGGTCAACGTTCGTAAGATTATTTCAGATGAGTTTTAGTCATTTTCTCTTATAACAACAATCTTTTTTTTTTCTCCTTGATATAAATAAAAAACTCATCGTTCATCACCTTTTCATTTGATATTTTTATCGGACACTTTCAAATGTCATCATCTTTCTCAGAAAGTTTAAGAGAAGTAAACACTTCATAAACACCTTATAAACACCAATATTATTTTTTTATTAATTATTATTTAAATAATATATTCTTTAAACAATTACTTAAATTTGATTAAGTTTCCATTATAAATAACATGTTTTCAGAATATTAATAGTATTGTGTAACATATATTTGATTTGCTTTTAAAAATATCATTAGAATCTAATATTTGATTGATGTAGTTCTATTTATTTAAATTTAAGATTTTCGATCCATTATATTTTTCAAGATAATAGTTAGTGAGATTAACGTGATTAAATAAAATAATACATTAAGGTCATCATATCACATTTTCAAACATATAAAGTAGATGAGATTGTCTTTTAATTGTAGAATTGTCTAATGTGTTAAACAATAAAATAATATGATCTATGACTAAATTAACTCTATTTTTCATATGAATTTTAATATATTGTTGGATACATTTGTAGAATGTTTTGATGAGACAAATCCTTAAAGTAACTCTAACATGCATAACCAATCTGAGGATAGGTTACTGCAATAGAGTTACTGCAGAAAATTAAAAGAAAAAGAGAAAGTGTCAATTGAAGGATACTGAAGAGAATGGTTATAAAGAATCGGATGAACTAATAAGGATACTATTGACTTCAGGGAGCTACTGGAAGGAACCTCGCCAAAGCAAAATACAGCGGGATGAGAAGCTACTTGGAAGACCATGCCGAAAGCATACTGCATAGGCAGTATGCTACAGAAGCCTCAAAGCCACCTGAAGGAGCAAGCCGAAAGAGAAAGCTCTAGAGTGAAGCTAGAGGAGGAAGCTGCAAAACGGGTATGGGAAGAAAATTCAAAGTTACCGGTAGACACAAGAAGTTACCGGTAGAGAGAAAAGAGAAGAGGAGTCAGTCAGAAGAAGGCACGTGGAAAGCGAAAAGCTGGCGTGTGTCAGGAGTGCAGAGCAGAAATGATGGAAATTTGTCTACCTTTAACGGGCAGATTTCACACCCTATAAAGAGGAGGACTGAAGACTGAAAATATAGTGTGCGAGAGAGAAGCACCGAGTGTGCAAGAGAGAAAAGAAGTGAGCACATCAGGATATGTAAACTCACAGAGAGAAACGCAAAAGAAGAGAGAAGAGCTTAAAAGAGAGAAGCGCAGAAGAAGGGGGAAGCCTTAGAAAAGAGAGTGTTCAATGAGAGTTGATGAAAAGAAGAAGAGCTCGAACACTCCACACCCCAAGAAGACGCACACCCAGTCTACCAGTCAGCAGCAAGCTTCAGCAGAATCAGTCTGCATACGAAGGTCAAACTTGCTGCACCCAGTTGAAGAAGAAGGAGATAAACCTCTCTAAAAGGTTATCTCGGAGTACTCAGTGCGAAGAGTAATGTCCTGCTGAGTTTACCACTTTCTAGGAGAGAAAGTGAGGACCCTGGGTGGGTAGAGTAGGATCCTGTGTGGGTCAAGGGAAAGTAGGCAAGCATCTGTGTGAAGGATTGCTACTTATTCGTTAAGGGTGAGTTGTAATAGATGGGTCTATGTAAATCAAACAACTTAACCAATGTTCCCTCCTGAGAGGAGGAAGAGAGGACGTAGAAGGATTACTTCACCTTCGAACCTCTATACATGCTTGCGTCTTTATCTGCTTATTGCACTTCATACATACATACACTCTCTTTGATAAGTTGCACATCTTCTACTCGGCTCAGTAATAAGCTTCTGCGAATCACTCTAATCAGTAACCTCCCAAAAGGTTACTGATATTAGAAGTAAGCCGAAAGAATTAGAAGAATAAATAGAAAAGAAGGTAGGCTTATCAACCCCCCTCTAAGCCTAACTACAGCAGTTTTGGGACCAACATATACATTATCTAAACTAATCTAAAATGGATACGTTAAAATATATTGTAATATCTAAATGGAAATACACCAATTTAGATTGAACTACAAAGGTTTATAATGATCTAAAATCTTGAAATGGAGCAATCAAATTAATATTTTAAATTACCAAATAGAATGATTTTTGTTGTTTTGATTATGATTTTTAAGTGTACTATACTTTTTATTTGATTCTTAAACATTTTACTGGGATAAGAATTATATAAGAAAAAGTGTGCATTATATTTCTATGTAAAGTAAGATTCCATAAATTTTGCAATTTATATATTTGAATTTCAGAATCATTTGTACAAATATTTCACTATTTAAATAAATTATGAATTCGATAAAGTAGTTCTATCATGAAAAACGATTTTCATAAATTATAGAGCAATCATCACAATATAAAATAATGATGGAAAAGAAAAATATAAAATATTGTGAATTCATAGTCAATTTTATAATGGAATACAATTTTCATGAATTGTGTTCTTCACAATTCAAGTAATCAATTAACAATAAATATAAATGTTGTCTAATCAATTAACAATAAATTTAATGTTGTATTTTAGTACTAAGCATTTTTAGTGGATTAAAACAATGGATTAGATGCAATGTATGTATGACCTTTTAAGCACTCTAGTTGACAAATCTAATTCTAAGAAGAGAATGAATTTTTTGGGTAGGAAATATTAAATAAGTATCTTTGACAATGTTCTTCACAAACAAAAATGAAATTTATCTTCTAGTAGAGTACTAATCTTAAATCTTCAAAATCTCTAATCCAAAATCAGAAACTCTTGATTCCGAATTTCTACACAAAATAGTTTGAATTGGTGAAATTAATAATATAATATTACATAGCAATAAGAATAATAAATATAAAATACTAATAATAAAATAACACATATTCCGAATAATTCTTCTTCAAATTACAAATAACAACAACTTAAATCATTCAAAAGTAAACACTATGATTATTAATTATTGATCCAAACTACAATATCTCGAATGAATCAATTCATAACCAAATAAATATATATAAAAAATAAGAAGTAGAAACAATACACTGATCCCACTGATCCATGAAAACATAATGTGTAGAATATGAGAAATTGTGTATGGGAAAGGTGTGAGTGAATTCCAAATTTATTCTCTTATATATTTAGAGTGAATGATATGCTTATTAAATATGGAATTAGTGCATTATTTATGATATGATCATAATTTATTGTTATTGTGATTAGATAATTTGGGTTGCATTTTTGGAAAGTATCAAATTTAAGACCTTTTATATAAGGTAAAAAATATACATTTATTTGATTAAATATAATATTATATCATCTTAAAAATTAATAAATATTTCACATTTAAAATGTGGCATAATAAATTGATGAATTTAGTTTTTCCATATATAATAAGCATGTCATGCCTAGACTTTGAATTAGTCAATAGTGACTATTAATTCTCATCTAATATATTTAGAAAGTTATGTGCTTATTTTTCTTTTCACTATTAATTAAGAACTATGTATAATATAGCTTGATTCAACATTCACCTATTGGTAAATCTAAATTAAATCACTCACATATAATATGTATTAGATTATTGACTCACTTATTTTAATACTAAATTCTTGTCATATATCCTTAATTTACTCACAATTATAGTTATTAATGTTATATAATGATACTAAAATCAAATCACTCACACTTATATTATTAAAATATTATATATTTATTGAGTCACTCATATATATTTATATATATAGTGTGAATATCTTCCCTAATCTAATAAATAATTATAATCTATTAACATAAAACATATAATAAATTAAATCATATATTAACTCTTCCGAACATAATAAATGGTTATGATAAATTCACATATATAATAAAATATAACATATGACTTTATGTGTAAGTTTTTTTTATTCTCAATATATTGGTGAAATTTAATAATTAAAGTTGACTTACCTAATAAAATCATTTGTATAACCCTTTTTTCCCAATTATTTCCTTATATATACACATCATCATTCAAATCATTTAATAATTTATATTTTCATTTACATTTATCTATATACTGCATCTTTCATATTTTAATAATAACTAAATATATTTCATTTTAATAAAAAAATTATTTCCCATTTTGGAATGATGTTTTTGGTGGGAAAAATATGACATTACTATTTGAGGAAATGTTTGAGTTTTTATATATATAAAGATAAAGATATTCTTCAAATGTTATATATATATATATATATATTTTTTTTTTTACAAGTGTTATATTTTATAGGTGTTATATATACTTTACAGTTATTATATGTATATAAGATTATATATGTGATACCTGAAAAGTATACACATTATACCTATAGAGTTTATATGTAACACCATATAATAATTGATTTGGGGGCACCATGCCCCTAAGGCACACAAGTGTCACTCGTAAATATATACGAGGAAGTTTTATGTAAGAGTGTCTATCAATTTCCTTATTATTTGAAATGAGTTAATGCACAATTTATATATGAATGAATACATTAAATAGATAAAAAAATTGTTTGATGAAAACTATCTACGCTTCGTGTTATGTTAGTATGACCATCATTTCAAGATTTTATATCCTTAAATCAAAAACATTGAACTAAAATAACATGATGGTCAGACTAATAACATGAAGGTCACACTAACATAACATTAAGGTAAAAAATAATGTTAATCATATCTTCATGTTATGTTAGACTGACTTTCATGTTATGTTAGTGTTACCTTCATAATGTAACACTAACATAACATGAAGATAACACTATTTGGAGCGCGAATTTTGGTGGGTTTGAATGCGCCCAACAGGTGCGTGGGAGCGTGTTGACCGTGAGTATGAACGCGTTGGTCAACGCGTTGACCGATTGCACATGCACCCGGGTGTACAAAATATTTTGTCTTTCTCTTATTATTGTAGAAGATGGATTTATCAAAGAGAGAATTATGAATTTATAATGGGGTATTTTTTATTTTTTGTAAAAATGTGTGTATATATATATTACGTGAAATGATTAGGTATTAATATAGTAAATCAATTTCAAATTTAATTGATGAATTGTATTGCACTGCTTAAAAGAGAATTGATAATCAAATATATTATAATTTATTGAATTAGTCTTCTGTGCAACTGATATACATACAATTCGAGTTATGTTCGGGTCAACTCAGATCGGTTCATTTTTTCTTTTTTGAATTTTACTTTTTCGCTTCAAATTGTTACTTTTATGTTATATGAGTGTGACATTTATGTTATATAAATGTGACATTTATGTATAAATGTAATGACCTTTATGTACTCTAACTTTGGAAAATAGAAAGAATTTTAATAAAATTTGTACATATCTACTTTTATGTAATATTAGTTGTACCTATGTTCATCTTAAAAATACGCTGAATTTTAAAAATTTCCATTTGTTTCAAAATTATGGATCGTAAAGGTCATAATATTTGTACATAAAGGTCATAAGAATTGTACATAAGGATCACACCAATACAATATAAAGGTCTTAATTTGAAGCAAAAAAAATCTGAAAATCTTCATTTTTTTTCTAAGTTACTGAACATAAAGATCATAACATTTATATATAAAGGTCACACTTATATAACATAAATGTCACATCCTTACAACATAAATGTAACAGTTTGAAGCAAAAAAAAAGGGGGGGAAAACCAAAGTGTGCGGATTCAGATCGGATCAGATCGCCCCAATTGCACCAATCGAGATCCGTGCACCTGGTGCACATGAGCATTGCGTAATTTATTATAAAATTAGATAAAACAAACCTGAATAATGTTTGTTTAAGAATTAATCAAAGATACTACTACATCCATCTTACAGATATAAACATTTTACATTTCACACATATTAAGAAAAAACATATAATTATTTTGGAAAAACAATTTTAATCCACAAACTTTCTATTATACATTTATTTATACCAGTTTTCCAAAAATGGATGGTAGAGGAGATGATATGGGATGATATTGACAATACAATCCTCGAACCGGCCCATTGCCACCCCTAAATAATTGTACATACATATTGATGGATATTATATATTTATTATTTCATGTATGATGAATATATATGAATTATTTACGATGAATATATTTTCTATACTAGTAGTTCGATAGATATAATACATACATTAATAAATGCATTCACTTTTATAAAAATAAATTTGTATTCATCGTATTGGAAAAAAAATCTCTTTAAATTAATAATTTTTTAATTTATAAATAAATTAATACCCTCCTAACAAAAATAAAATTTTCCTTCCACACAAATTAGATTAATTTAATTTCTTGGAAAAATGATTTTAATCCACAAACTACCTATTAATTATACCCTTATTTACATACATTGATAACTAAACAAAAGGAAAAAACAAACACAATATTTAGAAAGTGATAATTTTAATAAACATTAATCAAGAGTATATTAGACAAACTATACCCTACAAATAAGGAAAATTGCTATAATTTGGAACAACCACAGAGGAAAATATTTATATCATTGTGGGCTCAACAAAGGGATTACATTTTCTCTTTAAAAAAACGCAAATGCTGGTGTGCACCAGGTGTACGGATCTGAATTGGTCCAACTGGGGCAACCCGACCCGGATCCGTGCATCTGGGTTTTCCTTTTTTTTTTTTTCGCTTCAGGCTGTTACCTTTATGTTGTAAGTATGTGACCTTTACATTATATAAGTGTGACCTTTATATATAAATGTTATGACCTTTATGTTTAGTAACTTAGGAAAAAATGAAGATTTTCAGGTTTTTTCACTTTAGATTGAGACCTTTATGTTGTATTGTTGTGACCTTTAGGTACAATTCTTGTGACTTTTATGTACAAATATTATGACCTTTATGATCTATAACTTTGAAAAAAAATGGAAAATTTCAAATTTCAGCGTATTTTTAGGATGAATATAAGTGCAACTAATATTAAATAAAGGTAAATATGTACAAATTTTGCTAAAATTCTTTTTTTTTTTTTTTTCTAAGTTAGAGTATAAGAGGGTTAGTACATTTATACATAAAGGTCACACACATATAATATAAAGGTAACAACTTGAAGCGAAAATAAAATTCAAAAAAAAAAGTGCACGGATCTAGGTGGACCTGAACCCGACCCGAATTGTATGTGCACCAATTGCATAAAAGACTAACTCTTATAAATAAGACAACATTAAGAGGCTTATATGAGTCTGATTTACGAATATAATTTGGTGTGATAAATCATCACTCCCCATATTTCAATTCGGTTTTATAGTCACCTTATCTTATAAGTTAGAATTATGAGTTAACTCATTCCACGTGATTGAATCAGTTAATTACCTCACAAAAATCCTACTAGAAACAACAATTCTTATTGGATTTAAATAGTATAAAAATGAATAAAGAAGCACAACAAGTATAATATTTTATTTCAAATCCAAACAATTTTTCTTTAAATAAGGAGTTGGTCTCCTGTGCACCAAGTGCACATATAAATGGTATAGAGTCCGGGTCAACCCGGATAGGGATGGCAAAATTGACCCGACCTGTGGGGACCCGACCTGACTCGTGGTGTTGGGGGCGGGGCGGACCCGCCCTGTGCTTAAAACGGGGCGGGGTGGACCCAACCCGTGCTCGGGGCGGGGCGGGTCTGGGTACCCACAACGCCCTGCCCCGCCCCGCCTAGCCTAATTCTAATATTAATATACATAATTATAATAATAATAATTATACATTAATTGAGATTAATGTATATAAACTTAATTATCACAATATATTATTATAATTAAGTGTATATGGGTGTATATATATACATATATATATATATATAAGTAATTTAGGATCATATTTTAATTAATTAAGTAAAAGGACTAAAATAGTAATATTACATGTAAAATAATACTTTTAATTTGTTGTTGGGTGTGTAAAATAGTAAAATTAAATCATCACTTAAATTATTCAATCAAATAATTATTCAAATTATTTAGTTAATGATTTAATAATTAAGTGTTTTTCAAATTATTCATTTAAAAATTACAAAATTTTATTTATTTTATTTATATATTTTTTTAAACGGGACGGGGCGGGGCAGACCCGTCCCATACGGGGCGGGGCACAGGGCAAAAGTTTCTGGCCCGCAGCGGGTCGCGGGGCGGGGCGGGGCGGCGGGTAGTAGGCGCGGGGCGGGTCTGGGTAGTAACTACCCGCCCCGACCTGCCCCATTGCCATCCCTAGACCCGGATCCACAAACTTTCTTTTTTATTTTTTTTGAATTTTATATTTTCGCTTCAGGCTGATACCTTTATGTTATATAGGTATGACTTTTATGTTATATAAGTGTGACCTCTATATATAAATGTAGTGACTTTTATGTATAAATCTGTTGATTGTTTTTTGAAAATTTTCATTTTTCCCAAGTTATGGATCATAAAAGTCATGATATTCGTACATAAATGTCATAATAATACAATAGAAAGGTCACAACAATAAAATACAACATAAAAGTATTAACTTGAAGCGAAAAAACCTGAAAATCTTCATTTTTTCCTAAGTTACTGAACATAAATTTCATAACATGTATATATAAAGGTCACACTTATATAATATAAAAGCCACATCCTTAGTAACCGCCTGAAGTGAAAAACAAGTACTCAGATGCATGGATTCAGGTCAGATTGCCCCAATTACATCAATCTTGATCTGTGCACTTGATGTACAAAAGAATTGACTTAAATAAATATAGTTCCGCATTAGTTTCAACTTTTAAAATTAATAAATTGGGTATTACTTGAAATAATATATATATATATATATATATATATATATATATAGACAAAAACTTCTAAGATCCATGCACCTGACCCGACCCGTTCACGCGTCCAAACACGCCCAAAACGTGCCTCCCACGCGCATGCACGGGCTCCCACGCGCTGGAGACTTGTCCTGAAGCTCATCCAAAATTCGCTCAAATAGACCAACCTTTGTGTATAGTTAAACCAACCTTTGTGTATAGTTAGACCAACCATGTGTAGGTAGGTCTAACTATATAAAAGTATGTCTAACATATATAAAGGTATGCTTAACTATATATAAAGGTATGTCTAACATATACAAAGATATGTTTAAGTATACATAAAGGTATGTCTAACACAACGTAAAAGTATGATTAACATAACGTAGTGGTATGTGCCAAAATTTAAAAATCAAGCCAAAAAAAGATAAGGCATGAAATCTGGGCAGAACTGGTATGTTTAACATAGTTTAAAGGTATGTCTAACATATACTATTGGTATGTGATTTTTTTCAAAAATCATGAGCGAAAAAAAAAAAAAAGAGGGTGCGATCCCCCCGACCCGGATCCGACCCGGGTGCATGGATCTAAGATCCATGCACCTGATTCACAAGAGATCTATGCACCTGATTCACAAGAGACTTACTCATATATATATATATATATACACACTTGCCTCTTTCAATCATTTTTTTTATTATTACCAATCTGCCAACTTTATTTGAACTTTTCTTACCGCGTTTGCTGGTCTAATGAGCATTCTTCTTTGGTGTGTATTAATATACTATGGACAAAAAAGAAGGCTCTCATTTTCTCTGATTTATCTAATCCATGGAGAGACGTTCAAAAAGCACGATGACATGTCCACGCTGAATAATTTTGTTCCCACACATTTTTCTAATTTGTTTTTATTTTTTTATTTTTTACTTTGTTTGAGAAACACTCAAGTCAGGTGAGTGGATCTGATCTGATATCCATGCATTCGGGTCACCCAACCTGCTATTTTTTGTCTTAATTTTTGTGCGACATACTTTTATATTATGTTAGACATACATTTATGTTATATTAGATATACCTTTATACCCAGATTTCATACATTTAGCTAAAAAAAAACCCTGACTTCGGCACATTAATACATGGACCTTTACGTAGTATTAGTTATACATTTATGTTATGTTAGACATACTTTTATATTATATTAAACATACCTTATATAATAAATAAAGGTATAATTAACATAGCTAAAAAGTATGCGTAATATAATCAAAAGATATGTCTAACATTATTTAAATGTGTGAATGTATAGTTGAAATTTTAAGGGTATGAAATGAGGACACAAAAATATGACTAACATAATATAAATGTATGTCTAATATAACATAAATGTATGTCTAACATTACGTGGGCATGAAATCAAGACACAAAGGTATGATTAAGATAACATAAAAGTATATCTAACATAACATAAATGTATGCCAACTGGAATGGATTTTGGTGGATTTGAGCTCATCCATCCAGACGTGTGGGGGTCAGTGAGAGTGCGCAGACGCATCTGAAAGTGCATTTTTGGGGCGCGTGGACGGGCTTACCAGGGTGCATGAATCCAAAATCCATACACCTAATGCATAAAAATATTTTTCACTTTCTATTGGAATTGATTTCGTACTTTTTGCACTATATATAAGATTATTTTTGTGAATTTTGTTTTTACCTTATTGCAACTTACATCCTTTGCTTTTAATTTCATCAACTTTTGCTCTTTAATCAACAAAACTGTTGGTGCCAAGCAGTAGTAGGTTTAGAGGGGGTGAATAAACATACTCAAAACTTTTGAAAATCTTTTTACTTCGAAAAGAGTAAGATCAAGAGTGACCTTTCAGTTCCACAACTTACTTCACAGAAGCAACTTGCTTGATCTTGTAGAGTTAATATGCAGCGGAAAAACCTTAAAACAATATGTTCAAAAGCACTTGTAATGCAATATGACAGATATAATTATGCAACAATTTAGATATGCAAAGGATGAGCAGATAAAGACAAACAAACGATATAGAGTGGTTCGAGGGTGGAGTAATCCCTCTAGATCCACTTTACTCCTACACAAGGAGAAACTTCGTTACACTTGTTTGGTTTATACAGCTTAGCTATTACAAACAATTTAACAAAGGATAGACAACCTTCACACAGGTTGCTGCTCTATCTTGACCAAGACCCACACAGGATCGCACTAGCCCACACAGGACTCTTACTATTTCTTCAAGAGTGAAAACACTAGCAGATTCTTAACCCTCCACTAGGTACTTATATAAAATCTAAGATAAAAGATATGAGTTTTCTTCAATGGATCTGCAGCCAGCTTCTCTGGATGTGAGCTTAAAGAGCTTGCTTCTGAGCTTGCTGCACTTAGATTGGGTGATTGAAGTTTATGGCTTTGAATGTGAATGTAAGTATTTGGAAATTCAGATCTTCAGTTTTGCAAGCCTCTCATCTTTTCAATTCTCACTCTCAATCTCCTTTTATAGTGCTTAGAAATCTGCCCGTTGAAGTGTGACAGTTCCAGCATTTAATGCGGTTATCTTCCAGCTACAAAGTTGATCTTCATAGTACACGCATTTAATGCGCCGCAGAGCAAGTCTGTCTTCCGTCAGGTGGCTTGTTAAAATCTGATTGGTCCTCGTGAGAATGTCTCTACTAGTAACACAATATGTTTCTCGATCAGGTGACTTCTTCTCAACCTTAGCCACTGTAATTCCTTTTGCTGGAAGTGACCATGTCGGGCGACTAGCTTACTTCTCGTGATTGCTTTTACTTCATCGAGATCCATGCTTCCTGTTGAAGTGATCTTCCTTCTTCGAAGTCCTTGCTTCCTTTTCAAAGCAACCTAGCTTCTTTGAAGTCCTTGCTGTAGCGAACTTCCTGCTTACTGTAGCGATCCTCTATACTAAGAAACGATTATAATTATCACTTAAGTATAAGTACGGTTACTTCCCTACAGAAGCATGCTCTTACAAGAGTGTTTCTCATCAAAACTACTCTAAATCTTAACAATTTCCCCCTTTTTGATGATGACAAAACTTATCCACAATTCAAAACAGAAAAAACATTATAGCTACTCACTGCAAAACAGAAAGATTAAGCAATATGACACAAATAGTATAGTTCAGGGTAAGCAATAACTTAAAGCATGCAAACCAAGATCACGAGCAGTGAGCTTCAAGTAATATGCAATGTTGGTCCCAAATAGGCTGGTAGTAGGCTTAGAGGGGGGGAGGGGTGAATAAGCCTACTATATTTTCAAACTTTTCTCTTTCTTCTATCGGCTTGGTTCTAATATCAGTAACCTTTTGGGAGGTTACTAATCAGAGTGGTTGCAGAAGTTTTTCTCTCATTGCAGAGCCAAGTATAGAAGATGTGTAACTTTATCATAGAGTATGCAGGTTATTAAGCACACATAAACGCAGGGATATACATAGGTTCGAAGGTGGAGTAATCCTTCTACATCCTCTCTGTCTCTTCTCAAGAGGGAACACTTGTTAAGCTGGTTGATTTACATAGCCCTATCTATTACAACCTTCACTTAACAAGTAAGAAGCAAGGCTTCACACAGCTGCTTGCCTACTTTCTCACTGACCCACACAAGATCCTATTCTACCCACCCAGGGTCCTCACTTTCTCTCCTAGAAAGTGGAAAACTCAGCAGGACTTTATTCCTCACACTGAGTACTCCAAGACAGCCTTTAAAAAGGTTTGTCCTCTTCTTCTTCAATTGGATGCAGCGAGTTTGGCCTTCGTTTTCAGATTGAACTGCTGTAGCTTGCTGCAGGACTGACTGATTGAGCATGCATCTCTTTGGGTGTGGAGTGTTTGAGCTTTTTTTTTTTTCTTCTAATCTTCTGAACACTCTCTTTTCTTTTATTTTCTTCCCCCTCTTTCTGCACTTTCTTCTTATGAACCTTCTCTCTGTTAAGCTCTTCTCTCTTCTTTTTGCACTTCTCTCTGTGAGCTTGTATATTCTGTTGTGCACGCTATCTTTTCTCTCATGCACACCCCCTTTTCTTTTCATCAGTCTTCTTCTTATTTATAGATTAGGAATATGCCCATTGAAGGTAGGTAGGTTCCCTAATCTATAAATGCACTGCACTCCTGACACATTCTAGCTTTTCGCTATCCACGTGTCTTCTTCTGACTGGCTCTTCTTCTCTTCTCTCTCCCGGTAACTTCTTTGTGTCTACTGATAACTTTTGACTTTCTTCCCATGCCAGCTTTGTAGCTTCATCCTCTTGCTTTACTCTGGAGCTTTCTTTTGTGGCTTGCTCCTTCAGGCGGCTTGAGGCTTTTGTAGCATGTTGCTTCTGCAGTATGCTTTTGACATGGTCTCTCAGGTAGTTTCCTGTCTCGCTGCATTCTACTTCAATGAGGTCTTTTCCAGTAGCTTCCTGTAGTCATCAATATCCTTATTAGTTTACCCGATTCTTTTCCACCATTCTCTTCAGTGTCCTTCCTTTGACACTTTCCCTGATCTTTCTTTCTTTTGCAGTAACTCTGTCGCAGTAACCTCTCCTGAGATCGGTTATGCTTTAGAGTTACTTTCTTAAGGTTTTGTCTCATCAAAACATACTTAAATGTTTCCAACAATTTCCCCTTTTTTGATGATGACAAAACCTTTGTAGAAGATCAAAAGAACATAATATTTTAATCACATAAAACAGATGTATGATATAAAAAGATAGAGCATACCGATTTCATTAAATCACATATAAGTCTAAAAGAAAGGGCACAAGGAATGAGCTTTTTAAAGGAAGAAGAAATTTTATTTAGATAAGACATTTATAATACAACGCAGTAAGCAGAGTACAATAAGCATCATATCTAGACTCATTCTTCTTTCTTCTTGCTCTTTCCTTTCTTTCTATTCCCCTTAGCTTGCTGCCTTCTTCTTTCTCGCTTCTTCCTTTATTGTGCGGGACTTGCTCTCAGTCGATTTTTCTTTTTTATCATGGAGGAGAATCGAAGAAGGTGAGAAGGTCGCAAGAACTAGAAGAAAGAAAGGGGTTTCAGTCAGAGAAGAATGTGAAGTGGTAGAGGAGCTTAGGTGCAGTAGCTTGCTGCAACCGTTCTTCTCGTACTATCTTCACTAACTCCTGTGACTATCCCTTTCTACTTACTCTCTTGGACACAGAAGAATGCTCACCCAATTGAAGGGTTTGCATCTTCTCTTCTTCACCTTAGGAAGACTTTGATCTTCCTGAATCCTTCATAGTTCTTCCCCCTTTTTGTCATAATCAACAAAGAGCTAACACTCTGGGGTCACTTGTGAGAGATTCCCCCAACTCAACCTCCAGACTTCAAGAGGAGATCTTTGGAGCAAGTCCTCAGGCACCCTCGAGTCTGAGGTGAGGAGAGAATGCTAGAAGATCACGTCTTCTTAGAAAGACTTGCTTAGCAGGTGTCAAGAGTGAGAGGTGACTATACGTGATTTGTGAGGTGCTTGGTTGATTATTTGCAGAGAATTTGCATTTAGGATAAGAGAGAGATATGGATATCTGTATACTTAATGAAAAATAAGGAGTGTATGTATTTATAGGTTTGAGATACTCCCTGTTGCAATTAGATCCTCAAAGATCTCTTTAACTGCTTCACCGGTTTCTAATAAAGGTGTTGGCAGTTTCCACAACTTTATTTATTTTCTCTTGAAGTGTGTGGTCAACAACTGGTTCTCCACCCTTAGATTCTTCTGATCAAACGGTTGTAATTCTTGTAGGGTTCTGAAAAGGTGGTTTATTTCTGGAAAGGTGATCCACTTTTTATGCGTGCACGTTACCAAAATAAATCTTCAGTAACTGCTCTGATTTGAGAGTTGTAACCTACAAGTGATCCCTTTATCCAGTGACCTGATGATAAGTCCTGATGTCTAGTAACCTAGTATCCAGTATATTGGTGTTTAACATCCTGGTTTACAGCAACCTGGTGTTCAGCGATCTAGTGTCCAGCAACCTGGTATCTAGTATCCTGATATCTAGCGTCCTATTATCCAACAACCTAATATCCAGTTAGCCTGGTATCTAGCATCCTAATATACAACGTCCTGTTATCCAGCGATCTAGTATCGAATGTCCTGGTGTCTAGCGTTCTATTATCAGAACTATATCTTGTTCCTTGATATCAAGGAGTCTTTTCACCTTGTCTCATGACTTGATGACAAGTACTCTGATGTCTAGTGACCTAGTATCTAGTAGCTCGGTGTCTAGCGTTCTGGTGTTCCAGCGATCTGATGTTCAGCGACCTAATATCCATCCATCTGGTGTCTAGCGTCCTGATTTTCAGCATCCTATTATCCAACAACCTAATATTCCAGCAAC
Source organism: Scutellaria baicalensis (assembly GCA_005771605.1). Classification (NCBI taxonomy): domain Eukaryota; kingdom Viridiplantae; phylum Streptophyta; class Magnoliopsida; order Lamiales; family Lamiaceae; genus Scutellaria; species Scutellaria baicalensis. Next base: position 23,089,447 of record CM016727.1, read on the forward strand.
CTGGCGTCTAGTGTCCTATAGTTAGAGCTTGTTATTTTGTCAATGGTTCCCCCTAAATTCAGTAGCCTTTTGTCAGAGGTACTTGCAAAATAAGTTTTCTCGTATAGGTACTCACACAAGTATGAGTCCTTCTGGGTTAAATTTCTTTTAGGAATTTAGACTTTCCTTACAGCCCATGGTTGCTGTAGTGAGAGTTTGATTCCTTCAAGACCTATAATTAAAGAGCAAGATGATAGTGTGTGCAAGTGTTTGCTTACTGTATCTCTTTAGAGTATCAACTCTTTCAGATATGGAAATGATAAACTATGATACCAGTAAGGTAGAAATTTTTTTTTCTTTCCACTTAAAGCTGTTGTTCTGCTTGATCTCCTTAGGGTATGTCTGGTTGTTGCAGACTTTTTACAGCATACCCGTATTTGGGTTTCTTCAAGGTTTTTAACTCTTTTACCTGCTAAGTTATCTTGATTTGTACTAGAAGTTACTATATGATTCTCTCTATTAAGATGTGGGGTCACTATCAATACTATTTTAGGTAACTTTGAGGTTTGCATGAGTAGGTGAAACATCCTTTTTTTAAATGTCAACACAGGCTTCCCTTCTCACATTCAAGACAAGTGACCAAAATTTTCAAGTCTGTTATCTTCAATCCTTTGAAGATCCTTTCATTTGGCTTTTATGGTCGTTGGTTTTCATATGATCACTTGTGTTTCATAACAGCATAAACGAGACCGAATTTAGAGGAGTAAGATTAGAACGAGGTATCTCCTCATCGTTATTCTTTTCCTAAAGAGTAGATCCTTCTTTTATCACGTGCTTCTTTCAGTAGAGTGGTCTGGTTGATGGAGTGAGTTTCTCTTTTTGCTCCTTGCTTGACATCCTCAGCATCTTCCTCTTTGGTTGCTTGCTTGCTCGTTGCTGTAGACTTGGAGCTTCAGTATGGTTCATACTTCCCAGCTTCACTTTGTATCGGTTTCTTCTTCATTCTTAGCAACTAGCCTTTCTTGTTGATTTTTATCCATGTTGGATATATGTTTGCTCATTTCCGCACAGCTTTCTGTTCTGCAGCCCTTTCTTCGAGTAGTTTGCTGTTCACCAACTTCCTTCTTCTGAACAGCTTTTTCTTCACAACACAGCTTGATTTTTTATGTTCTTCATAGCTGCTTGTTGTCTTTCACATCAATCATATCCTTTTAACAAAGGCAGTGATTTGATCTATGATGTGAGAGAGATAGAGAGAGATTTTCCAGAGAGAGATTCTTCACAGATGGGATCTGGATAGATCGCTTAGATCTTTTGTTTATCCACCTGTTCTGATACCGCTTGTTGGTCCCAAATAGGCTGGTAGTAGGCTTAGAGGGGGGGGGGGGTGAATAAGCCTACTATATTTTCAAACTTTTCTCTTTCTTCTATCGGCTTGGTTCTAATATCAGTAACCTTTTAGTTTGTCACAAATCTCTTTTGCTATTTTGCATGACTTTCACCTTGCTGAAGGTTCATTTATCTAATGTGAGGAATAAGACATTCTTTGCAATGTATACAGGTTGGACCTCTTCCTATCTTCAGTGGTTGTTGGAACATATTTAAGTATGTTTTGATGAGACAAAACCACATAATAGTAACCCTCATTCTAAAAGCATAACCTATCTTGTAAGATTACTGCAACGAGGTTACTGCAGAAAGATACGACTGAGAAAGCTTCAAAGAAAAGATGCTGAAGAGAATGGTGAAAGGAATCTGGTAGACTAATTAGGATACTGCTTACTATAGGAAACTACCTGGAAGAGACTATGCTTAAATCATACTGCAAAGCAGCAAGCTACCGAAGACTTAAGCTACCTGACAAGAAGTTACCTGGTAGAGACCATACCAAAGCATACTGCAAAGGAGTAAGCTACAGAAGTCTCAAGCCACCTAGAGCAAGGCTAGGAAGAGAGCTACAAAGCAAGCATGGAAGGAAGCTAGAAGTTATCGGTAGAGAGAAAAGGGAATGGAGCCAAACAGATGAAGACACGTGGAAAGTGAAAAGCTAGCGTGTATCAGAAGGAGTGCGGCGCACTTAATGATGAAAACCTACCTACCTTGAACGGGCAAATTTTCTAATCTATAAATAGAAGAAGACTGAAGACTGGGAATAAATGAGAGAGAGAAGAAACGAGCACAATAGAGCATGGAGAAAAGCTCATAGAGAGAATAACACAAGAGAGAGCTCAAAAAAGAAAAGCACAACAAAAGAAGAGAAGAGCGCAAGAGAGAGCTCAAAAGAGAAAGCTTAGAAAAAAGGGGGGGAAGGGCATACAGAAAAGAAGAAGAAAAGAGTGTACAAAAGATAACGAAAAATAAGAAAGCTTAAACACTCATTGCCCCAGAAACGCATACTCAGTCACACAGTCCAGGCAGCAAGCTACAATAGATCAACCTGTAAAGAAGTCTAAGCTTGCTACATCCAGTTGAAGAAGAAGAAGAAGACAAACCTTTTAAGGACTGTCAAGGAGTGCTTAGTCAGGTCTAGGATCCTGATAAGTTGTCCACTTTCTGAATAAGAAAGTAAGGTCCCTGAGTGGGTTGAGTAGGCTCCTACGTGGGTCAGTTATGAGAGTAGGCAAGCAGCTGTGAGTAGCTATGTGTAGGCTTGCTACTTACTTGTTAAGTGAGTGTTGTAATAGATAGGGCTATGTAAATCAACAAGCTTAACAAATGCTCTTGAGAAGAGGCAGAGTGGATGTAGAAGGATTACTCCACCTTCGAACCTTTGTATATCTATGCATTTATCTATGCTTACTGTTCTATATGCATATCTTAAGTTAGATGCATGCCTTGCATGTTTGGTCTTTACAGGAGAGGAAGCTTCCGCAATATAACTCTGATAAGTAACCTCCCAAAAGGTAACTGTCTCCCGACCTAAGCCTCCTGGAACGAAGAAAATTTTGAAAATTTAGTAGCTTATTCACCTCTCCCCTCTAAACCTACTACCACTTGGGACCAACAGTGGTCCATTCCTCACTTGGCTTCTCAATGTAAGTTCGCACTGGGGGTCTTTCTTCCACTTCTTCCACCATGGGGTCCTTTTCCTTGTCTTTGTCCTTCTCAGCCGCTGCTGCAGTCATGTCTTCCCTTCTTACATCTTCTGGAGTTCTGACAAAAACAGGGTTTGGCTTTGTGATAGCAGGTGGCCCTTCTGTAATCACTAGTCATATTTCATCGTGTATGGCTGAGAGGTATGCCTGCATTTTGATTTTCCAGTCATCATAATCTTCAATGGAAAACATAAGTAGTTTCATATGATTAGAATCCTTGTTTGAAGAAAATGATAAGAGCACTTAAGACAAGTATATGTAACACGGCAAAAGCAAGAAGATGGTCGCTTGGGTGGATCTGGTTAGGCAACCAGACAAGTTGGTTTTTAACCCAACTAGCTCTGATACCTCTTATTGGTCCTAAGTGGTGCAGAGGTTTAGAGGGGAGGGGGGTTTAATGAACCTCCTACTGTTTTTCCAATTGTGAACTCTATCAAACAGTTCTGCTACAAGTTATTAATACTTGCCGCAAACTCGCTCTATACTGTGTTCTTTTTCCAACAATAATCAGATGCTGCAGCCGAACACTTAGAGTTTTATGCACAGTAGAAATGGTGGTGATAGAGTTTCAACAAAAAAAGCAACCTTTTAATTACAAAGTTAGAAGATTACACCACATGTAGCATACAATAAAAAGATATAGGAAACATAAAGCAATACATGCAAAAAGTAAATGCACAAGCATTTATAGAGGTTCGCAGGTGGTGTAAGTCTTCTACGTCCTCTCTTCACCTACACTAGGAGGAATTCACTAGGCCAAATGATTTACAAGATTCATTCTAGACATGCTTCACCTAAGGATACAACCTACTATGATTCGTACTCTCTTCCTAGGATTCAACAATCAAACATGGACCCATATAGGGTATTATCCTATACAAGGACTAAAACACACAGTGAGGTGTTTTTCCTCTTATCTGTGGACACCTAAAACAACCTAAGCACACAACTAGTTTGGTTAAAGAATTAAAAGAAAATTCTTCAACTAAATGGAACTAAGTCTTCAATAGATATGGTCGTTGCTGAAGGCTTGCTCCTAGGTTGAGTGAACTAAAAGAATATTGTTTCTTTCTAAGTGCTTTTCTTGCTACAAGCTTAGGGATATGAAGTTGAGAGCTCTTTACAAGATTGAATTCTTTACTCAGTTGTTCTTCAGCTTCACTCTTCATCTTTATATAGGAGGTGGAATGCAAATGTTAAAGGGAGCACATTCCGCGTGTCTTTATCTGATTCCTCTTTTGGTTCTACCAATCTTGATCTTCACATCATCCTCGATGATCTCTTGTTGGTTGACTCATTGATCTCTTGATATGTTTGGGTACAACCTCATTAATGCAAGCTCGCAGGTTTGTATGTTATGTCGCTTTTTCCACAATGTAGCTTCGTTAATTACGACTATCCTCTTGTCACAGAATCTGCAGTTGCTTCAAGAAAAGGTGGATTCTTCTCGTTCGTCCGCACCACATTGAATTTGTCATTATGTTCAACTGTCATTGATAGAACTGTAGTGATAACTGAAGTCTTGATGTTTCCTAGTATTCTTTGATCGTGCAACAGTCTTTTATGATTGATTCTTAGTCGATCTTCTGCACGTGACTTCAGTTGCTGCAACTTATTGTTGGCACTGCATCTTAGGTCGTCGCATGATAAAATGCACAGCTTCCAGGTTGCAGCGTGCAACATCCTCTCTTTTGGAATTCCTTCTAAGTGTAGCGTGTTGTAGGCATTCTTATTCTCCTTGTTGTTGCTTGCATCGTGTTGCTCTTTATTTCAGTAGACGGTTTCACGATCTCAAAGGTTGGCTACTTATTAAAAGAAAATGGGGTACTATCAAGTCCTAATACATACAACGGGTTTTGTCTCATCAAAATCTAACACCATTTCTTATTACAATCTCATTGTTGAAGCCACCCAGACCAACAATCATCCACTGCAATATCTGGAGATTCAACCGTTGCTATTTACTTGGAACGCATGACTTTTACTTTTATTTACTCTTTCGATTTTGTCACCTTTACATGCATCATTGCAATGAACCTCTGGTCGCATGAAAGTTGAACCATTACTTAGAAGAATTCTTTACATATATTCTATAAAGATGATAATGTTAGTATACTCCATAAATACAAGTCTATTGTTTAACTTAGCTGAATGGCTATGTATGAGAGAGGATTAATGCGAAATGAAAGACACATTGAACTCAGATAAGAATAGGATTTTAGTTTCAGAGTTAAGTCCACGCGTTTTCATGTGTCCATGGATGTAGGTTCATTACCGATTATGTGAATCTGGTGTTCTTGAATTTCACAGATTCATCATGGTGTTTTCATACTGTCACAATAACGATCATGTCTTAAGATTATATAATGTTAGATAATTGCAACACTTTTGTTTACAAAGTAAATGCATGTGTGTCGAGGTCACATGCAAGCAGAAGGTGAGATTGATGCACTGAAGAGGTGTGTTAGTTATATGGAATTACAAAAATTACGATTGATGTTGTGGCAAAAAACATGCAAAAAATGTTGTGAGGGTACTCCAGAACAGTGAACAATAGTACGATTATAAAATTCTCCGATTTCTCTGACTTGCATCCTTTCTTGTATGTTCGACCTTTCCTTTTTTTCGGTGTGCATGTAACATGACCTCCACCGCCATCGTCTTTACTGCCATTACGATCCTTAAACCACCGTCATGCATCCCTCTTTACACCATGTCTTAAGAAGTTGTTCTCATTGTTAATCGACCATAGCAAAATATTCAACCTAAACATTGACTCATTTCCTGACACATAAATATTCAATTATAGACCTCACGAAAAGTGCATCACACGTGTTGAGAGAATGAAGAATAAGTTCAATCACCTCAATTTGATCATCGCCATGTGCAGTGGTTACAATATTCAATGTTTGTGATGTCAGTCGTCCCTAACTCATTGTCTCAATCAAATACACACCACAATTATTTTAATTGGAATTTTCCATGTTATTTGAATACTTACCTATTTACAATGCAATAAATGAATACTATACAAGAACGCACCCATTCATCTATTTTTGTCCCGTTATTTCAGTGATTACCCTATAATCAAATAACAACATGAGTTCAATTTTCACAATCTGTCGGCCATACACCTCATCCATTCATTCCACCTGCATTTAAGAAGCATTCAAGTAAATAGTTTAAGATACAATTCTCATTTTTTCTCATTACTTCAACGCAATTGACTTACAAACACCCTAATTGCATCATTCGTTCCATCATAGATGACCCTACCTCCTGGGTCGGAGTCCACAATCTGAATGTAATTGTCAATATTGTCGACCACCATTAGCTTGAAGTGTCCTGGTGAACCATTAAATAGTGTTGAACATATATCTGTAATAGTTTCGTTCATTGTGAGATCAAGTTTTTGCATAGACCACCACAAATCAGCAAGCATCATATCTTGTCTTCTTGCATGATATGAGCCCCCCTGGGCGAATCCACCCCTGATTTTCATCTTAGCAAAATTTGATAAGAATTGTTCCTCTATTTTCAATGACGAATCCTTTATAGAAAACCATGAAAAATAGTTTTACGTAGAAGCTAGAGTACAATTACATGTTCACTGAGAAATGGACGCACCACTATAAAAATAGGGAAAACCATACACATATTTTCCTCTTATACTGCTCTATTCCTGGTTGAGGATGTTTGTAATCATATCGAAGATCTGTTGGTACAATTTTTTGAGAGATGGTCATCATTATTTGGAGACAATGAACTTGTAAAGATGACAAATTCGAAGGACAATACTCACCATGTGGCTCAACCATGTGTCTGGCAACAATGTTCTCTGCTCTCCCCTTGTTAAGTATTTTTTAATGCTGGATGTTATTACTTCCCTGGAAGCACAAACAAGTGAAGTTAGTCGTGACATGTGATTTCAATAGGATAAACTATTTGCTTAATGAGGTTGTAGCGTCTTATCCACCGCATACATACAGAAATCAAGTTTCTCGGTACCTGTGATTTGGAGAGGATACAAATATTACTTACTGAGGTTTTAGTGTGTTATACACCGCATACATAACCAGTTTTGCAAAATCTTCATCTCTAAGACACCATGCTTTTGGGAAGGGGAACCCTTCCATGTTCAGCACACTGCTTCATAAAGATGTTTTTGGTCTGGCAACTCTCTTGAGAATGGATCTTGGTGTGCCTCGACTTGCTTAACAATGTGGGAACCATTTACCATACTGGTCCATCAAGTACAATGAAAACTCTATATCAAGTAATTGCATTCTGTTTGTCCCATATGGTAGTAGGCTTAGAGGGGGTGAATAAGCCTACTGTATTTTCAATCTTTTTCATTCTAAAAGCTTAGGTCCAGAATCAGTAACCTTTTGGGAGGTTACTTATCAGAGTTATATTGCGGAATCTTTCTTTCATTAAAAACACAAGTATAGAAGATGTGCATCTAATATAGGATATGCAGTTAGAAAGGTAAGCAAAAACATACGCATAGATATACAAAGCTTCGAAGGTGGAGTAATCCTTCTACATCCTCTCTGCCTCTTATCAGGAGGGAACATTTGTTAATCTTGTTGAATTACGTAGACTTATCTATTACAACACATTCTTAACAAGTAAGTAGCAAGCTTTCACACAGCTTCTTGCCTACTCTCCTAACTGACCCACACAGGATCCTACCCGACCCACTCAAGATTCTTACTTTCTTCTTTAGAAAGTGAACAACTTATTAGGACCCTAGTCATAGCACTAAGCATTTCGAGACAATCCTTAAAAGGTTTGTCTTATTTCTTCAACTGGATGCAGCAAGTTTTGGCTTATTTTCCAAGTTGTTCTGCTGTAGCTTGCTGCCAGACTGGGTGACTGAGTAATCTAGCGTTTCTGGGCTTTAAAGTGTTTGAGCTTACTTTTCTTCTTTTGATCTTCTATACACTTTCTTTTCTTCTTCATTCCCCCACTCCTCTCTTTTCCTCTATACGCTTTTCCCCCCACTCTTTGCTTGCTCCTTTCAGTCTTCTATTTATAGGTGTAGGAAATCTACCCGTTGAAGGTGGGTAGGTTCCTAACATTTAATGTGCCGTTCTCTTTTTGATATATGCCAGCTTTTCGCTTTCCATGTGTCTTCTTTTGATTGGCTCCGTTTCTTTTCTCTCTATCGATAACTTTTAGCTTCCTTCCCATGCTTGCTTTGTAGTTTTCTTCTCGTGCTTGCTTTGGAGCTTCCTTCCCATCCTTGCTCTGTCAGGTGGCTTGAAGTTTCTGTAGCTTGCTACTTTGCAATATGCTTTGGCATGGTCTCTTCCATGTCGCTTCCTGTCAGGTAGTTTGAGTCTTCGGTATCTTGCTGCTTTGCAGTATGCTTTGGCATGGTCTCTTCCAGGTAGCTTCCTGCAGTAAGCAGTATCATTTTTAGTCTACCGGATTCCTTCACCATTCTCTTCAGTATCCTTTCTTTGAAGTTTTCTCTGTCGTATCTTCCTGCAGTAACCTCGTTGCAGTCAAGGATGAAAATATCGATATCGCATGTCGTATCGCAACTTTGATTTTACGGATATATCGATGTCGATATCGATATCGCATATCGATATCGCAAAAAATTTGAAAAAACAACGGAAATCTTATTAAACTTTTGGAAATTTAATATGAAATTTTAGGGATTATTTTTACATTTCGTTACACATATATTCCACTCAAAATCACATTAAAATAATATATTTAAAACTAACATATAGATAATAAGCATTATAAATACTGTTTTTCGAATGAAAACTGATAATATATTACATAATACAAGACAAAATTACATCATACAATACACTAGTACCAAAAGGATGACCTATGAGGTTCAAACATAGTAGATAGAATGTCATCTTGATCCAAGCAGTACTGATACCAACATATACATAATTAACACTATTAAAATTTTACTAAAACTAATTATAACAATTAATTGTAAATACACAATTACAACATTACATTTTACGTGCTAGCTTCACTATAAAATAATTAATTGTAAAATTATGATTTTATAATAAAGTTCTATAAGTTAACTAAATACTTCACCTAACATATACATAATTAGCACAATTAAACATATCAATTTACAATATACCAACAATTAAACATAGCAATTTACAATATACCAACATATACATAATTAGCACTATTAAAAATTTACTAAAACTAATTATAACAATTAATTGTAAATACACAATTACAACATTACATTTTACGTGCTAGCTTCACTATAAAATAATTAATTGTAAAATTATGATTTTATAATAAAGTAAATAATTTACATTTATTTAATCAAAAATGTTGGGAGAGAGTTATTGATATGAGAGAATATCATACCTTGAACCTTAAATTGTATGATAAAAAATGTTCACTTGCCTTTAATATATATATATATATATATATATATATATAGAGAAATATATCATGCAAAAAAATTAGAAAAAAAAGAAGTAAATGAAGTAATAATTGGTTAAAGGAATGGAAATTTCAAAAAACCACAAAATATGGCTATATCGTGAATGAAAGATTGATGTGAGGATAATATATTACTTTCAATATCAAACACAATACATAATACAAAGTAAGGAAAAAAAATCACATAGTTCAATTTTGTGAATCAAAATCGCTCATTTTGATATACACGTGATATTTTGCGATATATCCACGATATTTCTCAATTTCCATCCAATTTTGTACTACATTGAACCGATATCGATATCGATATCGATATTTTGCGATATTTTGCGAAATATCCGCGATACCCAGGAAAAAAAACATTAACACCCAATATCCGTATCGCAATATCCGTATCCGCGATATATCCGCGATATATCCGCGATATTTCGCGATATTTTCATCCTTGGTTGCAGTAACCTTATAAGATAGGTTATGCTTATTGATTGATGGTTACTTTTCTACGGTTTTGTCTCATCAAAACATGCTCGAATATATTCTAATAATTTCCCCCTTTTTGATGATGACAAAACCTTTGTAGATAAGATCAAAAGGTCAAAATCATTTAAGCACATAAAGCAGAGGTAAGATATATAAAAGTAGAATAGACTGCTTTCATTTAACCACATACAAGTTAAAAGGAAAGGTCACAAGGAGTGAGCTTAGAGAACAAAAGATATTTAATATAGATAAAACATTTACAGTACAACGCAGTAAGCAAAGTACAATGTAGATATTCTATCTTGCTTTTCTGGCTCATTCTTCTTTCTCTTGCTCTTGCCTTTCTTTCCCCCTTAGCTTGCTGCTAGCTTTAATCTTTTTTCTAGCTTCTCCCTTTTTCTGTGCAAGTTCTTGCTCCCAATTGATTTTCCTCTTTGATTAGGGAGATGAGCGGAAAAAGGTGAAGAGGCTTGAATTGAGAGAAATGAGATTCGATCAGAGGAGGGGAACGTGAAGAAGCAGAGAAGCCTAGGCGCAGTAGCTTGCTGCAGCCTTTCTTCTTTCTTCTAACCTCACCAACTCCTCTGATTGTCTCTCATTCTCATTCTCTTGTATGTAGAAGAGAATCCACCTCATGGAAGGGCTGGAATCTCCTCTCCTCCACCTTTGGAAGACTTTTGATCTTCTAAGATCCTTCACAGTTTATTCCCCCTTTTTGACATCATCATTGAGCTGAAACTCTAGGGTTACTGGAGAGGGATCCTTTTCTCTATCTTCCGGCCTCGAAGAGAAGAACTTAGGTGCAAGTCCATCGGCGCTCTCGGATTTGAGGTGAGGGCAGTAAGCTAGAAGATAGAATCTTCTGAGAATGATCTACTTAGCAATGATTAAGCATGAGGGGTGACTTTTCATGATTTGAGTGGTGCTTGGTTGATTAGTTGCAGAGAATGTGCTGCTAAGAAAAAATGGAGAGAATGGTTTCCAACAATCAAGTGCCATGTTGGGTAAGGATAAGAGAAAATATATGAATGAAGACAAGAGTAAGGAGTGCATGTATATATAGGGTTTAAGATATTCCCTGTGTTAAAAGATCTATTTGATCGTGCAGTTGAGGTTTGATCTTTAAAGATGTCGTTAACTATTTCACTGGTTTTCAATAAAATTATTGGTAGTTTCTACAGCTTTGCATCTTTTTACCTCTGCATGAAGTGATTGCTTGGATGTATGGTCAACATTTGATTCTCAACCCTTAGATCTTCCTGATCGCACGGCTGATATCCTAGGGTTCTGAAAAAGGTGGTCTACTTCTGAAAAGGTGATCCACTTTTCATGCGCACATGTTACCGAGAGTTTTTCGGTAACTGCTGGATTTGATGAGATGTAACCCACTAGTGACCTCTTTTCCAGTGACTTGATGATAAGTGCCCTGATTGTTCAGTAACCTAGTATCCAGTAGTTTGGTGAATAGCATCCTAGTATGCAGCGACCTGATATTGAGCGACCTAGTATCCAGTAGCCTGGTATCTAGCGCCCTGATATCCAGCGACCTGTTGTCCAGTGACCTAGTATCCAGTAGCCTGGAGTCTAGCGTCCTGTTGTCAGAACTTCTATTGTCATTCTTTAACTTCGTCAAAGCTTTCCCCCTAGATTCAGTAACCTATTTTCTAGGGTGGAGTGACCTTCTTTTAGAATTTTCAGCTTCCTGTGGCAATGATATCTTGCTTCTGTTGTTTGGGTTGCTCTTGGTGTCTACTTCTTGTTGATTTTGCAGATATGTTTCTTGAGGCTTACTTTAGTTCATGCAGGACCTTTTTGAGCCTGGAGATCTACTTCTTGGTTGCTCAAAGGTCTGTAGGTTGCTTCTTGTAACCTTCTGTCAGAGGTACCTATAGAACGAATATCCTTACATAGGTACTCATACGAGTGTGGGTCCTTTTGGGTTAGTTTTTTCTCAGGAATCCAAACTTTCCTTACAACCGATAGTTGATATAGTAGTAGTTTGTTCCTTTAAGACTTTTACCAATAAGCATATGATAAAAATGAGGTTGAGTGTGTGTAGGTGTTTACCTACTGTACCTCTCTAAAGTATGAACTCCTTTAGATATAGATAACATAAATTTTTTGATACAAGTAAGGTAGATGGTCTTCTTCCCTTTCAGAGTTGTTGTTGTATGCTTGATTCCTACAGTGCTGCAAACATCTTACATCACACTTATATACATTCGGTTCCATCAAGGTTTTATCTCCCTTGCCTACTGAGTTACCTTGGTTTGTATTAAAAGTTCCCCCTTACTTTATGATTATCTCTTTAAGATGTAAGGTCACTTTCAGTACAGATTCAGGTACTCCTGAGGTTTCAGCATGAGTAGGTGAAACATTCTTTTTGGAAATCAACGTACAGGCTTCCCTTCCCATGTTTAAGTCAAGTGACCAGAATTTTTTAAACTTGTTATCTGCTGCCCTCAGAATTCGAGCTGAAGATTCTTTTGGCTTTCTTGAATTATAAATCGCTCAGGATCACTTGAACTTTTAACTAGATATAGATATTCGGAGCTATCTTGACATATGATATATTAGAACAAAATTTAGAAAGAGGTGCCTTGTCATCGTCGTTCTCTTCTTAAGAGATGGCTTATCGAGTAGACTCTTGCTTCCTTTTGAAGAGTGGACTATTTGACAGAGTGTGCTTCTCATCTCACTCCTTCGCTTGACTTCTTCAGTACTTTCTTTCAAGGTCACTATCTTCTTATCGCTGTAGTCTAGAGGCTCCAGTATGATCCATACTCCCAGCTTTGCTTTGTAACAGCTTTCTTATGTCTAAGCTTCATATTCAGTAGCTAGCTTGACTCGTTGATCTGCTCTGCTATTTTTCTAGGTAGAATCTTGCTCCTTATGCACAGCTTCCTGTTGTACACCAGCTTCCTGCTCCTGAGCAGCTTTACTCTACAACTCAGCCTGCTCTTCTAAATTCTTCTTAGCTGCTTGTTGTCTTCACATCAGTCATACTTTTCAAGGACGACATGTGATGCTTCTGGTCACATGTGTTTATGATGCGAGAGAGGTGTTTTCAATGATGAGATTTGGATAAATGACCAAAACAGATTGATTCTAAATCCAACCTGCTCTGATACCACTTGTTGGTCCCATATGGTACTAGGCTTAAAGGGGGGGAGGGGTGAATAAGCCTACTGTATTTTCAATCTTTTTCATTCTAAAGGCTTAGGTCCAGAATCAGTAACCTTTTGGGAGGTTACTTATCAGAGTTATATGCGGAATCTTTCTTTCATTGAAAACACAAGTATAGAAGATGTGCATCTAATATAGGATATGCGGTTAGAAAGGTAAACACAAGCATACGCATGGATATACAGAGGTTCGAAGGTAGAGTAATCCTTCTACATCCTCTCTGCCTCTTCTCAAGAAGGTACATATGTTAATCTTGTTGAATTACATAGACCTATCTATTACAACACAATTTTAACAAGTAAGTAGCAAGCTTTCACACAGCTTCTTGCCTACTCTCCTAACTGACCCACACAAGATCCTACCCGACCCACTCAGGATCCATACTTTCTTCTTTAGAAAGTGACCAGCTTATGAGGACCCTAGTCCTAGCACTAAGCACTCCGAGACAGTCCTTAAAAGGTTTGTCTTCTTCTTCAACTAGATGCAGCAAGCTTTGGCTTCTTTTGCAGGTTGCTCTGTTGTAGTTTGCTGCCACACTGGGTGACTGAGTAATCTACCGTTTCTAGGGTTTAGAGTACTGTTTAAGCTTCCTTATCTTTTTTTGATCTTCTATACACTCTCTTTTCTTCTTCATTCCCCCACACCTCTCTTTTCTTCTATATGCTCTTCCCCCCACTTTTTGCTTATTCCTTTCAGTCTTCTATTTATAGGTGTAAGAAATTTGCCCGTTGAAAGTGGGTAGGTTCCCAGCATTTAATGCGCTGTTTTCTTTTTAATATATGCTAGCCTTTTGCTTTCCACTTGTCTTCATTTGATTGACTCCGTTTCTTTTCTCTCTACCGGTAACTTTTAGCTTCCTTCCCATGCTTGCTTTGTAGTTTTCTTCTCATGCTTGCTTTGGAGCTTCCTTCCCAGCCTTGCTCTGTCAGGTGGCTTGAAGTTTCTGTATCTTGTTACTTTGCAATATGCTTTGGCATGGTCTCTTCCATGTAGCTTCCTGTCAGGTAGCTTGAGTCTTCTGTAGCTTGCTGCTTTGCAGTATGTTTTGGCATGGTCTCTTCCAGGTAGTTTCCTGCAGTAAGCAGTATCAATTTTAGTCTACCGGATTCCTTCACCATTCTCTTCAGTATCCTTACTTTGAAGTTTTCTCTGTCGTATCTTCCTGCAGTAATCTCATTGCAGTAACCTTATAAGATAGGTTATTCTTATTGATTGAAGGTTACTTTTCTATGGTTTTGTCTCATCAAAACATGCTCAAATATATTCTAACACATTCTTTACCTGTACGTCCTCCCCTGCTTCAGAGACGTTGGTATTCACACTATTCCTGTGTCCCAGATCTGTGTCAGAATCTATAACGATGATGTTCTCATGCCCGGTGATTTTATTTTCGCACTCTTGCACTACATTAGGCCGTACGTAAGGGATGTCCATTCTCGAAGACGAACCTCCTCTTCTAGCCTATCGGTTCTAACATCCTCTTTTCTTCGGGCCAACATTGTGGACATTGAGTCTATAACGGCCAATTCCATTAACGGATTCGCCTTAAAATGTTCAACTCCATGGTACTTTTCCTTCATGTTCTTGATCATCTCAACATATTAGTTCCTAAGTTCTGCCGCCATGGAATGCAGAGCCCGGACAACCTTATCCTAACCACCATCACAAGGGTTGTGTCTCCTCTTGCAATGTCCTCACCTTTGTTATTTGGAGCAAAAGTTTTTCTTTTGATTTATGATGCAAGTTAGTATTATCACTAACAATATCATCAGTGAGGTAAACCCATATAACTATATCTGCAGGTTCATTACTGACAAGGACCACAATTTGTTGTTAATCATGTTAACCAATTGCTGCGTCATATGCTCGTCTTTCATACCTATGAGTGACGTCGATCTAATATATATTTCCAATGAAATGGATTATGAAAGCCATGTTTAGTAATGTACTTTAAACTCAGTGCTTCATGTAATATGAGGATAAATGAAAAACACTCTCTGGAAATATATGGTTACTTGCAGGAAAAGTGTGCAACCTGATATCATGATATGCATTTTCTGATTATGTCTTTTGTATTTCCTAACCCCATTGATCATCCTATTCAAAAACAACATCCCCCACTTCTTGTTTAACTTAGATCACGATAACTTAGATTACGATAGTAAATAAATAAAATACAATCTTGATTTATTTACTATCGTGATTTGTTTATAAATCACGATGGTAACTATTATCCTAATATAAGTGCACCATCATGATCTGTTCATCTTAGATCATGATGATGAATAGATCACGATCGTAAAATACCACCGTGATCTAAGTGTACCATCATGATCTGTTCAACTTAGATCATGATGGTAAATAGATTACGATGATATTTTACCATCGTGATCTACGTCCACCATTATGATCTGTTCTTTGTTCAAATTCTCATTTTTTTGATGTTTTTTCCAAGGATGAAAATATCGATATCGCATGTCGTATCGCAACTTTGATTTTACGGATATATCGATGTCGATATCGATATCGCAAAAAATTTGAAAAAACAACGGAAATCTTATTAAAATTTTGGAAATTTAATATGAAATTTTAGGGATTATTTTTACACTTCATTACACATATATTCCACTCAAAATCACATTAAAATAATATATTTAAAACTAACATATAGATAATAAGCATTATAAATACTGTTTTTCGAATGAAAAATGATAATATATTACATAATACAAGACAAAATTACTAAAATTATATCATACAATACACTAGTACCAAAAGGATGACCTATGAAGTTCAAACATAGTAGATGGAATGTCATCTTGATCCAAGCAGTACTGATACCAACATATACATAATTAGCACTATTAAAATTTTACTAAAACTAATTATAACAATTAATTGTAAATACACAATTACAACATTACATTTTACGTGCTAGCTTCACTATAAAATAATTAATTGTAAAATTATGATTTTATAATAAAGTTCTATAAGTTAACTAAATACTTCAACTAACATATACATAATTAGCACAATTAAACACATCAATTTACAATATACCAACAATTAAACATAGCAATTTACAATATACCAGCATATACATAATTAGCACTATTAAATTTTACTAAAACTAATTATAACAATTAATTGTAAATACACAATTACAACATTACATTTTACGTGCTAGCTTCACTATAAAATAATTAATTGTAAAATTATGATCTTATAATAAAGTTCTATAAGTTAACTAAATGCTTCACCTAACATATACATAATTAGCACAATTAAACATAGCAATTTACAATATACCAATAAAATGCTAGTTTTATCAACTAAAATGAAAAAAAAAAAGATTAAATTTACATACCAATTCGTAGTTCTTCAAAATGACAATTGAGTGATATATATAGTGGTGCAAGTATTTCCTCTCCAATGTCAATGCCCTATATCCAAAAAAAAAAAATTAGATACATTAAAATAGTCATAATCTATAAAGTAAATAATTGAAATTAATTTAATAAAAAATGTTGGGAGAGAGTTATTGATATGAGAGAATATCATACCTTGAACCTTAAATTGTATGATAGAAAATGTTCACTTGCCTTCAACATATATATATATATATAGAGAGAGAGAGAGAGAGAGAGAGAGAGAGAGAAATATATCATGCAAAAAAATTAGAAAAAAAGGAAGTAAATGAAGTAATAATTGGTTAAAGGAATGAAAATTTAAAAAAGCCACAAAATATGGCTATATCCGTGAATGAAAGATTGATGTGAGGAGAATATATTACTTTCAATATCAAACACAATACATAATACAAAGTAAGGAAAAAAAATCACATAGTTCAATTTTGTGAATCAAAATCGCTCATTTTGATATACATGCGATATTTTGTGATATATCCGCGATATTTCCCAATTTCCATCCAATTTTATACTACACTGAACCGATATCGATATCGATATCGATATTTTGCGATATTTTGCGAAATATCCGCGAAACCCAGGAAAAAAAACATTAACACCCAATATCTGTATCGCAATATCCATATCCGCGATATATCCACGATATATCCGCGATATTTTCATCCTTGGTTTTTTCCTCTATTTTTTTAGCTCAAACTTTCATCTAAAAACACATATCTTAATTCACAACACTATAAATTATATTCTATGACATTTTAAAATAATGAATATCTCACCTCTTTTGAGCAATAATCAAGATATGGATTCATTTTACTTAATTGATTGTATTTAAGAAATGAAATGTATGAAAGAGGTCAAAATTGAATTTCTACATATATAATAGAGGGAATAGAGATGGTATATGTGGTGGGTGAAATCATTAAAGGAGATGGGTAAGGACATTTATGACACTTTATTTCAATTTTGGGTAAAAAACTTGTTTTTTTATGAAGTGGGTAAAATTCATTTTTTGTTATACTTATTGGATAGAAAAACACTCTCTGGAAAAGAGGATATATATGTTCTTGCAGGAAAAGTTTGCAACCTGATATCATGATATGCATTTTCTCATTATGTCTTTTGTATTTCCTAACCCCATTGATCATCCTATTCAAAAACAACATCCCCCACTTCTTATTCCTTATGCTAGGCACATCCATTAGTGGAATAAGAAATTGACGTTTGTGTCATTGTGCTTGTGGTACCTAGCAGAGTTGCCACCACAAATAAAATAAATCGCCTCACAAAGTCTTCTCCCGAGTCAATTGTGACAACAAGTCATTCTCCAGCTTCTTCAAACAGACAATCATTGACCCATCTTTTGGCGTGCTCCTAAATGCTAAGTTTAACCCTCCATTTCTGACGGTGCGGGGAGGGCTTGCCCTACAGATCCTTCCCATTTTATAAGCCTACATCTAGAGAGATGTATGTCACAATTTCAAACTCATAAAATTATAGGAAACTCAAAATTTTAATATGTGAACGGAATGTTGGACAAAACAATACATTTACCAATGTAAGTATAAAAAATATTTCATAATTTGTAAACGATTTGTGAACACTACTCTCAATTTATTGTATTATTCAATAGATTAATTACTCCAATATCATAATCTATTTATTTCGTCTCAATTATCGTTTTTTCAATCAGATTATTGAATCTAAATATAACTTATTTTTTTTAAATGGACTAATAATATAATATAAACCTTTTATGCTCAATCTCATACGTCGCACTGGTGTACTGCTAGTTAGATATAAAAATACAAATTTAAAACATTAAAATTACATGTAGAGGCCAGGTTTTAATTTAGGATTACATAGGGTCTAGAATTAGGATTATTTGGTGTAGACGGATTTGAAGGAGTCCTACAATACTAAAGTAAATTTTATTAAAGTTACATGTATTTAAATTTATTAATTAGTAATTTACTATTACAACCTTAAATAATAATCTTTAGTAAAGATAGATTAGACATTTCATATTTTGTAAGTAACCTCTATACTTTTATATAGTGACAGTAGATGGATTGAAATAGATATATATACATGGTTTATCTCTCTTTTCTTCATGAGTTAATGTTAATTAACCTATATAATGCAAGCACACCTTTATCTCATTTATATGGAAAATCAACTTGAATTAGAGCTTAAAAGCAATGTAAGTGACATCCAGAAACATGACTTATTATACAATATCAACATCTCACTTTAAGGTAATTTCAAATATATTTTCAGCTGTTTAAGAAAAATAATAGCAACTATATGACATGAAATCACAGAAGCTACAGATGAATTGTTTACAAAGCTTCTTCTAGGGACTCGGTGGGAAAACCCAATCAACTCACTGATCTTCCTCAAAAATGGCATTTAACTCGACTTCGAAAGCATCGAAAAATTTCATCAGCTGAAAATGGCTTGTTCCTCAAAATCATCTACTTACATTATTAAGCTAGCCTAATAAGGAGAACTCGGTCAAAATTTTGGTTGTTCTCTTTTTCGTTTCATCTCCCTTTGGCACACTTCATGGAAAAGTTACCTTGCATAAAGATTCATGAACTCTATGCCATGGCAACGACACGAGAACTTTGGCAATCAAAACCTTCCACTCTTATTACAGCAGCTTGTTTGTTCCCAAACTTCTTTCTGGAATGAGGTAACGGGAGTGAAGCTGAATCTGAAGGGGATGAAACTGAGGGACCAAGCTTTTGAACCCTGAAATTGGCATCTTGTGCTAAAGGATTTTGGGCTCTGCATGGAGGAGAGCCAAAGGAAAACGGAGGAGATGATGATACAGTGGAGCATCCTTCTGCCTCAAAACCCTCCTGAAAAAACATGATATAAGCCTTCAAGTGTAAGGGTCATCACTTAATAACTTTTATGCATGCAGGCCATGCAATCTATGATGTCAAAAGCCTAAACTAATGATAGCTCATGTTAGTTTTAATCTAAAGTTAGACTTTTAGATGAAAACTCCAGGAGAATTATACACTGGTGTTGTTTTGTATTGATATGAACTCGAAATCCACTACTCTCATTTCAAACTTTTTTTTTTTTTTTTGGGCAATATTTGGGAGGATATGAGGACCATTTATCTTAAATCCCTTAATCAAAGTGCAACCTAATATATTTGGTGTAAAGTAAACTGATTCCTACTTAAAATTTCAGATGACATTATTAGTAGGACTTTCTAATTATTATTTTTTCTGAAACCAATGACAATAAGTGAGTGAATTGACATGTTCGCAATATTCTTTATTCATGTGAAATGCTTTACAACTTAATGTCACGGGAATATTGAGAGGATGGTGAATAGATCATGTACTTCACTTTTGTAAGAATTTCAGAGAAAGAAAGAAATGAGATAAGTGGATGAAAATGTGGAGCCACATAATTTCTCTGTCTTCAAAATTCATGAATTGGAAATGCAAAGGATCCATATTCATTGGGATAGAATAGACACATAGCACCCATGGGAACTCGCAGAGAAAATGGCAGAACAAAAGAAAATCAATCTTCTACTTCCATATATGATTCCAGGGAAAAATTCAATTTTAGTCCATTTAAAAAGCCACTGTCCAATTTTCGTCCACCATGAAAGCGGTTTTCAATTTTAGTCCAATTAAACCAAAAATCGTCACTATTTGGACCATTTTTGGCTTAATTGGACTAAAATTGAAAACTGAAAATTGAAAACCGCTTCCATGGTGGACGAAATAGTGACAAAAATGGACAAAATAGTGACGATTTTTGGCTTAATTGGACTAAAATTGAAAACCGCTTCCATGGTGGACGAAAATTGGACAGTGGTTTTTTAAATGGATTAAAATTGAATTTAACCCTATGATTCCATGGCTACTAAAGTATCTAAAAATTAACCAAGCACAACTTTGAGGCAGATGCAGTATAAAGAAACCATTCATTAAACATAAATAATCGACTTAAACATAACAACTTAAAGCATGTCTTATTTGCATGTGCTTTCAAAAATAAAGTTTATGATGGCTATAACAGAACTCAACGCCAAAACTAGTTTGATGCACAAGTAGATAAATGAGTGATGATCAATATGAAGAAACCATCTATCTCACTCAATATGGACCCAAATTTTTGTTTGCAGAATGGGAAATTCATTCAAATGCATGATGCTATCTTCCAACTCACCTCACCTGTAACACCCCAATTTTTACGTAACCTCTATTATGAAATTGCATTCTAGAATTTTAGCTATTAGTAATTTTACTATAAGTTGTAGTGAAATTATTTTCGTAGTGATTCAGCTAATATATGTTATATGATTGAGACTCTAGATAATTAATAGATAAATAAATCATATCAGGTTGCATATAAGATTCTAGAACTTTATTTTCTTAACATCTTATTTTTTTTATTAATTAGTTGAGATAATAAAAATAAATTGAGTTAGTCTCCTGTGCAACTGGTGTACATACAATTCGGGTCGGGTCCGGGTCGACCCGGATCCGCGCACTTTTATTTATTTTATTTTTTTTGAATTTTATTTTTTCACTTCAGGTTATTACCTTTATGTTATATGCATGTGACCTTTATGTTATATAAGTGTGACCTTTATGTATAAATGTAATGACATTTATATACTCTAACTTAGAAAAAAATGAAGAATTTTAACAAAATTTGTACATATTTACGTTTATGTAATATTAGCTGCACATATATCCATCCTTAAAATGCACTGAATTTTGAAAATTTCAATTTTTTTCAAAGTTATGGATTATAAAGGTCATAATATTTGTACATAAAGGTCACAAAAATTGTACATAAATGTTACAATAATACAACATAAAGGTCTTAATCTGAAGCGAAAAAACTTGAAAATCTTCATTTTTTTCTAAGTTACTGAACATAAAGGTCATAACATTTATATATAAAGGTCACACTTATATAACGTAAAGGTCACATCTTTACAACATAAAGGTAACAGCCTGAAGTGAAAAAAAAAAGAAAAAAAAAAGAAAATCCAAGTGCGCGGATCCGGGTCGGGTCGCCCCAGTGCACCAATCTAGATCCGTGCACCTGGTGCACAGCAGCATTTGCCAAATAAATTAGATGGTTGAGAAAAATAAGGAGGTCACCTAAGATCTTCTATTTAGATAGGATTTTCAAACCCTAACTATAAATATGAATATAATGTTATAATCACATATGTAGATACCAGGAAGAAAGAAAAAAAAAAAGAACAAACAGAGAAGCAAGATTAATTAGTTGACTTGATCTTCTTTAGAAAGTGTAATTGTTATTTATGAAATTGAGCCTGCTTCCATGTTTCTAGTTCTGGTATTGGCAAATGCTGCTGTGCACCAGGTGCACGGATCTGGATTGGTGCAACTGGGGCGACCCGACCCGGATCCACGCACCTGGATTTTCTTTTTTTTTTCTTTTTTTTTTCGCTTCAGGCTGTTACCTTTATGTTGTAAAGATGTGACTTTTACGTTATATAAGTGTGACCTTTATATATAAATGTTATGACCTTTATGTTCAGTAACTTAGAAAAAAATGAAGATTTTCATGTATTTTCGCTTCAGATTAAGACCTTTATGTTGTATTGTTGTAACCTTTATGTATAATTCTTATGACCTTTATGTACAAATATTATGACCTTTATAATCCATAACTTTGAAAAAAATTGAAATTTTCAAAATTCAGTGCATTTTAAGGATGGATATATGTGCAACTAATATTACATAAACGTAAATATGTACAAATTTTGCTAAAATTTTTCATTTTTTCTAAGTTAGAGTATATAAAGGTCATTACATTTATACATAAAGGTCACACTTATATAACATAAAGGTCACATGCACATAACATAAAGGTAACAACCTGAATTGAAAAAATAAAATTCAAAAAAAATAAAATAAATAAAAGTGCGCGGATCCGGATCGACCCGGACCCGACCCGAATTGTATGTACACCAGTTGTACAGGAGACTAACTCTCTGGTATTTGAGGGAAATATGAGTTATCAATTGGAATGAAATCAATGTTATTATTAATTAGGATATACAAGTAATTAGTTAAGTTTATTAAACCTTCAGAATTTTATTAGTAATTTAAAATGTTGTTTTATAAGTTAATTGTAAAGATGTTGACCACACAAAGATTAATTCGTAGGAATGAGACTAATTGTGTTGATGATATTTAGAGTCACGCTTATGTCATTCAATGGTTCGTTTAAGAAATTCATGTTGTAATATCAAAACGCTAAAATATTTATATTTAGTATGTATTTGATCAATAAATTCTGAATTATTGATTAATAAAGTTCTAGATCTGATTGAGAAAGATTAGAATGTGTTTAAAAGTCTTGAGGTATCATAAACTTTGGAAACTTTAGGTAAGTACATCTCTCACCTGCAGTATGAGTAGTTCCACATTTATTATTAATGTCATTAAGATTACGTATATGTTGTGTTGTTTACTGTGACTATGTTCAATGATTTTCTCAGTGATGTGCTTACGTATATTTGATCATGTACAAGATCATGTTATATATGAACTGAGGAAGTATATTATGAGAAAGCATGTATATGTATATAGTTATATTTATATATATTTTTTAGAGACTGATACCAGGCTCTCAGATCGCCCACAGGAAGAAGTTAAGGGCTCTCAGACCGTCCTACCGCCCACATGAAGAAGTTAAGGGCTCTCAAACCGTCCTACCGCCCACAGGAAGAAGTTAAGAGCTCCCAGACCGCCCTACAGTTATTAGTTGTTAGATACCCCGAATTCTAGTTGCACGTATTGGTACCATGTTTGGGCCCACAATATATTATTTTCGGCAAAAATTTGTGTGCACCGGGGGCACGGATCTTAGATCCATGCCCCCGACCCGACCCGACCCGACGCGTGGGCCACCTCCACGCGCCCCCACGCTCGCCCCTATCTAAGTTGGTGTACGCCCACACACATCTGATTACCTAGTTGATGATTCAGTTATGGGTATTACATGTATACCCTATATGTATTACGCATATACCCTATAGGTATCACACTTATATTTCTTGAGATTTAATGATAGGTATTATGCGTTTACTCTATAGGTATTACATGTATACTCTATAGGTATTACAAACTTACTCAATTAAGGTATTGATTTTTTGTTCTATAGGTATTATAACATGTATATTCTTAAGGTATTACATGTATATTCTTAAGGTATCATGTGTTCATTCAATAAAGGTATGAATTATTTGTTTTTACTTTTGTGTAGGTATCACATGTTTACTCTATAGGTATTACATGTATACTCTATAGGTATTACAAACTAACTCAATTAAGGTATGAATTATTTGTTCGAATTTTTGTTCTATAGGTATCACATGTGTACTCTATAGGTATTACATATTTACTCTATAGGTATTACATTACTGTATGGTGAGTTTAATATTTCTAAACAATAAAATCGTGATTTATATCATATTCTTCCTCATTTTTTTTCTGCAAATTGCAGAATTCATATGAATTATTATCACATAAACATTGTGCAAAGAAACCCTAGAGCAAATCCATACAATTATCCTCTGCAAAATCGAGAAGAAAGGAAGAAAAATCATCTCTGTCAGATCAGCTCTCACTCTGTCGCAAACCTCTCCATTTTTGTTCTCCTTTCTCTGTCAGAATGTCTTCTTCCACCACTCCCAACCAAATCCTTTCATAACTTAGTCAATACAAAGAGTGAATCGAAGGCTTCCTTATCAGAGTCGAAGTGGAGATGCGAAGCAAAGTCGGAGCAGAGATGAGAAATAAACAAGAAGAAGAAGAAGAAGAAGAAGAAGAAGAAGAAGAAGAACGCAAAAAAAAAAAAAAAGAACGCAACTGAGAAGATGAAGAAGGAAGAAGAAGAACGGAGAATAATAATGGAGAAGAAGGAATGTGCGTAGAGAAGAAGATGAAGAAAAAGTACAGGAAGAAGGAAGAAGGAAGAAGAAGAAGAAGAAGAAGAAGAAGAAGAAGAAGGAATAAGAGATGCTGTGGAATAATAAGAAAAAGGAAGGAAGAAGAAGAAAGAAAAGGTGCAAGAAGAGGAGAAAGAAAATAAAATGAAAAATTAGGGTTTTGATTATACATAGTGTATTCGGGTCGGATTGGGGGCCCCGGTGGCACCCAAGTCCTACTCATTATTTTCAAGTATAAGAGTATATTATTTTCAAGAATACAAGTATTTTGATTTTGATTAATTAATGTTTCTAGTTTTCTTTAATGTTGCAATGAAAGAAAAATGTTTTGTGAGATTAGGTGATGATGTATTTACTAAACGTTTCGCTTATAGTATTTAAGTCAAATGTTATGTGATGAGGTAGCAGCACTTGGGTGATTGGTGGTGACGACGGAACCTCGGAATTGGTTTAATATTTTTCATCTAACGTTAGATTAAATGTTAACTTTTGATTTCCAAATGCTTTTGATAGAACTAAAATATCTAGCATGTTTCTAAAGCAAAAAAAAAAAAAAAAAAATGTTTCCGTTGTTTATTCAAAAGAATTTTACAAAATTTTAAAAAGAAGTTTTATGTTGTAAAAGTTATCTATACTTTAATAGAGATAATAACCCCCACCAGTGTTACATCACCTCATGTCGATATATACAACTTTAGCCTCCTTCGAATTCTACCCCTCACACCTACTTCCTATCTATAAAGGGTTCGATCTTAGGAGAAAACGAGAAACCAAAAAATAAACCAACACCAACCAATGTACTATTGTACAAATTCATCAAAAGGCAAATCCATAAAATTAACATCCCCACACATAAAAGTCATAAAGTGAGAATCAAAGGCCAAATCTAAAACAAAGCTTCCAACTGATAATCAACAACAAGAAGCATGGACAAAGCATAAAGAAAATCAAACAATTCAAACCTACATCTTTATATGCACATTCGACAATGCACAAAATCACCTTACTAAAATTAACCACAAATTACATTAAAAAAAACTACCTTACAGAGGGTTAAATCAAGCAATCCAGCCCCGGGTTTGGAATCAAACGCATCATCGCCATTACTGCTCCTTCAAAAGGAAATCAATGAACAAACAAAACATCAAAAAAATTGAATACAAAGAATTAAAAAAGAAAATTTGATGCCACAGAAAAAAAAAAAAAAAAAAGCAGCAACCTTATGTGAAATCTAGAAGGCGTCATGGAATTGTTGAGACGACGAGGCTTGGGGCAAACAACATGATCTGTACCCATTGGGTTTTCGCAACAATCCATTTTCTTCAAATGTTAGACATATGATGAAAATCTTTTGCAGGAGGAAATGAAGTTCGTGAAATTCGAAGAAATAAATATAATATTCACTATTTCTAGGAGAGAAAAACAAGGCAGGTGGCAGATTTTTTTAAGGGCATGCACAATAGCTACTTTTAAAAATATATTAAAATAATGACAAAAACTTTTATGCATCAGGTGCATGGCCCGACCCGTGCGTGTACGCGCTTCCACGCGCGTCTGACGCGCTCCCACGTGCTCCCACGCGCCTGGGCGAATGCGCACCTTTAGGTTACGTTAAGGATACCTTTCAGTTATGTTAAGGATACCTTTAAGTTATGGTAAGGATACCTTTCAGGGATACCTTTCAGTTATGTTAAGGATACCTTTAAGTTATGGTAAGGATACCTTTCAGTTATGTTAAGAATACCTTTGAAATCCTGATTCCAGGTTACATGCCACGTTATGTTAAGAATACCTTTTAGTTGTGTTAAGCATACTTTTAGGTTATGTTAAGGATACCTTTAGTTATGTTAAGAATACCTTTTGGTTATATTAAGCATACCTTTTGGTTATGTTAAGAATACCTTTAGGTGATGTTAAGGATACCTTTGAAATCGTGATTCCAGGTTACATACCATGTTATCTTAAGAATACCTTTTAGTTATGTTAAGCATACATTTAGGTTATGTTAAGGATACATTTAATTATTTTAAGAATACCTTTTGATTATATTAAACATACTTTTAGGTTATGTTAAGAATACCTTTAGGTGATGTTAAAGATATCTTTGAAATCGTGATTCTAGGTTCCTTTGAAATCCTAATTTGATACCCTTAGAATTCGTTCGAGATCACATACATTTACATTATATTAAGGATACCTTTAGGTTATGTTAAGAATACTTTTATGTTATGTTAGAGATACCTTTGTGTGCAAAATGTGTAACACAACTACCTTATGGATAAGGTATCTCTAACATAACATAAAAGTATCCTTAACATAACATAAAGGTATGCCTGACGTAAATTAAATGTATGAAATTTGGGCATAAAGGTATCCTTAACATAACCTAAAGGTATCTCTATACATTACCTAAAGGTATTCTTAACATAACCTAAAGGTATGTCTAACTTAACGTAAATGTATGAAATCTGGGCATAATGGTATCCTTAACGTAACCTAAAGGTATTCTTACACATTACATAAAGGTATTCTTACACATAACTAAAAGTCATGACTAAAATTGAAAAACAAGCTAGCACGAAAAAAAAAAAAAAGAAGCGGGTCGGATTACCCGGATCCGACCCGGGTGCATAGATCTAAGATCCATGCACCTGATGCACAAGAGACTTACTCTAAAATAATACACTAATTATAAAATGTAAATTTATATGTTGTAGGTCTCACAAATATATATATACGAGTATCAGCACATGCGTTGCATGTGGAGGATGAATTTTTTAAATTTAAAATATTATATTAATATTAATCGACTTAAATAAAAAAATTATAAGGATATACAATCTATATTAAATTAAAAAAATCTAATAAATTAAAGTCCTAATATAATAGAATCCTACTTATAATAGAATTCTAAATGATTTTGATTTAGAATTCTAATATAAAATTACTTAAATATAAAAATCACAAATTACTATTATAACCTTAAATAAAATCTTTTATAAGAATATATTAGGAAATCCATATTTTGTAAGAAATATTCATACTTTTATGACAAAATATTTTATGCAACTGGTGCATGAATTTAGGATCCATGCACCCGGGTCGACCCGCCCCACGCTCCTCTGACGCGCGTTTTTACGAGCCCCAACGCGCTCTCACGTGCCCTCACGCGCTTGGTGGGTGCGCTCAAACCTACCAAGATTCGCTTAGGCAATCATACTCTCATGTTATGTTAGGGTTACCCTCATGTTATGTTAGTGTTACCCGTGTTACCCTGGTGGACGCTCAAACCCACCAAGATTCGCTCAGGCAGTCATACCCTCATATTATGTTAGGGTTACCCTCATGTTATGTTAGTGTTACCCGTGTTACCCTCACGAGGGTAACACTAACATAACATGAAGGTAACTCTAATATAACATGAGGGTATGATTACAATTTTAGTTCAGTGGTTTTAAACTAAGGGTATGAAATCTGGATATGGGGTCACATTAACATAACGCGAAGGTAACCCTAACATAACGCGAAAGTAACCCTAACATAACATGAGAGTAACTAGCAAAACACGTGAAATAAGTAAAGAGGCACGGGCTGGGCGGGCTAGCCCAGCCTGTGCGCGACCCGAGCGCGGCCCAGTTGCACGGATCACAGATCCGTACAACTAATGCACAGGAGACTAACTCTACTTTTATATAGGTAATAGATAGGTATAGTACTATCTCTTCTCCTCCCACTAAAATGCATTCTTGTATGAGAATACTGACCCCACAAAAATTGATTTGACACTTTTTTATCATTAAATATACAATATTATATTTAAGAATAATTGTTAAAATCATGAATGTTGGTGCTCTGATGTGGGAGTGGAGATAAATAAATTTAGTGTTAATTTCCCTTAAAAACATGAATTTAGAGTTAAATTTCAATTGAAATATGAGTTTTCGATTAAAAAAAGCACTTTTTTTGACTGTAACAAAAAAGAAACACTTAATTTAACTATTGTTTAATTCTAGGGTAAGTTCAGATTTTTTTTTGATTTTTTCGAACTATCTAGTTATTGATGTGAAGTTCAAATTATATAAATTAATTTGCAACATGTAATTTTAAATACATTCATCATTCATATTTAAATTTATAAGTCGATAACTAATTTGTACAATTTGGACTCCACATCAACTATTGGAGCTCGAAAAACTAAAGCATATTTTAAATTGAAACAATTGTTGAATTGAATATATTTAATGTTATCTCAAAAGTTCATATTATAATTGAAACTAAACTCTAATTTTTCATGTTTTTTTATGTAATTATCACATAAATTTATATCGAAGGACTACTTTGCAAATACGATCAATTAATTTAAGGGGTAGGATTGGATATGATCAATGTTGTTGTTCTACTTAATATTCTACGAGGATAACAATTTAAGGGATTTATTTTTTCTTCTTAAATTATTAGAGAAAGTCTTATGTGAGACCGTCTCACGGATCTTTTTTCGTGAGACAAGTCAACCCATAACCCACACTTAACAATTCATATGAAAGTTTGTGGATATGGATTCAATTCATAGGTAATAAGGATCTGTCTCACGGAAACTATCCGTGAGACCGTCTCACATGAGTTTTTGTGAAATTGAGTAAGTCTCTTGTGAATCAGGTGCATGGATCTTAGATCCATGCACCCGGGTCGGATCCGGGTCAGGGGGACCGCACCCTCTTTTTTTTTTTTTGTTCATGATTTTTGAAAAAATCACATACCAATAGTATATGTTAGACATACATTTACGTTATGTTAGACATACCTTTAAGCTATGTTAAACATACCAGTTTTGCCCAGATTTCATGCCTTGTCTTTTTTTGGCTTGATTTTTGAATTTTGGTACATACCACTACGTTATGTTAAACATACATTTACGTTGTGTTAGACATACCTTTATGTATACTTAAACATACCTTTGTATATGTTAGACATACCTTTATATATAGTTAAACATACCTTTATACATGTTAGACATACCTTTGTATATAGTTAGACCTACCTACACATGGTTGGTCTAACTATACACAAAGGTTGGTTTAACTATACACAAAGGTTGGTCTATTTGAGCGAATTTTGGATGAGCTTCAGGACATGTTTTCAGCGCGTGGGAGCACGTGCATGCGCGTGGGAGGCGCGTTTTGGGCGCGTGAACGAGTCGGGTCAGGTGCATGGATATCCATGCACCTGACTCATAAAAGTTTTTTGCCTTTTTATGATAATAATTGAGGCCGACTCCCAAAATCTTCTCTGCCACTTACATGATATTGTTAACAATTACTTTAATATGAAAGAGATTTTATTGATTCAAACCTGGAAATATAAATCTATCAATATGAGGTTATAAAAGATAATTAATTTTAACAATGTAAGATTTTAAATTAAAAAATACCACATTAAATCATGATGTGTGAATTGAAAAAAAAAAATTGCTCCCCAGATATGTGCTCATGCACGCCCTAACCCAAGTTATGTCTGCGTTACATTTTAGTTATGTTTAAATAACCTTTATATTTTGGTAGTTTAACATTTTAAAGGGCATTATTGTTGGTCTCAAGTGATTCAGAGATTGAGGGTGGGTTGAATGAATCTCTGTGGATTATTCAAACTCAACTCTATCGTAGCATATCTGCTGCAAGTTATCGTTGTTTGCAGCAAATCTACACTTAGCGTCTGCTTGCAGCAATTGAACAGTGCTGCAGTCTAACACTTTAAAGATTAATTGCACAGCGGAATATAGGTTGATAGAGTTTCAGCAAATATAAAATAACCTTTTAACTATAGAGTTAGAAGGTCATGCTAGATAAGCACATAAGCATGTATAAGCCATGAATGAATGCAACAAGATATAAAGCAGTAAATGCAGTAAACAATAAAAACATGCAAGATTTATAGAGATTCGAAGGTGGTGTAATCATTCTATGTCCTCTCTTATCCTTCACAAGGAGAAAATACACTAGGCTATATTCGAATTACAGGATATCTACCTAACAAACTTTCGTCTATGGAACAACCTACTAAGGTCTTTACTCCTACTTTAGGTTTCACCGACCACACAGGATTTGTCTAAACCCACACTAGGTATTATCCTTTTTAGAACTAAACACACTACAAGGATGTAAATCCTATCAATTGTTGACACATAAAACAACCTACGCACAAAACATAACAGGTTAAAGAAAATAAATGGTTCTTCAAGTGTGTGAAGCTAAGTCTTCTTGTGATCTTCTTGTTGATTGTCGACTTTTTTCGAGGTTGAGTGACTGAAAACACTTTGAACTTTGTAAGCTCTGGATTTGCTATACGCTCGAGACAATTTTTGGATGTCTGGAAGTTTTCAGTAACGTTCTTTAGCTTCACTCTTTCTCTTTATATAGGTGAAGGAATGTGTTAGTTGAAGGTAACACCTTCCATATATTCATTGTCTGTGTCCTCTCTTTGCCGCACCAAGCTTGATCTTCATTAAATGATTTTGATCTTCAAATCGTCCTAGTCTTGATCTTCTTGGTCAGTCATTTGATCTCCTTTGATCTTCGGGTACAACTCCATTAATGTGCACCTGCAATTTGTATGCTAAGTCGTTTTCTCCATGTTGCAACGTCATTAATGCGGTTATCCTCTCTGTCGCAGCTTCAAGTGGCGACTCCGCATTGGTCCTCCATACCTTGGATTTTTGTCTCTATTCATAACCAACTGATTTGAACTTATTTAACTGCATTGATAACTGAAGTTATTTATTTTTGTATCATGGACATGCATCAGGTTTTTGTTATCCATTTGTCGATCTTCTGCATATCATCTTCAGTTGCTGTAACTTATTGTACATATTGCACCGAGCTCACCGCTGCATTAAGGTTTCTTGCAGCATACAACATGCAGCGTACTTTCTCGAGAAAATCTTCTATGTGTAGGCCCGATGTATTCATATTACTCCTATATTGAATCTTGTAGTGTGCAGCAATATGTTGCAGTAGAAGAGTCTTGAAATAAACTATGTACACTACTTATTACAAAATTAGGTTCTCTAAATTCCTAACAGTTACAGTGGTTTTATCTCATCAAAATCTAATATACTTCTTCTTATAATTTCCCTCGTTTTATTGTTGACAAAACAATTATTGAAAAGTCGTTGTATCTAAAAAGGTTCCCCTGAGGTTCCTCTTGTTGTACCGCTTCTCTGTCGCTACTTGCAGCGAGCACCGTCTGAACGGTCGGTTCACTACATCTTTTTCTTCATTTGTTGTAGCAAGTACAGTTTCAACTACCGACTTACTACAATATTCTTCAGCATCTTGAATGAAGTTATTTCCTCTTGGTGAATGGGTGAGTCTTCATAATCGACCAGCTCTTCATCCTTACTGATGTGCTATGGCTCCTGAAGAATCTTCACTAGGTTGCAACGACCTATGAGGGGTCTTCATTCTCCTGTGTCTGTGGCTAAGTTCTCGAGTGGCCTGAAGTTGCACTTCTTCTTCTTTAATCGATGCAACAGTTGCATCCACTTGGATAAGCCATTTACCTTTTGACCTATTTGCCTCTGCAACTGTCGTCATGGCTTTCTCAGTTGCTTCATCGACAAGTGTCAGGTTTGATTGTTCCTTAGCCTGCTTCCTTTTTTAGCTTTATATCATCTAGGAAGGCTTTGAGCTTGGCCACTCTTTGATCTCTGCCCTTGGAGGGAAAGTCAGAGACGAGCAGGTGCTGAATATTCCTTATATTGGCCCAGAGAATGACACTTTCTTCTATCTCTGTCCAGTTGACCCAGTCTTGTAGCACCCAGCTCTCTTGGAAGCACATATTCTTCCAAATTGTAAACCCGTTCTCCATATGTTCATCGAACTACTCCGGGTCCATTTGGAG
The DNA here is from genome assembly GCA_005771605.1 of Scutellaria baicalensis. Taxonomy (NCBI): domain Eukaryota; kingdom Viridiplantae; phylum Streptophyta; class Magnoliopsida; order Lamiales; family Lamiaceae; genus Scutellaria; species Scutellaria baicalensis. The sequence continues at coordinate 23,121,933 of CM016727.1, forward strand.
AGTTCTCTTTAGGACGACCTTTCTTATCCTCCTTGCAGCAGGCTCTCTATTGATCTTTGTCTTCTTCTGCTTTCGAAGCAAGGCAGCTAAAACTTGTTTTGCAGTGGCCTTCTGCCTCTACTTGAGCTCGCTGTGCAGACTCCGTCCCATCTTCTTAACAAGATCATTGTTCAGCATTCTCCACTTCACTCTTTTGCAAGGATCATACATGTGTTCTGCAGCAGGTGCAATAATAAGTTCAGTTTTTCCTGCTGCAACCTCCGTTGCTTCAAGATCATCGTTTTCTCTCCATCAGATCCAATGATCTCAATGGTATTTGATGCATCTCAAACCTTCCCAACTGCTACAACCTCCTTCTTCTGTTTAGCAGCACTGGGAATGGTGCTCATATCCATACTCTTGGGTGGGTCTGCTACTTGTAGCAGGTCATGTTGGAGACCTGCGTGCAGCGGCTGCACGTGCAGCTTTCTTAGATGGCTTGCTAACAACCATCTTCAGGTAATGCTTGGCCTTTTTTACCAGCACTTTGCCCTTGCTGCACAGGAGATACAATTTTCTCAGTCTTTTGTTACTCCAATGCTACGTCCTTCTTTTCCTTCTGTTGCACTCTTACAGCAGCCTTCTCCACTTTTACTTCCTAGGGCTTCACTTTCTTCTCCCTAAGGAACTTTCTGGCAGGAATGGGGACTGGGTTAATGAGTTCAATCCCTATATTGCTCGGGACTGCATTGATAGCAAATCCATAGCTTCTGCGAGCACAGGGTTTCTCCACCTCCTCCCATATCCTTAGAAGGATATATCTGCTCTAGTTGACCTCCTCATGCTGCATTATGGCAGTCATGATTCCAAATTGAAGGTCGGTGCACTTCTCATAGCATCCCAACATCCCTTCGATTATGTATACATAAATGTTGTGCAGCAGCCAATACTCAGCCCTAAAATTCTTCTTCAGTGTGCTCTTCTTCACTTCCCCTTCATAATCACCAGTGAAGAGCCCCCAGATCAACCAAGCATACTCATCTCCATATTTGCCCAGTTTTCTAGGACTCAGACCAGTTACAAAGATGTAGAAGGTCTTTGTAATGGTTGTTGCATTTAGCTCAAACTCATTTTCAACATCATCAACCTAAAATGTGATGTTTTCCCTCTTTCGCTCCTTATGGCAGTGGAGTATAATCTTTTCATAGACTCGGCTAAGAACCCATATCCTTGGTCTGGGAGGAACCCAAGGATGTTGGTTTCCGTCTGTCTATCAACACTTTTTTACAGTTCGAGTTGATCATAAGTGCTTATAAGGATCTATAATAGTTTTGATGAGACAAACACTTTAGTAAAAACATGTTTCTGTAAGAAAGTAATCTTGTACGTAAGCGTTAATTGTAATCTTTTCTAAGTATAAAAGATAACTACAGTAAGCAGGAAGTTCGCTACAACAAGGACTTCGAAGAAGCAAGGCCACTCTGAAAAAAGAAGGAAGGACTTCAAAGAAGCAAGATCGCTCCAACAGGAAGCAAGGATTTTGATAAAATAAGAACAACCACGAGAAGTAAGCTAGTCGCCCAACAAGGACGCTTCCAGTAAAAGGAATTACAGTGGCTAAGGTTGAGAAGAATTCACCTGATCGAGGAACATACTTTGTTAACAATAGATACATTCTCACGAGTACCAATCATATTTTGACAAGCCACCTGACGAAAGACAGACCTGCTCTCCAGGCACATTAAAAGCGTGTACTATGAAGATCAACTTTGTAGCAGGAAGATCACCGCATTAAATGCTGGAACTGCCACACTTCAACGGGTAGATTTCCAAGCACTATAAAGGAGATTGAGTGAGAACTGAAAAAAAGGCTTACAGAACTGAAGACCTGAATTTCCAAATACTTACATTCACATTCAAAGACATAAACTTCAGTCATCCAATCTAAGTGCAGCAAGCTCGTTAAGCTCACATCCAGTGAAGCTAGCTGCAGAATCGTTGAAGAAAACCTATATCTTTTATCTTAGATTGTATAGGAATACTTAGTGGAAGGTTAAGAACCTGCTAGTGTTTTCGCTCTTGAAGAAAGAGTAAGAGTCTTGTTTGGGCTAGTACGATCCTGTGTAGATCTTGGTCAAGATAGAGCAGCAACCTGTGTGAAGGCTGTCTATCCTTTGTTAAATTATTTATAATAGCTAGGCTGTGTAAACCAAAAGGCTTAACGAAGTTCCTCCTTGTGTAGGAGTAAAGTGGACGTAGAGGGATTACTCCACCCTCGAACCACTCTATATCGTTTGCCTGTTTTAACAGATTACCCTTTACATATCTAAATTATTGCATATCCTAGATCTGTCATATTGCATTCAAACTGCTTTTGAACGTATTGCTTTAAGGTTTTTCCATTGCATTTAAACTCTATAAGATCAAGCGAGTTGCTTCAGTGAAACAAGTTGTGAAGTTGAAAGCTCACTCTCGATCTTACACGTTTTCATAGTAAAAAGATTTCGAAAAGATTTGAGTAGGTTTATTAACCCCCCTCTAAACCTACTACTACTTGGGACCAACAAATGATATCAGAGCAAGTTGGATTAAAAACCAACTTGCACTGGTCATTCCCCTGATCTCCTTTTGTTTTCAAAGAAAATCATATTTTTCAAAAGCATAAGCATGGATTCTTCTCACCACAAGTTACCTATGTTTTCCATAAACGGATATAATGATTGGAAGATAAGAATGCAGGCACATCTCTCTGCTATGCATGATGAGATGTGGTATGTTATCACTAATAGACCACCAGTCATCACTAAGCCAAATCCAGTTTTTGCAAGAGCTGTGGAAGAAGCGGCAAAAGATACAGCAGATGCAAATGTGATTCCTCACACCCCAGTGATTGAAAAGCCTAGAGAGGAATGGACACTGGATGAAAGAAAAAGAGCAAACTTGGATAATGTAGCCAAGAATACCTTTTTCACCACACTAGACAAAAGTACCTTCAGCAAAGTCAAGACTTGCAAAACTACCAAAGATGTATGGAGCAAGCTTGAACAAATCTGTGAAGGAACTGAGCTCACCAAGAAGAACAAAGTTTCTACTGCAACTCAACTCATTGAGTTATTTGAAATGAAACCAGAAGAAACTCTTGAGCAACTCGATCTGAGGTTCACTAACATAGTGAACGAGCTGGAATCCCTAGGAAAATACAACACCCAAAGAGAGAAAAACATGAAAGTGCTGATAGCACTACCTGCAGAATGTGACAGCAAGACAACGACCATGAGAGTATCAATGGACTTAAAATCCATGAGCACCTTCAATCTCTTCTCAAACCATAAAGTCTTCGAGTTTGACATCAATCGTATAAAGAAGGAAGCAGAAGAGAGCAGCTCAAAGGTTACTGCTCTAACAGCTAAAGTATCTAATGATACTGGAAAAGTAAGCAGTAGTAAATAGACAGTGACCTTTGAAGTAGATGCTGAAAAAGATATCGCCTTGCTGATAAAGAAATTCAAGAAGTTCTTCAAGAAGATACAACTTTTAAAAGAAGAAACAATCTCCTTAACCACAAGCTGACACAGAGAGCAAACCCACTGTAAGTGACAATAACCTGTGTTATAATTGCAGGACGCCAGATCACTATACTAGAGACTGCCCCTATCCTCAAGTACATCTATATCCTGGAGAAAAAAGGGCAAAGAGGAGAGAAAAGAAAATCTTTGAAAAGTAGAAGCTGAGAGCCTTGATAAGTGAATTTGAAGTTGTGAAGACAGCAAGTGGTGAAAAAGAGGAAACAAGAGAAGTAACTTCCTCAGACAGTGACTCTGATAGCTCTACATCAGAGGAGGAAGCTCTTATATACCTGATGGACAACACTGAAGAGCACGACAACTACATAGAGGTAACTCCCGAAACCTCTATTTCTATTGAGGAAGAAGGCCGAACATGATCACTGCCCTCAAGCAGATCATGAGTGACTTTGAGCAGATAAACTCAGCCCATGATGAGCTTAAGAAAGAAAACAAACTACTTCTAAGAGAGCATGTTACTATGTCTGTCACTCTAGATTTAGAGAACTGAAGACACAATTATGTAGTAACCTTAGAACAGAGGTAAGCAAGCTCAAAATGCAAGTCACTAAGCTAGAAAATGAGAAGAGAAGTTTAACTGCCACTATAAATACTTTTAACAAGTCCTCAAAAGACCTGGATGCACTTCTGAACATCCAGAGAAGCTTTAACAAGCATACTGGACTAGGGTATAGTGAGGAAGCTTCTACCTCATATGCAGTAAGGACATAAGCACCTAAGTTTGTACTTGGAGAGACCCTTCACCTAGAAGAAGAAACCATACAAATAGGGGGAACTCATAGTACAAACCCAGGTAGTTCCAAAAGATAAGGGAAGGAGGCCCCTCTCTGAAAACAGATGTAGTAAGCCTGCTAAAAGCAAGCGGCGGCAGCACAATCAGTATACTGCAAGCTATAACAAGCAGCAAATCAAGGTTGGTTTTAGAGGAAGCAACCTCCACCTGCTAGTACTATGACCTACATGTCTAAATCTAAGAGAGCAAATGCTCCAAGAATGTACAGCAGAAGACCATACCGAAGTGGTATAGGTTACATACAAACATACACTGCACAGTTCCCTATGATTACTCACAGAAGAAGGAAAACCAATCAAGCTTACAACAAATCAATTGTTGTAAAACAGATTTGGGTTCCAACGAAGACTAACTTGAAATGACCCGTACAAAGTATGGGTACCTAAAATTAAGTGATGTTTTTGTAGGAATCCTTGCCATGGAGCAGTAATGAAGTATAGTTGATTGACAGTGGCTGCTCCAGACACATGACTAGCAACAAGAAACTGCTGACAAGCTTCCAGGACATAAAAGGACCCAAGGTGGTATTTGGAGATGACTCAAAAGGCAGCACCAAGGGAATTGTCGATCTAGTGAAAGGAAACACATGCATCAAGGAAGTATCATATGTGAAAGGATACTCAGTTGAGTTCACACACAACAAGTGCCTCATCAAGGACAACAACACTCAAGAAGTCAAGCTCACTGGAACAAGAAAAGGAAATATCTATGTAGCAGACTGGAACTCTGTGAAGACAACAACCTGTTTCATTGCAATGAGTACTCCAGAAGTGAGCTGGTTGTAGCACAAAAGGATGAGCCACTTGAACTTCAAGACAATCATCGAATTAGCAATAATAGGCCTTGTTAGAGGTTTACCATATATTGTCTACAAGAAGGAGAATGTTTGTGGAGCATGCCAGAAAGGAAAGCAAGTCAAGAGCACCTTCAAGAGCAAGCTCAAAAAGTCAACAGACAGGATACTGAACTTACTTCACATGGATCTGTTTGGACCAGTAGATCCCATCAGCATAAGCGGAAAAAAGTACTCAATAGTTGTTGTAGATGACTACTCAAAATTCACATGGACACTATTCCTAGCCAAGATGTCAGATACACAACTGAGGCTGCCTGAATTCTTGAAGAGGATTCAGAATGAGAAGAGCTTGAGCATAGTAAAGATCAGAACAAATAGAAGAACTGGATTTACAAATAAATTCATTGAAAGCTATTGCACTGACAATGGAATCAAGCATGAGTACTCAAGAGCAAGGACACCACAACAGAATGGAGTAGCTGAAAGAAGAAACAGAACCCTAAAGGAAGCAGCTAGGACCATGTTGGCAGAAGCTGGAATACCCAAGAGATTTTGGGCAAAAGAAACCAACACAACATGCTATACTCAAAATAGATGCCTAATCAATAAAGATTTAAATAAAACAACATATGAATTATGGTATGGCTATTCACCAAATGTATCTTACTTTCATATTTTTGGTTGCAGGTGCTACATCTTGAACAATGGAAAAGAATATATGAAGACTTTCGATGCTAAATCAGATGAAGGAATATTCTTAAGGTACTCCTCAGTAAGCAAAGCCTTCAGAATCTTCAACAAAAGAACCTTGATTGTGGAAGAGTCAATGCATGTGATTTTCGATGAACCCCACTGTAGTAACTCTGCTGATTTTGAAGGACTAACATCAATAAGAAGAAGGTTCAGTACATAGATGTGATTCAACCCAATTTTTTGAATGAAGACAATGAGCAAATATAAAGGAGTAAGCAAATTGAAGGTTTACAGCAACTAGCTGAGAGAGTCAGGCAACCTGCAGAGGTACAGGAACCTGAAAGACAGCAATCCATGGACACTCAACAAACAATGGACAAAGAGCAACCTGCAGTCAGTCAACCAGATATATCCGAAGATGAAGCAAGAAGAAAATGGCTAAGAGATCACCCGAAAGATCTCATAATTGGAGATACTAAAGTTGGGGTGAAGACCAGAAGAGCCAAACAACATGAAGCTATGTTTGCATTCTTCATTTCACAAGTTGAGCCCAAAAGCATAGAAGAAGTGTTAGAAGATACCAACTGGATCCAAGTTATGCAGGAAGAACTGAATGGATTTGAAAGAAATCAAGTCTAGAATCTTGTAGCAAGACCAACACATCAAGGAGTTATAGGAACCAAATGGGTGTTCAAGAACAAATTAGAAGGTAGTGGTCAAAAACAAAGCGAGATTGGTAGCAAAAGGTTACTGCCAAGAATAGGGCATAGATTTTAATGAGACCTTTGCTACAGTAGCAAGACTTGAAGATATAAGAATCTTTATTCCATATGCAGTACACAAGAATTTCACTGTATACCAAATGGATGTAAAGAGTGCATTCCTCAATGGACTCTGTTGGAAACATTTAAGTATGTTTTGATGAGACAAAACCTTAAGGAGGTAACCTCAATTCTCTAAAGCATAACCTATCTTATAAAGGTTACCGCAACAAGGTTACTGCAGAAATATAAGACAGAGAAAAGCTTCTGAAGAAGGATGCTGAAGATAATGGTGCAAGGAATCTAGTAGATTAATTAGGATACTGTTTACTGCAGAGCTACCTGGAAGAAACTATGCTTAAAGCATACTGCAAAGCAGCAAGTTACTAAAGACTCAAGCTACCTGACAGGAAGCTACCTGGAAGAGACCATGCCAAAGCAGACTGCGAAGGAGTGAGCTACAGAAGGCTCAAGCCACCTAAGAGCAAGCACGAAGAGGAAGTTATAAAGCAGGTATGGGAAGAAAGTCAAAAGTTACCGGTAGAGAGAAGAAGAATGGAGCCAATCAGAAGAAGACACGTGGAAAGTGAAAATCTCGTGTATATCAGAAGGAGTGTGGCGTGTTCAATGATGGAAATCTACCTACCTTCAATGGGCAGATTTCCTAATCTATAAATAGAAGAAGACTGAAGACTGAGAAGAATGAGAGAGAAGAAGAGAGCACAAAATAGCTTGAAGATAAGCTCGAAGAGAGAAGAGCACGAGAGAGAGCTCAAAAGAGAAAAACACACCAGAAAGAAAAGAAGAGCGCAAGAGAGAGCTCAGTAGAGAAAGCTCAGAAAAGGGGAAAGGGCATACCGAAAAGAAGAAGAAAAGAGTGTACAAAAGATAAAAATATAGAAGAAAACTCAAACACTCTATGCCCAGAAACGCATACTCAGTCACACGGTCCAGGTAGCAAGCAACAGTAGTTCAACTTGCAAAAGAAGCCTAAGTTTGCTGCATCCAGTTGGAGAAGAAGAAGAAGAAGACAAACCTTTTAAAGACTGTCTAGGAGTGCTTAGTGTGAGGAATAGAGTCCTGCTAAGTAGTCCACTTTCTGAAGAAAAAAGTGAGGACCCTGAGTAGGTTGGGTAGGATCCTGTGTGGATCAGTTAGGAGAGTAGGCAAGTAGCTGTGTGGGCTTGCTACTTACTTGTTAAGTGAGTGTTATAATAGATAGGGCTATGTAAATCAACAAAGCTTAACAAATGTTCCCTCTAGAGAAGAGGCAGAGAGGATGTAGAAGGGTTACTCCACCTTCAAACCTCTGTATATCCATGCATTCATTTATGCTCACTGCTCTACCTCCATACATTATGTTAAGATGCATGTCTTCTATATTTGGTCTTTGAATGAGAAGAAGCTTCCGCAAAACAACTATGATCAGTAACCTCCCAAAAGGTTACTGCCTCTCGACCCAAGCCTTGAAAAGATAAGAAAAGTTTGAAATTAGAGTAGGCTTATTCACTCCGCCCCCCCTCTAAGCCTACTACCACCGTTTTGGGACCCAACAAGTGGTATCAGAGCAGGATGGATAAAACATCGAACAAATGTTATCTGATACCTACAAGTGGTATCATAGCAGGTTGGATGATATGAAAGATCTAATCGATCTTTCTAGATCCAATCCTTGATAAACATCTCTCTCTCTCTCTCTCTCTCTCTCTCTCTCTCTCTCTTTCTCACATCATAAACACATCATCTAAAACATCACAAGTCCTTCTTGTGAAAGTGTAAATGATATGAAGACAACAAGCAGCCACCAAGAAACTTGAAGAACTGGCTGAGTTGTCAAGAAAAATTGTTTTGGAGCAGGAAGCTGATGAACAACAAGTTATGCTCGAGGAACAGGCTACTAGGCAGGAAGCTGTGGAGAAAGCCCTTATGAAATGAAGAGCAGACCAACAAGTGAAGCAGGCTGCTGAGAAAGAAAAGGAAGCTAGCACAAAGCAAAGATGGGAGCATAGACGATTCTGGAATCACCAAACAACAGGGATGAGCAAGCAAATAACCTTGAAGGAAAAGCCGAAGAAGTTAAGCAAAGGAGTGTAGGAAGAGAAGCCCACTCCATCAACCAGATTATCCTCCAGAAGGATGCAAGTGATGAAAGAGGATCTACTCTTTAAACGAACTCTCAAGAAAGAAATAACGATGACCAGGTACCTCATTCTAATTTGCTCTTATGTTTTTGGTCTCGCTATCTTTATCTTGTTAAGAAACTCAAGTGATCACATGAGAACCAACGACCAAGAAAGCCAAAGGAAAGAATCTTCAGAGGACTGAAGATAACAGGCTTGAAAACTTTGGTCACTTGATTTGAAAATGAGAAAGGGAAGCTTGTACGTTAAAATTCCAAACAGGATGCTTCACCTACTCATACAGAAACCTCAGAAGTACCTAAGGTTGTACTAAAAGTGACCTTTCATCTTAAATGAGATAATCATGAAACCTATAAAAAACCATAGCAAGATGTGATTGCCATATTAATCTGAAAACTCAAAAGAAGGTCAACTCACCCTTAGACAATAGGCTACTGAATTCAGGGGGAACCCTTGACGATATAACAAAGCTCTGACTACAGGACGCTAGACACCAGGTTGCTAGATACTAGGTCGCTGGATAACAGGACGCTGAAAATCAGGACACTAGACACCAGATGGATGGATACTAGGTCGCTGAACATCAGGTCACTGCAAACCAGGACGCTAGACACCGAGCTACTGAACACTAGGTTGCTGGACTTTAGAGTACTTGTCATCAAGTCATTGGAAAGAAGGTCACTGGTGGGTTACATCTCACCAAACTTAGCGATTACCAAAGTAATCGGTAACGTGCGTGCATGAAAAGTGGACCACCTTTTTCAGAACCCTTGAATATCAGCTGCACAATCAAGAAAATCTAAGGGCTGAGAATCGAATGTTGACCAACCACTCAAGTAATCACCTAATGCAGAGGAGAAAAGAAATAAAGTTATGGAAACTACCAACAACTTTATTGGAAACCGGCGGAGCAATTAATGAGATCTTTAAGAAGATAAACCTAACCGTAGGATCCCATGGAACAATTCAAAACAGGGAGTATCTCAAACTCTATAAATACATGCACTCCTCGTTTTTCATTTTCATTCATAAACCTTCTCTTATCCTTGTTACAACATGGCACCAGATTGTTGGAAACCATTCTCTCCATTCTTTCTTAGAAGCACATTCTTTACAAATAATCAACCAAGCACACCTTAAATCACTAAAGAGTCACTTCTTACGCTCAATGCTTGCCAAACAAAGCTTTCTTAGAAGAGATGATCTCCTCTTAGATGTAGCAGAAGTTGCGGTAGAGATTGAGAAATTCTTGGATATTTGTGATATTCCTAACACAAAACGTGCCCTAGTGCCGTTCAAACCTCTTGTTCTGAATGTCCTACAAGTACCTACGCTTGAGAATCCGACAGAGGATGGAAGAGAGCAGGTTGTGCTCGAAGAGCAAGCTGCTGAACAGGAAGTTGTGGAGAAGCAAGTTGTGCTCGAGGAGCAAGCTGCTGAGAAAGAACTTGAGGAGGAGCAGCCTGTGCTTGGAAAGCAAGCTGCTGATAAGGAATCTGGCGAGCAAGCTATGCCAGAAGGACTATCGATGAGAATGAAGCAACTCCGGTGGATACTGAACAAATGTTTGTTCAACCTGTCCAGCCTAATGATCAATCTGAAGCTACAGACGCTGGACAAAGTACAGACTTGATTACTGTTGATGACCCTCTTGCAGCCACCACAGTTGTAGAAGGAGATGGAGATAGCTCTGGATCGGACAACGAAGGATCCAGCAGTTCAGATGGCAGTGACTCCTCTACCTCCAGTTCTAGTTCTGAGGATGATGATGAAGGCGATGACCCTGATGCAGAAAAAATAGTTGTTCCTGTAGCCCCTACGGTCACCCTGAGAACACAAAAACCCCCACTGCAATTCCACAGAAGAGAAACCCATAAAATGAAGCAACCACAAAACTAACCAAGACAATCAAGCGCCTTTGCAAAACTATCAACAAATCTTCCGATAATTTGAAAACTGAACACAGGAAGGAGACTCTGAATGTGCAGAAATTCATGAGCACCCTCACCACTACCCTCACTCACTTTAAGAAAGCACTGGATGTTTACTTTCTAGGAGCTGATCTGCAAGGCCCCAACAAGCTACCTATTGAGATACCAGCAATTGAAGCCATAAGAAGGAGATTGAAATGACTATTGTCGAAACTATGCTGGATAAAAAATTAACTCTCATGAAAAGACCCTCATCACACTTCAAGCTGAAGTAACCTCGTTGAACTCCATGTTGGACAGAGTGGACGATCGGCAGGTACAACAAAGTGTAACCTTGAAGAACATTGAGGAAATGCTGCAATGAACCCTTGGCGAAGATGATGCCAAAACGGGGGAAGATGTGCATGAGCGAAGCAGAAAAAGGGCTGAGACCCCTTATAGGGAGGCAGATGAGAAAAGGATGGAGGATAGAGCAAGTGATGGACAAGGAAGAAGTAGTAGAGAAATGATGGCTCAAGGTCACTCCAGCAATAAGCGTAGGCTTGCCATTAATCTAAGCCAGAGTACGTCTCATCTGTCTTTCAGATGAGGCCCAACAGAAGAAGAAATGAGGAAGAAAAAGGAAATGAATGAGAGGGAATCAACAGATCGATGGATACCTCTATTTAGTAATCAATTGAGAGAGTAGCTCACTTGAGAACCTATCCAGAGCAGGTCAAACCGAAGTTTGAGCATGGAGGAAATCCCCAATTCATGTTGTTCTTGGATGCAAATCTCAATCCTAGACATCCTACATATTTCAATGCACAAATACCACAAGGCAATCTGTCTACTTACTACAATCCAACCTTTAGTAAGATCAATGACTACAAAGCTTCAGAATACTTCAGATATTACATGTTTCTATGCAGGGAATCCTCTCTGTTTGAGAAGTATTCAACCAACTTGAAGGCTTTGGAACGGTTTAACTACATGGCTTCATAGGGAGGACTGCCACTGCAGGTTAAACTGAAGCAAAGACTGCAGAAAAGGGAGTTCATACCCTTTGCTGAAGACTTTTGGTTAAGGTATGACCAGACGGAGGAGATAAAGCAACAAATGGCAAGAAGCTACCAGGATCCGATCGAGAATTTGTGGAAATGAACAAAACATAAAATTGGAGGAAGATCAACCACCTGGAAGAGATAAACATTTTCTTTATATTTACTTTATGTTTTGTTTTTAATTTTTTATATGTGTTGATGATATTTTCCCATCTCGAGAATATTTCTTTATCTTTTCACTGTTTTGATGGTTGATGATGATATGTTGCAGTTTGTGGCAAAATAATTTGATATTGTTTGATATTATGTACTGCTTGAAGCTCACTGCTTGTGATCTTGGTTTGCATACTTTAATTTCTACTTAGCCTAATCTATACTGTTTGTGTTATATTGTTAAAACTCTCTGTTTTGCAGTGAATAGCTAAAATGCTTTTTCTGCTTTGTAAAATATGTATAAGTTTTGTCATTATCAAAAAGGGTGAAATTGTAAGGATCTATAGTAGTTTTGATCAAGCAAACACTTTAGTAAGCATGCTTCTGTAAGAAAGTAATCTTGTACGTAAGTGTTAACTGTAATCTTTTCTAAGTACAAAAGATCACTACAGTAAGTAGGAAGTTCGCTACTGCAAGGACTTCGAAGAAGCAAGGTCGCTCTGAAAAGAAGGAAGGACTTCAAAGAAGCAAGATCGCTCCAACAGGAAGCAAGAATTTCGATGAAGTAAGAGCAACCACGAGAAGTAAGCTAGTCACCCAACAAGGTCGCTTCCAGCAAAAGGAATTACAGTTGCTAAGGTTGAGAAGAAGTCACCTGATCGAGGAGCATACTTTGTTACCAGTAGAGACATTCTCACGAGGACCAATCATATTTTGACAAGCCACCAGATGAACGACAAACTTGCTCTACGGCGCATTAAATGCGTGTCCTATGAAGATCAACTTTGTAGTAGGAAGATCACTGTATTAAATGTTGGAACTGCCACACTTCACGGGTAGATTTCCAAGCACTATAAAAGGAGATTGAGTGAGAACTGAAAAAAAAAGCTTGCAGAACTAATGACCTGAATTTCCAAATACTTACATTCACATTCAAAGCCATAAAATTCAGTCACCCAATCTAAGTGCAACAAGCTTAGAAGCAAGCTCGTTAAGCTCACATCTAGAAAAGCTGGCTGCAGAATCGTTGAAGAAAACCTATATCTTTTATCTTAGATTGTATAGGAGTACCTAGTGGAGGGTTAAGAACATGCTAGTGTTTTCGCTCTTGAAGAAAGAGAAAGAGTCATGTGTGGGCTAGTGCGATCCTGTGTGGATCTTGGTCAAGATAGAGCAGCAACTTGTGTGAAGGATGTCTATCCTTTGTCAAATTGTTTGTAATAGCTAGGTTGTGTAAACCAAACAATTTTAACGAAGTTTCTCCTTGTGTAGGAGTAAAGTGGACGTAGAGGGATTACTCCACCCTCGAACCACTCTATATCGTTTCTGTTTTAACTGCTTACCCTTTACATATCTAAACTGTTGCATATCCTAGATCTGTATATTGCATTCAAACTGCTTTTGAACATATTGCTTTAAGGTTTTTCCGCTGTATTTAAACTCTACAAGATCAAGCGAGCTGCTTTAGTGAAGCAAGTTGTGAAGCTGAAAGCTCACTCTTGATCTTACACGTTTTCGGAGTAAGATTTCGAAAAGATTTGAGTAGGTTTATCCACCCCCTCTCTAAACCTACTGTTACTTAGGCCAACAGTGCCCACTTCCTCTGAAGTGCAGCAGTGTCGATGACGTGTCCTTTAACTATAGTTGTTTGTTTGCCAACCATTTTCAGAAAGTTTTAAGAGAATGAAGTCTTGAGAGAATTTCGCACAGGTTTTGCTTAAAAATGCAGAGAGTCTTTGTGAGAAATGATCGAGGTTGAAGATGGATGAATTATTTTGTTCAAACCCATTTGAATGTGAACCGTTTGGACAATTCAGATCTGTCGATAAAGCTTACATGTCCACGATCTAACGGTTCTCTTTAAAATTACAGAGGAGTTGATTTACAATTTCGCAAAAGTATGGCAGTTTTTCGCAGTGCGCCTGTTGCATTTCTTTTAAAAACGCATTTTGCATTAAATGCATAAGGCATGTTTGTCGCCTAAATCATTGCTCTTTAATACTGTTCCCAGTCTGAGGTTTCAGCATATTAACTGCACTTAGAAATAAATGCCCTGGAATCGTTGCTTTAATTCCTTGTTGTAAGCAATTTTCATTCTATCCATGTTGTAAGCAGCACTTAATAGAATATGTTGTTTCCCCCTTACTGTAACCTTCTTTTCATGGTTACTTGCTGCAAACTACTTCTGAAAGTAGTTACTATAAGCATCATTCCCTTCTGAAAGCAGTTACTGTAAGCATCATTCCCTCTTAAATGAACACTTCATCTTTCAGCTTTTTTAAAGCTGTAAGCTCAATCCTCTACTCAAAACTCTTATAAATCATAGATTGATAATCTCTAACTCACTTCTTAAGGTTGAAAACCCTGTTTCACATAGTGGCTTGGTGAAGATATCAGCTAGCTGCAAATCAGTGTGGAACTTCTTAAGGTTAAATAAAGGAATATTTAAAAAAAAAACTATAATTAATGTTTCACATACCTTGTTGCTCTTGAGAAATAACATCTTTTGTTGTTGAAAATTTTGTCAATTGTGTGGCACCGTTAAAGTTTGGATTATGAACTGAAATAAATAAATAAATATATATATATATATCTTAAAAGTATTAATAGAAAAATTTGGAAACAAAAAATAGCAATTAAAATTTATCACAATCAATGAATGATATTCAAAAGAAAAAACAAATCTGCTAAAGAAAATATGCAATTAAATTGTCATTATCAATTAATGATATTCGAAAGAAAAAAATACCTTGTTCTTCATTAGCCAATTTTTTTTTTAATATTTGGATGTCATCTAGCTGCACATCTTGGTAGAAAAAGAGGATATTGCAACGAATCATAACATCCAAAATAATGTTTTATTCTTTGTTGGTCACCCGAACAAGCGTGAACTAAAATATGACGTACGTATGGTACATTCTCATTATTTCCCTCAATCCATATAGTTAATTGCAACTTGATCAGCTGTTGGACAACTATACACTCATTGATCTAAATTGACATCTTTCGAGATATGTAGGTAAACTTCTTACATTGAAGGATATTGTTCAAGTCTTCGAAATTTTTTGCCATAAGGGTTTACATCCAAAATTCGCATGAGTTTCTTCACAATATTTTCTGATACAGTTGTATTTTGAAATACATTGATTCTATTTTCAACCTCTTTATAGGATTCATAAAAATACAACTGAAAATATCCAAGTGCATCATTATTAGGCTTCAAACTTGAAAGATTATGATAAGTCATCTCTTGTGCTCTACAAGTGTAAACTCCACACCTTACAGATGCGAGATCTCTATCATATTTGACATCAAATGATGTAAATGAGAACATATATACCATTGTACATCCTAATGTGATTTTTTGAAAGCAATAGCCTGCTCTGAATTTGAAGTATATAAATCATATAATTCATCAGGAATTTTGTTGATGCTAGTCCTACTTTTCCATTATCACAACAAAAGATTGGTGTCTCATACTCAAACCTAATTGCGCCACAATAAATGTAATTTGGCATTTTTTTTCAATTCATATATCTTTGAGGAGATAGTTTGGCAAAAAATACCTAAACACAAAACCAAAAAAACAAAGAAAAAGTTACACTTTTGTGACTAATAATTTCCTTAATATAATATGTATTGAAGAAAAAAATTGTTCACCGTTTGTATATTGAAGTTTTTGTCTTTTCTTTTCGACTTGATCTCTATGTTTTTCTTTTTGCCTTTCGCGTTTCCTTTGGCGATATACATCAATAACTTCTTGACATGATGTAGACATTCTTCTCATTCTTTTTGTAATACTTCTCTTCAAATACTCTTTCTTCCTTTCTTCTTAATTGATCTGGTGTTGTGATTCAAAAAAAAAAAAAAACGAACAAACCTTAAATTGAGATTTTCTTATATGATTCCTAATAGTATTAGGTTTCTTTTTTATAAATAGTTGACAAGTTATAAATCTAATTTTCCATTTAAACAATCAAGTTCGAATAAGATATAGGATAAGATTTAATTTTTTGTATATAATTTATTTTACTTTATATTCTCATAAAATATACAAGAAGATAAGGTGAGGCAATTATACGAGATAAATTCCGACCAAATTGATCTCACCTTTTTGTCTGGAAGTATATCAAAATTAATTAATTTATGGAAACTTTCCCCCACTTTTATAACATATAATAAAACATAAAATAATCTTCCAATTTTTATCATTATTTTCTTCTGGTTTAGGCCAATTAAATCTCAATTACTTGATTTAGTTTATGTATCAAAGAACTATAATTGTAAACATGCATCAGATTGATTTTAACGTGTATGGTGTGTTGTAGCTCATAAAATAGAATCAAATCAGTTCAAATAAGTCGTATTTTAAATATAAATAATATTTTTATTTGTAGTTATTCAATATATTTATAGAATTACCTATATATCCTTAATCTTTAAACTCAACGGGTGTATATAAGCATTTCAAAATTTGGCCAATAAAAATAGAATCAAATCAGTTCAATCAAATCGTATCTCAAACATAGATAATATTATTTGAAGTTGTTCCAAATATTTATAATATACCTATATATTCTTAATTTTTAAAACTCAACAAGGTATAATAATGAGATAAAATCACATTTGGTCCCATAACTATTTGTTTTTTTTAATTTGGTCCCATAATTTAAATAATTGCTCTATTTTGATCCCAATATCGTCAAAAATTTCAAATTTGGCCAGAAAATAGTCATATGACATCCAATTTGGGGGTTTCCGATGAAAAATAATGACATGACATGAGATGTAATGATTATTGTATTGGTCCAAACATTAAAACAAATTCTTAAAAAATGTCATCTTTATTAAATGCGTAATTATTTTTCACCGGAAACCTCCAAAATGGATGTCACGTGACAATTTTCCGGTCAAATTTGAAATTTTCAGGGACATTGGGACCAAAATCGAGCAATTATTCAAGTTACGGGACTAAATTAAAAAAGTAAATAGTTGTGGGACCAATTATGGAAAAGACTATTGTTATGGGACCAAATGTGATTTTATCCCTATAATAATTTATGAGATGAACTATTAATCCATAATTCACCACCTATAAAATAAAATTAATTTGTACGGAATGACCACCAGTAAAATAACATTACTTTGTAAAAAAATCGTTTCGAGTATAATGATACACATCTCATAAAATTATATCTTTGATATAACAACAAAATTTATATACCCGGGGCACGGATCTTAGATCCGTGCCCCCAACCCGACCCGCCCGCCCATACCCGACCGGCTGGGTTAATATAAATAGGCTTTTTTAAATTTTTTTCACCTTTTTCTTTCTTCTTCTCTCACGCAGGGTGGTTTGCAGTAGTTTTTTTTTTCATTCTCTTCTCTTCTTCTTCGATCTGCAGTTTGTTCGTGCTGATATTGCGTTTATATTGCTTGTATATTTAAAGATTTTCGGTGGTTCTTGACTTTGCGTAGGTGTTACAATCTGTAATTTTTTTGTTTTTGTTTTTTTATTCTTCTTTGTGTAATCGGTTCGTTTTGGATTTTTGTGTTTTGTATGTTGTTAGTGGTTTGTGATTGATCGACATTGCGCATATATTATTTATTTTTTTGAAGATTTTTGGTTTTTTCCGTGTTTGTGCATGTATGTGTTTGTACTATGTTTTTTTTGTTTTTTTTTTGTTTCTTTTTTTGTTCTTCTTCATGTAATCGTGTGTTTTGATGTTTATTTTGTTCTTGATGTTTGTGTTTTCTGTTGTTTGGGGTTTAACATACTTCTAGGGTTTTGATTTTTTCAGTTTTGTGTTTCTGATTTCTGCTTGTTTTTGTTCATGAATTTTGAATGTTTCTGTTTTTGTTTATGTGAATTTGTTAGGATAATGAAGAGGAAGTCTATTTTGTTGGATTCTTCAATCTCTAAGAAGAGGTCTAAGGAGGAGATCTTGGGTAATCTGGAAAAAGATCTTGAAAGGAAGAAGACAGTGCAGAAAGATGATCTTCATCAGAAGAAGGTGCAAGGTGATGGCGGGTAAAATCTGTTTATATTTTGTATGAATTGTAGTTGTTGTATATTTACATGAGTTTAAGGTATTACATGAAGACTAGCTATTATGGTGTTATATGTTTTAATGTAAGGTGTTACATTTGTATTTGTATTTTTTGTTTTGTTTTTATGAGGTATCATGTTAGTATACTTCAGGTGTCATTTATGAATAGTTAAGGTGTTATAGATGTATCATTTATTCTTGAAGTTATAGATGTTATTAATATTATTTTGTTTTTTTGCTGAAGTAAAAAACAATTGATCGAAGGTGGGAAGAAGTCAAGGAAGTCTCCTGTAATTGCTGTTAGAAGGTATTTATTTTGTTTAGTTTTGATGTTTTGTGGGGTTGTAAGATGAATTTGTTGTTTAGGTGTTATATGTATAATATTTAGGTGTTATATATAAACATTTAAGGTGTTATATGTATCTTACATGTTATATAGTATTCATTAGTTTTCTATTTAATTCAATGATGTATTTACTTAAAAAAAAATTTGTAGTTCTCCAAGAACTAAATCTAATTCTGTGAAGAAGAATGTCGTTGGTGTTCCTGTTGAAGTTGATGAGACTCCTTCAAAGTTTTTTTTTTTTTTTTTTGTAAATTAGAAGAGAACTCTTTATGTATTACCTTCTATATAAGTCTATTCTATATCAGTTTATTCTTACATGACTTTTGATTTTGTTCTTGTTTTTGAAGAGAAAAGAATAAATCTGCAGTTGGGGAGAAATTAAGAAAGGCTTCTTCAGTTCATGGTGCAAGGTATTTACAAGAAGTGTTTTTTTGTTGTTTTGGTGTTATAAGTGTTTTCTTGAGGTGATACATATACATAGTTAAGGTGTTTTCTTATATATATTACATTAATCTGTTTAAGGTGATCTATTTATATTTACTGAATTGTATCATATTTAATATGTAATATTCATTATCTGTTATCTATTTAATTCAATTATATTTGTGTTTTTGTAGTCCTTCGAAAACTAAAATGAAAACTGTTGGGAAGGAAATTGTTGATTTCGTTCAGGGTGATGTGATTTCTTCAAAGTAAGTTATTTTATTGGTATTTTTATTCTGTGATTTATATGGTATATTGTGTTTTTTTTAATATGTATTTGTTTTTTGTTATTTTTGCAGTGTGACTACACAATGTAGACCGAAAGGTTTATATGAGCTTATTCAGTCTTTAACTGCTCGACAGAGGGAAGATGTTAGATCTATTGGGTTTGGTGTTTTATTATTTTTGAATTTTACAAAGTGTGATTTGAAAATGATAAGGTGTTTGTAGATAGCTTTAATCCGTCTAGTAGGATGTTAAGTATTGATTCTTTTCGCCGTTTCTCTGTGACACCTGATGATGTGTATGATGTGTTTATGCTATTACTCCTAGGTTAGGTCTATGGTAAGGGTAATGAGAGTTCTCCTCTTTTTTCTACGTACAATGAAGTGTGTGGTATTACTCCTAGGTCAGGTTTAATAGACATGTTCATCCTGTTCGGCGGTTCCAGTTCCCGGAATGACCGAACCGGGGAGAGGGGAAAACCGGTTCCGGTTCCAAAACCGCCGGTTCAATCGGAACGGCTGGTTTTTTTTTTATCACCAATTTTGATTTTTAATACTTGTTTTCGACTAAATTGATCTTTTAGAATACAAAATATGAAATCTAACAAATAATGATTAATTGAACAAACTTTTGATAAAAATTTGGAAAATTACAACTTGAATTTACATAAAAAAGTTTATTTGATTTATAAGATTCTATCTATTACAAATTTACATAAAAAAAATTATATCTATTACAAGTTTTCAATTCTATCTACAAATTTGTAAATAAAATATTGGGAAGGGGGAAAAAATTTGAAAAAGCTTGAGTTTCATTATAATTTTGGAATTGAAATTCATTTCCAAATTTATAATGAAATTGCCTACGTATCCTTAATTTATAAAATTAAGGAATCAAAGCTCACGTAGTTCTCTTACCTCAACTTACCCGTCGATCCAAATGTTATAATCTTCGAAGTTGGTTGGTGTGCCGCCGCCGGAGGATGATGTGTTCGAGTCGTAGCCAAACAAATCGGTACCACCATCTTCGAATGTTGCTTCGTTATGTAGATGTTGTGAACGTCTTTTGGCTTTGCACCAATCTTCAATGAGCATAAGGTTTTGCACATTCTCAATTGCCAAGTTTGCACGTCTCGGAGCCAATGCGTGGCCCATAATACTAAATGCATGTTCAACCGAAACCATCGAGGCGGGACTTGCAAAAAGTTCCTTAGCAATAATGGTTAAAATAGGATACATGACGCTTCGGTTCGAACCGGCGGTTCCGGTTCGATTCGAACCGCCTATTCGTTCCCGTTTGTCCATTTGGGCCGTTGATCTCCAACGGCTCGTAGATCTGCACCGTCCATTTTGAAATTTTTAAAAACCACCGGTTCGGCGGTTTCCAACGGCTACTTCTCCCGAGCCGTCGATCTCCAACGGCTATATCAGATTCAACGAGAGCCCACGTGGCAGATTGAAAAAAAATAAAAATTAGCCAAACCGGCAGTTTCGAACTTACGGTTCGGAACCGTCGGTTTGGCGGTTCAGAAAATCCAGAATCGGAACCTAACCGGTTATATCCATTTTCGGTTACGGTTCGGAACCAAAACCGGGTCAACGGTTCGGCGAACCGTTGACCGCCGGTTCGAATCGGCCCGGTTCGCTGGTTTCCGAACCAGATGGGCATGTCTAAGGTTTAAGATCACTTTCTGATGTTATCACTCGATTGGCAGACGGTGGAGATGATTTCAAAAGGTTTTTTGTTTTGTATGCCATGTGTTCATTCTTAACACCATCATGTAATAGACTTTTGAGTACTGTTGTTTTTAAGTCTCTGGAGGATGTGAATGGTATTTCAAAATTGGATTGGTGTTCTTATGTGTTGGATAGGCGGTGTGAATCAGTAAAATTGTACAAACAAAGAAGTATGAGGTATATTAGTGGTTATGTAGTTCTACTGCAGTTGTTGTATTTCCAGAGGTTGAAGTGGAAGGGTGTTGCAGAGCTTAGATCTTTATCTCTCATTCAAAATTGGACTAATGAGAAGATGTCGAAGAGATGTAAGGAGGAAGCTGAGGCTGGAAAGTATGGCGAGGGAGAGTTGATTCTGAATATGTATCTGGTTTCATGCAAGGGTAAGGTGGCTGGAGTTAATTTGGCTGGTGATTTTGCTGATCAAGCTGAAGTTGATGAGGGAAGTCATATTGTGTTTGAGAAGAAGTCTGCACGCAAATGTATAAAGTTTGTCCTTTCGGATGAGGAACTTGATGATGTATTGTTTTATGTGTGTATGCTTTGAAGTGTTATATATATACCTTATTGGTGTCATATATATGATCATTGGGTGTCATATATATCACTAGTGTACCTTAGTGGTATCATATCTGAGCTTTTCAGGTATTATTAGTTTACATTACAGGTGTTTTATGTTTGTGTTTAAGGTGTGAGTAGTGTATCTTATACATTTGTTTATTTTTTTAGTGTATCATTATTGATACAATGAAGTGATACATGTTTTATTTTTTTTCATTATTAATGAAACAATAAAGAGTATTGCAAAAGATGTAAGTGTTTTTTTTTTATTGTTTACGTGTTTATGCTTTGAAGTGTTATATATATACCTTATAGGTGTCATATATATGATCATTGGGTGTTATATACATCATTAGTGTACCTTACTGGTATCATATATGAGCTCTTCAGGTATTATTAGTTTACAGTATAGGTGTTATATCTAATTCATACATTGCAGATATTATATTTTTTATAACTGACAAATATGTATCTGTTTTTGTTGTGTTGATAGGAGATCCATGAAGCATTTCTTTCATACCAAAGAGACATTTCAATTGTATCAAATTACTATATGCAAAAGTTGTTAAACATGAAGAAAAAAATTGAAGAGAAACAAGTTAATAGCTCAACACCTGATATGAGTGATTCCCAAAAATTCTTATCTGATGAGAAACTACATAAATATATCGATAAAGTGGTTGCAAATTTCATGCTAATGAAGAAGTTTGCATCAGAAATGCCATCATTTGAACTTTTATCTCCAGAGTGTTCTGTGCATGAAGAAATTCTCACACCTGAAGTGAAGCTTGGTGCAGATAAGGATGATGTTGGTGATGAGTTATCTGACAATGATATTCCTTTAGAAAAAGAGTTGAATGATGCAATGATGATTGTTGGTTCAAAGAGTAAGATTGTTGAAAATGATGTTTGTTCTGGTTTTTGGACAATCAAAGATGAAGTGTGCTATTTGTCTGATTTTCTGATTTTTTCAAAGAAGTTTATAAATGTATTGGATCAATAGCACAGAGAGGTTGTCGACTATTGTTTTTATGAAGATGCTGCTATTGGCTTGGACTCGTAAGTTTAACTTTTTTTGTATTTTAGTAATTTTTACTTTATTTATTATATTAGGTAGTGGGTTTAATACATATTTAAAGAATCTCAGTTATATTATATTGAAGGTGTCATATATATAACATTGAAGTATTATATGTATGTTTATTAGATATCACTTTTTATAACTTTTTTTTTTTTTTTGCAGGGATGAGATATTGTTTAAGAAAGGGTATTTCTATACTGTACCAAGAGAAGATATGGTTACGTTACTTCTGAAAACTCAAATATACAATACCATAATCTCAGCATGGTCTTTCATGGTGAATGCTAATGAAGATTTTGAGGTGAATAGGAGTCGATTTGTTTTCAACTTGGAACATAGTGTAAGTTTTATATATATATATATATATATATCTTTTATGTGCATTTATATTTATTTGTTATATTTGTTTATGTAATTGTAATTTTTCTTTGTTTTAGTCATTGGACAAAAAAGCACAACCAAACATCACATTCCTTCTATGGTGATTAATTCCAACAAAAGGAGAACAAACTAAGCTGTATTTGTTTGTCCTATAGGTTGTATCGAAAACCAAGACATCTCCAAATAATTCATAATCTTCTTTCATCATTGAATCTCTCCAATATGTTAGTTAACCTGCCATCATCATATTGGACCCTGTAAAAGAAGTCCTCTTCACTAGCTTGTTGTTCTTGTAGCATGTCTATCACTGTTTGTGCATCTCCACCTTCAATAGCTTTCATTTTGAATTTATGTACAAAATTCATATGGTCTTTTTTCGTGTGGCCTAGACTTTCCTCGTCACCAACTTCATTAACCATATACTGAAAGGAATTCGTTGCACTCAATCCTAAAGACACCATTTGCTCAATTGTTTTTCCTTTTTCCTCATCTATTTTTCTTTCTAAACAGTGAAGATAGGTTCCATTCGGATCTTGTTAATGGATGATTATGGATCATGACATGGTCTACAACTTCAAATAAACATTCATCATTCAGTTTCACTCTCATCAAGGCATTGCAATTTGTTCTCGTGATAGCCCTTTTTTTGGTGTTCTTTGTTGAAGTGTCTTGTCTTTTGAGACCAGCTGCAGAGCACACAAATAATTTACCTATTTCTATAGGTATTTCATCTGTGGAGTACCTCGTAGTTGATTTCCGAACAGAAAATCCTACGAGACGAGCATGCTTGCAGTAGAGCTCGTACATGTCATCGAGACTGTTTTTTGTTAATCCTATCAAAGATCCACTTAAATCAACTAGCTCTATGATGTTATCTGCAATTGAAAAATTCATAACACCCTAATAAATTGTGTATAATACCTAAAGAGACAATTAGAAATACATTTGTTATTTTTTGATACTGGAACATAAAAATTCATAATACCTTAACAAAGTATCTATACTACCTATAGAGACAATTAGAAACACTTTTGTCATATTTTTATATTTTCAAGGATTAAATTCATAACACATGAATAAAGTGTGTATAATACATAAGACAATTAGAAACAACTTTTTTTTTATGGTACTGCAACAATAAAAGTCATAACACCTTAATAAATTATATATAATACCTATAGAGACAATCAGAAACACATTTCACATATTTTCATACTGGAAGAGAAAAATTCATAACACCTTAATTAACTGTGTATAATACAGATAAAGACAATCAGAAACACCTTTATAATTTTTCATAATGATAATACCTTCAAGATTCTTTTTTTCATAATTCTCTTAATATTATATCATATACATACAAGTAATATTATAACACCTTTACTGAATAATTATAACACCTTTAGAGACAATATATAACACCATTGTACTATTTTTCATACATAACATTTTCAAACATTTTTATGTGCAATACATTGTGATTGAAAGTTTAATAGTATTATAACAGCAACGCTCATACCTTGACCAGTCAGAGTATTCAAAGATGTTGATTGAACATTTTCTTCATCTTCTCCACTGCTTAAAATCCTTTCTATAATCTCTGATTCTTGGTCTAAGATTATAATTCTGAACTAAGATTATTTGTATTCACTTCTTCATTGTTTGTCTGCTCCATTCTTTATAGCTTTAGATCATGAAATTTGAATTTCTGAAAACCCTAAATGTATTTAAAAGAAAAGAAATTGGTATGTGAGAAGAGAAGATTCTCTTCGAGTAGCTTTAGTTCACACAATATAATCTTTGAGAAGAATCGAAAAAAAGCAGAAAAAAGAAGAAAGAAGAAGAGAAGAAGAAATCACGCAGAAAAAAAGCAGAAAAAAGAAGAAAGAAGATCCAACTTGTAGCTCAGAATTGAGAAAGCAAAAAAAAGAATTATATAATAAGTGCGGTACGGGTTGGGTCGGCGGTGCGGGTCGGAGGGCACGGATCCAAGGATCTGTACCCAGGTGTACATAAGTGCTTCTCTTGATATAATGTTCTATATAAGGTTTTATCATTTATTTAAGTTTAAATCTAAAACTTAGAAGTATCTCCTTTTCTCCGTAAGTGGACGTTAATTGGAGGGCCATATCCATATGCTTATGGATGGAATAGAAAAATTATGGGCTTAGTAGATATATATTTATAGAAGTAGTATTTTCACACAAGTAATGCGCGGTTTGTGATATAATGTTGGTAAATATTAATTATTTGATAATATAGTGTAAGTAATTTTAGTACGTAGAAGACAATATAATATTTAATAACTAATAAAATTTAAATTTGTTTAAGTTTAATATTTCACAACAATTTATCGATATTATACACATACAATTCACTAATTCATGATTAATGCTAATAACGAAAAATATCCATCATAATTTTCAAATCAAAATTGGAAATTTCATCACCTGCAATGTTTATAAGTTTTGAAAAAACTTCTTTATACACAATGTTTCCAGTTGAGACTTTTTTTTTATCATATGTGTAACAAACTAATATCGTCAGTCACTTAAATTAAATATACTAAAAACAGTAAAAATAAATTATGAATTAAAAATCAAATTCAATTACTTAAATTAAATATATGTGTGTGGAGTATGTATATATAGAATCAATACACAATAAAATTAGAAATTTTACATAAAACTTGATGCAAGCATTGTCAATTATATATTTTCAACCTTTTATTTTAAAATAAATTGAATTAGAAAAACATTTTTAATATCGTTTAACATTGAAGATGGCATATAATTATTTCATTATATTATAACTATCACATAATTAATTTATATAGCATGACATTGATCATAACAATTCAAGCCCAACACAAAATCGAAATGTAGTAGTAGTGATGATGACGATGACAATATAATTAGAACTAATCACATAACTTAAATAATAATTTGAGCCATCTAAATTCAAAACGTGTACTCTTATATAAAAAGATACGAAATCGTAAATGTAAATTAACTAAAAGTCAAAAATTATATTTGATTATGAGATATTTATACTTGTATACTTTACAATATCTTCAATTTATCATTAAAATATATCGATAAATGATAATGTGTTGAATGATATTATACATATTTGAAATACAAATATTAATTTTATAAATACTTATGATGATACATAATTTCACACTACATATTATATGTATACGCACATGTTTGATAGTGTTATATTTATTGATTAATTTATATAAAATAAGATATCAATTACCCTAAACAAATTAATATTTATTATTGAAATTATTGTTTTGACAATATGTATTGTTGGTATTTAAGAAATTATTCAATAAAAATTAACTTAGATCAATAAAATAAGGTTAAGCTAATACAATATTTATATTATAAAATTAAATGCATTAAATAATAAAAATGTAAAATAAAAAAATTATTGATGTAATACTTTTTGGGGGAAAAGAGTATTTTTGTAAATATTCCAAACTTTCTTACTTTTATTATAGTATAGATTACCTATATATTCTTAATTTTTGATTTCCAATGTTTATTATTTAATCAAAATTATGCTCCTCTTATTGTTTGACATTTTAGTGATGAACAAAATTTATATGCAGCTTAGGCATGGATCCAAGATCCGTGCCCCCAACCCGATCCGGCGCATGAGTCATCTCCAGGCGCACCCACGCACCTCCACGCGTGCCCCACCTGATCTGCACACCAAATTTCATATAATGTGATTCAATTATAGGTGTTATATATATATATATATATATATATTCTGGAGGTGTTATATATATATATATATATATATATTCTTCAGGTATCACATATATAGTGATAGGTGTTATATATATACTCTATAGGTGTTATATATATACTCTTTAGGTGTTACATGTCTGTTCTTGAGGTATCACATATATAGTGAATTAGTGATAGGAGGTGTTTTATATATATATATATATATATATATATATATACTCTATAAGTGTTATATATATACTCTTTAGGTGTTACATGTATGTTCTTGAGGTATCTATCACATATATAGTGATAAGTGTTATATATATACTCTATAGGTGTTACATATATATTCTTTAGGTGTTACATGTATGTTCTTGAGGTATCACATATAGATTCTATATTGTGATTTAGTGATAGGTGTAATATATATACTCTATAGGTGTTATATATATACTCTTTCGGTGTTACATGTATGTTCTTCAGGTATCATATATATAGATTACATATTATGTGATTCAATGATATGTGTAATATATATACTCTATAGGTGTTATATAAATACTCTTTATGTGTTACATGTATATTCTTTAAGATTCAGTGATATGTATATATAAATAATAGATTGTGAATTATAAGTTTATCATCTTTTTCCTCAAATTTTCTGCAAATTCATACTACTCAATCAGATTTCTACAACTTCATACCATCATTCAATAACCAATAAGGTTGCATATCAAATTACATACATATACAATCCTGAATATATAAAACCTAAAGAAGAGAGAACAACAACAGAGATGAAACAGAAATTTCCTCTTTCCAATCCGACGCTATTAAGGTGAAGAAGAAAAGGGGAAAAAAAAAAACAGCGTCGTGAAGAAGGCGTCAAGAAGAAGAATAATAAATTGTTGAAGAAATCTGGAAAACCTTAGATGTAGAGAAGAATTTGTTGAAGTAGTTAAAATATTAGAAACCAAGAAACCTGGAAAGCCTTAGATGTAAAGAAGAAATTGTTGAAGTAGTTAAAATATTAGAAACTATAAGAAAGAAGAAGAAAAAGGAGGAAGAAGAAGAAAAAGGAAGAAAAAGAAGAATAAGAGCATAGAAGAAGAAAACCCGACAGGAGTTGTAGAAGAGAGGCCGCCGAAAATTATGGCAAAAGAAGAAGGAAGGAAGAAGGTAGGCATGAAATTTCGCCTCGAGGCAAAAGACAAAGGAAGGAAGAAGGTAGGCGTGAAATTTCGCAGCTCACAACGGATCTCCTCCCATAGTTGAAACGCATTAAAGCCAAAAAAAGATTATATATAATAGTCATCCAGTTCGGATCGGGTCAGGCGGTGCTGGTCGGGGGCACGAATATAGGATCCATGCCCCTGGGTGTACCTAAGTGCTACTTTTTAGTGATTTGTTGAATTTATCAAATCCAGCCTGCGCCTCTTTATTTTTTCGCGTGTTTTGGTCATTATCTTCATGTTATGTTAGTGTTACCTTCGTGTTATGTTAGTGTAACCTTCATTTCTAGATTTTATACCATTAGTTCAAAAACATTGAACTAAAATAACACGATGATCAGACTAAAATAACAAAGGTCACGCTAACATAACATGAATGTAAAAAACAATGTTAATCATACATTCATGTTATGTTAGACTGAACTTCATGTTATGGTAGTGTGACCTTCATGTTATGTTAGTGTTACCTTCATAAAGGTAACATTAACATAACATGAAAGTAACACTAGCATAACAAGAAAATAAGACTATCTGGAGCGAATTTTGGTGGGTTTGAGCACGCCCACCAGGCACGTGGGAGCACGTTGACTGAGCATGGGGGTGAATTGGTCAACGCGTTGACCGATTTCACATGCACCCGGGTGCATAAAAGATTTTGCCTTTTTAAATATTTGTAATGAGTTTGCATTATAAATTTTTGAATAGTTGCAATTTAATTTGATTATATAAAAAAATAGAATCAATAAAAATATAATCAAATCAGTTCAATAAGGTTAAACTGGATTCGATTTCTAATGTTTATTATTTAATCAAAATTCTGCTCCTCTTACTGTTGACATTGTGATTTATCCATGTTTATCAATTTCTTCTTTTACGTTTTTTTAAATATTTGTTATGGGTTTGCATTATAAATTTTTGAATAGTTGCAATTTGATTTGATTATATAAAAAATAGAATCAATAAAAATAGAATTCAGTTCAATCAAATTGTATCTTTAACATAGATAATTTTTTTATTTGAAGTTGTTCCATATATTCATAGAATTACATATATATCGTTAATTTTTAAAACTCAACGGGTATAATAGATTTAAAAATTGGCCAATAAAACACTTTTTATACAGATATTAGATAGGCAAAAAATTGTGTGCACCGTGCCCCCGACCCGAGCCGGCGCGTGGACCGCCTCCACGCGCGCCCATGCGCCCCCACGCGCGCCCCTAACTAAGCTGGTGTGCGCCCACACACACCAGATTTCATACCATGTGTTTCAGTGATAGGTATTACACATTTATCTTAAGGTATTACACATTTATCTTTAAGGCATTAAGCTTATAGCATAAGGTATTACATATACACCTTTGATGTATTACATATTTGAGTGTAAGATATTACATATTCAACTTTAAGGTATTAGTGCTTTTGAGTATAAGGTATTACATATTCACCTTTAAGGTATTACTGCTTTTGATGATAAGGTATTACATATTCAACTTTAAGGTATTACTGCTTAAACTTTAAGGTATTGCTTCTTATAGTTTAAGGTATTTACATATTTATCCTTAAAGTATTATATAAAATATCTTTCAGGTACTACGTAAATATGTTTTGGGTATTACATTTTTATCTATATGGTATTACACATTCATACTCACATTTAAGGTATTTGATACTCAATTTTCAGGTATTACATAAGTGTCTTTCAGATATTATATAAATATCTTTAAGGTATTACATGTATGCTTATGTGGTATTACACAACCTTTCAGGTATGACATAAATATCTAACACAACTTTTCAGGTATTATATAAATACTTACGGTATTACATGTATGCTTTTGTGGTATTACATAATATATCTCGATTTTCATTATATTCATCCTCGAAATATTCTGCAAATCAACTAAAATATATGATGATTTTGTTAATATTCTGCAAATCAACACAAATATATGCTGATTTTGTTCAGTATAGCCAACAATACCCAAATTTTTTCACAATTTTAATATCTTTCAAATCTACCAAATCAGGTTTATCGGATCCACCACAGAAAACACAATTTTAATATCTTTCAAATCTACCAAATCAGGTTTATCGGATCCACCACAGAAAACACAACGCCAACAGCTAAAGGAGCCAAGAGAGTAGAACATTGTAACACCACCTTCACTAGCGAATCGTAATCCGCCGCTAGAAAATCTGTGGAAATTGATGAAGATGGAAAAGAAGAAGAAGAAGATGATGATGATGAGAGGAAGAGGTGTCGGGAAATCTGTGAAGATGGAAGAAAAAAGGAGAAAACAATGAGAAGAAGAAGAAGAAATAAACGCAGCAGAAAATTGATGAAGATGGAAAAGAAGAAGAAGAAGAAGAAGATGATGATGATGAGAGGAAGAGGCGTTGGGAAATCTGTGAAGATGGAAGACGGAAGAAAAAAGAAGAAAATGATGAGAAGAAGAAGAACAAATGAACGCAGCAGAAGAAAAGGGAGAAGAAGAAGAATAAGAGAAGAAAAACTAAGGCACACAAATATATATATGTATACATATGGATCTTGGAGCGGGTTGGGGACACAGATCTAGGATCCGTGCCCTGGGCACCTAAGTCCTTCTCTATTAGATATTAGATTAGATGACATGTAACACTTTCATGTATGATATGCAATACTCTTTTGACGTTGACCTTTGACTGTTAACTTTTGACTACCGTTGACTTTTGATCGGGTTGAATTGACTCGTCTCACGAAATAAGATTCATGAGACGGTCTCGCACAAGACTCACTCTTATTCATTTGGTTATCAACAAAAAATTCACACAACCATTGGTCATGTGATTCCTAAATCTTTTGTTTTTGAGCAACGAATGAAAATCGACAGTATTTTTTCCAGAGTGCTTTTCATAAATATTTTGAAATTATCAAAACTGATATACCTTGCCAAAATGAAGAACTATTAAAAATTGTACAACAAATACAACCCCAAATACAGTAATGTTTAACAGAAATCTGAAAACGCAAAGAGTTAAAGTGAATGAAAATTACCAAAAGATTGAAAAACATGGGACTCAAAAGGACACAGAAAATCACAAACCTGATCACTAATTAAGAACATATGAATAAAGAACTTGAAGGGTAAAATTTCCAGAATCTCGTTGATCCTCTTGAATCTGTTTCACTGACTCCACAACAGACCTACTTTGATCATCAACCTCGATCAATTCAAGCGTTGAAATTTCTCCGATATCATCGGGAATCTCACTTAGCTTAGGACAGTGATGAAGCCGTAGTCTTTTGAGTACTGGGAAGTGGCTGCTTTCTGATATCCAATGCTCGAGATCTGATTTATCAATCAGCAGAAACTTCAAATTAGTAAACTCACCTTCAGTTGTTTCCCATTTATCACCTTGGAAAGCAAAATCTCTTAGCTTAAGCACTTCAAGATCAGGCAACGAACTCAGAATCTTCATATCTTTCCAAGGAAGACGGCAACCACTCAGCGTTAACTTCTTCAGCTTAGTAGGAAATACAGGATTAAGCTTTTGCTGGAAAGGAAAATCTTTATCAACCTCCAATTTCAATTTTTCAAGCTCAAACAGTTTTTCAAGATTGTTGAGGTGGTAATCTTGATCTAACTTGTCTTCAGAATAGCAGATTCCCAACTTCTTAAGATTTGGAATCATTTCAAGAAACCTTTCACTACATACGAAGTTTGATGCCATCAGAAGTGTTTGCAGGTCCTCTAGAGGAGAATCTGCTTCTTCTGGATGCGGTAAAGGATGAAATGAGGAGATAAGATGTTTCAATTTTGACAACTTCCAAATTTCCACAGGTAAACAAACCAAGCTACGCGACTGCATTGGATGAACGATTAATGTTTCAAGATTCTGAAGGTTTGATATGGCTGCAGAGATACTCTCAGCAGAACAAAAGGCCAGGTACCTTAAATGAGAAAGCTCAAATACATGAGCAGGAAGCACGCTCACGTAGGCTTTGGCTTTTACCATATCCAATATCCTAAGCAATCTAAATTTCTCGAAAGAGACTACTGGGCTCTGACTATGCTGGTAACATACAATGGTACGAACAGTTGGGCAGCAAATGTGTGGAAGACACTCAGAATAAGCAATACTTATACGTCGTTGATTCTCAAAGATATCTGAAAGAGCAAAACGGCCTGTAAAATATAGAAGAAACTTCTCTTCCAAAGCTCTTAATAGGCCCAAGTCCCTCAACAGATCATGGATCCCACAACTTTTGACTTTTCCATTGCACTTTCTCTCACTGACAAACACGAGATTTCTTCTGACAAGATCTTCCAGACACTCTTCTGCAGACTCTTCACAGCTTTTAGAAGCACTTGGTTTGACAAAACCCTCAGCAACCCATAACTTGATTAGTTTTGAGACACGAATCTCATGATCTTCTGGAAATACTATCATATATAGAAAACATGGCCTTAAGTGATAAGGCAAATGCGAGTAACTTAAAGACAATATCGCACCAAACTTCTCATCATTCGCAGAAATGGCTAAATTTATGTTCTTGGCAATTTCTTGCCAGGCGGCTTCGGTCTGACTAATGTTGGAGAGAATACCAGCAATAACAACAAGAGCCAGTGGCAGCCCTCTACAGGTTTCCGCAATAATATTCCCAATGTCTTTCAACTCTTCAGGACATTTATTTTGGTTGAACACTTTCTGTTGAAGAAGCTCCCAACTCTCATCTTTATTCATGAATTGCATCTCATGGAGATGGTTAGATGAATTGGCATAATTAGCCACATTCGATAGCCTCGTGGTTAAAATGACACGACTACCAAGACTATCATCAGGAAAGAACCTCCTTACTTGATCCCAAATCTCTGTATTCCACATATCATCCATTACAATGAGGAACTTCCTACCCTTTAAAGTTTTGTACACTAGGTCTTTCATTAATGCTTTGTTCTGAATAGGCAACTCTTCTTTGATCAAATCTTTCATGGAAACCAAAAGGCTTGAAAGAATTTCATCCACATTATAATCTTGTGACACAGTGACCCAAGCACGAATCTGAAACGTCTCACTAATTAATGGAAGATGATAAGCATATCTAGCAAGAGTGGTCTTACCGATTCCTCCGGTGCCGACAATGGGGATGATCTGGAGTTGGGAAGATTCGCTACAAAGCCCATCCCTGATTGCGTTCAGATCTTCAACACGACCAACCATATCGTTCATAGAAGTGAGATAAAGTGCAGAAGATGAAGCAGCAGCAGCAGGGGAATCGGTGATGGGTGCTCTTTGGACGTCTTTACTGGTGATCTCCTTCACCTGTCCCGCAATTGACTTCATTTTCGCTGCGACTTTTCTCAGCCGCCTTCCAAACTTGATCGGGGATTGGGGTTTCTCCAAAATGGAGTACTCGATTATATCTTCTGCTCTGTTTGCGGTGTCCATGATTCCTTCTTCATAGCTGATGCCCTTTTCTGGAAAACCTTCGAGAAATGCTTGCAAGGAAATTGCAGTGTCGCGGATTGATTCAATCCCTTCAACAGACGATTTATGGTTTCGATCTATGGTGCAATTCGGGTTTCGATCTATGGTTTTTACAAGTCGATCTATGGTTTTTACAAGTGAGACAAGCGCTGCATAAGCCATTAATCGTTTATCCAAAACTTTCTCAGAAGATTTAGAGAGAGAGAGAGAGAGAGAGAGAGAGCAAAGTCGTCTATGAGAGAGGGAGAGATGATTGAGTGAAAACAAAGTCGTTTTTGAGTAAAGAAAAGGCAATCCTGTACACACCGTGACAATACTTTATAGACATGAAAATTAAAATAATAAAAAATATATATATATATATATATAGAGTAAGTCTCCGTACATCAGGTGCATGGATTTTAGATCCATGCAATCAGATCGGATTTGGGTTACCCGACCCGCTTCTCTATTTTATTTTATTTTTTCGCGCAAACTTATTTAAAAATTGGTCATGATTTTTAGTTATGTTAAGGATACCTTTATGTAATGTGTAAGAATACATTTATGTTATGTTAAGGATACCTTTATGTCCAGATTTCATACATTTACGTTATGTTAGACATACATTTAGGTTATGTTAAGGATACCTTTAGGTAATGTTTAGGATACCTTTAGGTTATGTTAAGGATACTTTATGCCCAAATTTCATACATTTACTTTACGTCAGACATACCTTTAGGTTATGTTAAGGATACATTTATGTTATGTTAGAAATATCTTATTCATAACATAGTTGTGTTACACATTTTGTACACAAAGGTATCTCTAACATAATATAAAAGTATTCTTAACATAACCTAAAGGTATCCTTAATATAACGTAAAGGTATGTGACCAGGATTTCAAAGGAACCTGGAATCACGATTTCAAAGGTATCCTTAACATCACCTAAAGGTATTCTTAACATAACATAAATGTATGCTTAATATAACCAAAAGGTATTCTTAACATAACTAAAGGTATCATTAACATAACCTAAAGGTATGCTTAACATAACTAAAATGTATTCTTAACATAACGTGGCATGTAACCTGGAATCAGGATTTCAAAGGTATCCTTAACATAACTGAAAGGTATCCTTACCATAACTTAAAGGTATCCTTGACATACTTGAAATGTATCCTTACCATAACTTAAAGGTATCCTTAACATAACTGAAAGGTATCCTTAACGAGCGAATTTGAGCGCATCCGTCCAGGCGCGTGGGAGCTCGTGAGGGCGCGTGGGACGCGCGTGAAAGCGCGTAATCCATGCACCTGATGCATAAAATTTTTTGTGATATATAAATAGGGTGTGTTTAGTATTATTTGGAATGTGTATAGAATTGATCATAAACAAATTAAAGAAGGAAAGTAAACTACCATAAGAGTATATATTTCTTGACATGAATTTTTTTATTCATGAACCAAATTATTTTTCACTGGAGTTTGTCTAAATCCGTCTCACACATGGGACAGAATTCAAGGATACATTTTATAGGTATATGTTTTTTAGTTATGTGTTTTATAAATATGCTTTTAGAGTTATAAACATGAGTATGTTTTTTATAACTATAAATTTGTCTTTTTCTAGTATAAATATGTGTTTTGCGAAATCATCATACATGAGACGGTATCACATGAGTTTTTGTGTTATATATGAATTCTAAAATATGAATTATTGGATTGATCTATCTCACGTAATACAATTCTTTTGATCGTCTCTTGTAAGACACACTCTTGAGCTCGTTGAAACATCAAATGATGTCTATTAATTTGTTATTTCATTTATAATTATAATAATAATTGTATACTATGTATATTAAATTAATATTATTTTTTTAAAAAGTATTATATATGACTTCTTCCATTCCATAAAGATTACACATATATATTATTTTCGTTAATCCTACGAAGATAAACTTATCAATATCTTAATATGATTTTTATTTGTAATTATGTATATATGTCTATAATCAAATGTATATTAAATCACAATACTTGAACTCCATAAATACTTTTTGAAATAATAAAAAAAAAAATCATTCAACAAAATTAATGAAGAAACTTCAAATATTTTCTTAATTATATTCATATGTAAATATTTATTTGTGGGATATAAGTATCATTTTATTTAAAAAATTATAAGTTATGATTAATTATCATTAAGAGGAAATTATTTTTAAAAAATTAATTACCTAATATGTTAGCGTTTCTGCATTTTTTATTAACACCCCCATTCTTTGCTTGCAAATTACTTCGGATTAACATGTCAATATTTTTATCAATGGCACTAACATTAACTTATTTTTTTTCAGTAAGTAGGACATTGATATATAATATTATGTCAAAAAAATTACTTGAAATCATTAACGGGCCTATGGAATTCAATCAAATATATATATATATATATATATATATATAAATATAAGTTGATATAAACTAAGGGGGTGTTTGGCTAAACTTATTTTTAGAGATTATAAGCTATCATATCTTATATGATGTTTAATTTAAATTTAATATAAGTTGTTGAAGTGTTTGGGTAAATAAGATAGTGGAGCTTATAAGTTGTTAGTAATGACATTTGTGTAATTTCAATGATTAAATTTGATGGTATTTTAAAAAATAAGCTCTTATTTTAGAAATCAGTTGGGATTTCCCAACTTTTCAAAAAAGAGCTTATAAGCTCCTTACATCTTATAAGCTCATAAAATAAGATTTTATTTTTAAAAGTTAGCCAAACACATTTGAGGAGCTTATAAGCACTTAACATCTTATAAGCTCTTTTAAGGAGCTTATAAGCTTAGTCAAACACCCTCTAAGACTATTATGAATTGTATAGGTTTTGATGAAATAGAAACTTTAGAGCTAGTTAGGCTAGGAGCAACCTTATACTTAGTTGGAAATGTAAAATTATTTCAGCAAGGTAACTCTAGCAAGCACCAGAAGTCGCTGCAAAGAGCAAAGGTCATTATATATCACGACGAAAGGAAGCACAACAACCTCGTACTAATAAAGGATCACCTCGAATTCACAAACTTGATATGTTACCAGTAGGAACAATCAGAATTTGAGACAATCAAGTGAAGACAGCAATGCAAGGCATAAGGACAAGTCTGTTGCGGCACATTAAATGGATTGTACTATGAAATCAGTAGACCTCTATCTCAGAATCGGCATATTAAATGCGAGGAACCTGCTACACTTCAACAGACAGACTTCCCATCTGTAAATAGAAGATGGAGTGCAACTAAACAAAACTACTGAACCATTATACATTGTTGTGATGAGTTATCAACAATTAAAGAAAACAAGAGTGTAAAATAAAGAAGACACATATTTATGTGGTTCACCAACGATGTGTTGGCTACGTCCACGGGCAGAGAGAGAACAATTTTATTAGAAGGATTATTTCAGAGTATAGAATATCTCAAAATCATTGAATACCCTACAGGCAGGGTATATTTATAGTACTAATAAAAATACCATCAGATGGGTCAAGCCCGTAAAAGTCCGAACAAGAAACCCGAACATGAAATTCAAGGCATAACTCAACAATATCCACCTTGACTTGAATCCTCCATACAGATGCATCATGACAATGCCAGATAACATACTTCTCCTTCTGCCTCTGATTTGCCCCAAAAAGGGGCAACTAATAACTTGTGATATTTAGCAAGTCCAAATAATATTGAAACTTGCTCTGAGGAATCGAGTTGGTAAACATGTCAGCAGGATTACCCGCCGTACCTACTTTCATCACCTTGATCCTCCTCTCACTTCTCAGAAAATGATACCTCACATCAATATGCTTGGTTCTCTCATGATGGACTTGATCCTTGGCTAAACAAATTGCACTCAAACTATCATAGCATATGATAGTTTGATCATGATGTAGACCAAGATCACTAACTAGTCCTTTCAGCCATATTCCTTCTTTTGCAGCTTCTGTAAACACCATATACTCTACTTCAATAGTAGACAAAGTAACTGTAGCCTGCAAGTTGTTTTCCAACTAACAACAGAATGACCAAGAGTGAACACATAACCAGTCATAGATCTCCTACTATCAACATCTCCAGTATAATCAGAATTAGAATAGCCAGCCACATAACACTGTATATCTCCTCCATAAATGAGACCAACATCAGACGTACCTTTTAGGTAATGAAAACTGCGATGAAGCTTCCCAAACACACAATGCTCGCAGAATTTAAGGCTCTGTATCTTGTGCCCAGACAGAAGATCCCTTTTAGACATAATTTGCATCCCTTTTTAACTCATATGACCAAGCCTCATATGTCATAGCTTAGTCATGTCCTTGCTCTGAACTTCAGATGATACATCAACAACAGAACCATTTACAGTGGAACCTCATAGAAAATATAGAGTGCCACGGTTCAGACTCGTCAGAACCACCTTTGAACCTTGACAAGCATGCATAACTCCACATTCACCTTTGAAACTGAAACCCTTGTTGTTAAGAAGACTCAGTGATATCAGATTCTTTGTCATCTGTGGAACATGTCTAACTTCATTCAAGGTACAGAAAAAACCATCATGGGTCCGTATTCTGATTGAGCCAATTCCAACTACTTTACAGACAACACTGTTGGCCATACTAATGTTGCCTCCATCTATCTGCTCATAAGTGGAAAAATACTCCCTATGTGGACAAATATGGTATAAAGCCCTAGAATCCAGAACTCACACATCCTTATGATGTGACTGTTCATCTGCAACTAAGGTCAAATCTTCTTCAGATTTCAAATTAGTTTCTGCTATAGCAGCATAACCACTAGGACCTTCTATAGCAGCATAACCACTAGGGCATGAACCGGTTCTTTGCAGTAATTGCAAATATTATCCGGTTTAGGACCTTTCAAAGTTTTATTATTAAACTTCTTCTTTTTTGATTTTCCATGCCCTGATGCCTGATTTTATGTACTAGAGTCAGATGCCTTTTCGCGATCTTCTTTGGTGTAAAAGGCAGATCTCACGTCTTCCAGAGACAAGCTATCTTTCCCAACAATAAAAGAATCCACAAAATTCTCATATGACTCAGGTAAAGATACCAACAGAATTAAAACAAACATCCTCATCATCTACTTTAACATCAATATTACGCAAATCTAGCAAAATTTTATTTAATTTATCCAGATGATCCTGAAGGGTTGTACTTTCCTGCATGCATAAACGGAACATACATTGCTTCAGAAGCAACTCATTGGTTAGAAATTTCTTCATGTATAGACTCTCTAACTTCAACCAGAGACCAGCGGCAGTTTCCTGATCAGCAACCTCGATGATAACATCGTCAGCCAGACATAGCATGATTGTCAAGTGGGCCTTTTGATCTTCTAAGATATTCCACTCTTCTTCATCTACGTCTTCCTTTTTTGGTATTCCAGAAAGCGGAGTCCATAAACCCTTCTGTTTTAGCAGAGATCGCATCTTAATCTGCCATAGAGCGAAATTGTTTCTCCCGGTGAAGTTATCAACCTTTACGTTGAAAGCAGACATCTTTGATCTTGTTGAAAAGAAAACCCAAACGGTGCGGAATTTCATGAACCCTAATCGAACGAACAAACTATAGATACCAGTTTGTTGTGATGAGTTATCAATAATCAAAGAAAACAAGAGTGTACAATAAATAGATTTAATGTTCACCAACGATGTGCTGGCTATGTACACGGGCAGAGAGAGAATAGATTGGCTACGTCCATGTGCAGAGAAAGAATAGATTTTATCAAGAGAATTGTTTCAGAATATAGAATATCTCAGAATCACTAAATACCCTACAGGCAGGGTATATTTATAGTACTAATAAAAATACTATCAGATGGGCCAAGCCCGTAATAGTCCAAACAAGAAATCCGAACAGGAAATTCAAGGCATAACTCAGCATACACGCTCAAACAAGCTTACAAGAATTCATACTCAAGCTATCCAAAGTTTAGTCACTCAATCTAAAGCAGCAAGTCGGCTACCTTTTCGGGTAACACAATCAAAGAATTCATACACGCTCTATATATCTCTTTCAAGAGCTTGTTGCACAGAACGTTGAAGAAAACCGTTTTATCCTTTAATCTTTTAGATTGTGTCAGGAGTACCTAGCAGAGGCTGCTATACCTGCTAGTGTTTTTCACTCTTTTAGAAAGAGTAAGAGTCATGTGTTGGGCTAGTTCGATCCTGTGTGGGTCTTGGTCTGTAGTGCAGCATCATGTGTAGAAGACTACTTCTTTGTTTTGTTGATTGTAATAGCTAGTTTGTGTAAACAAATCTTCACTAACAAAGTTCTTCCTGGTGAAAGGACTAGAGTGGACGTAGAGGGATTACTCCACCCTCAAACCACTATATATCTTGTTGTATTTTCTGTTTGAACCTATTGTATTCAAGCATATCTTAACTGTCATTTTATTCAACTGTTATACAACATTAAAAAAATCATCTTCTAAAAGTCATATCTTCAAAGTATTTTCCACTGCACATAAAACTCTTTGAGTACCTAAAAGCTCATTTTCCAGTAATAAGCTTTCTGAAGCAACAAGCTAGAAGGTTGTTGATTCAGTGCAAGTACTTAATACCTGTTTGGAGTAAAAGTTTGAAAATTATGAGAAGTCTTATTCACCCCCCTCTAAACCTTCTACCCTTGGGACCAACAGAGGCTATGAGATCTTGTTAAAAAAAAATCAAAAGTTTGTAAACTTGTGTTAATTTTCCGACACTTTTAGTGCGCTGTCTTACACATATTGATAGCATGATATAAATTGTTGGGATTTATAAAAACTATAACTTCTAATTTCATGTAAACTTTGATACGTCATCTTAAATATGTATTTGAGGGATCAATGGTGAATTTCATCAAAAAATAGTCGAGAACTCAATGACAATAAGAGTAGTGTCATAATGAAACATATGATATTTTATCCAAAAAATTAACTAAAAATATATAATGGAGTATGGATTTATAATCCCAAAAGCATCTTAAAGTTGATTCCAACCTCCACTTCAAGATAGTTTTTAATTTCTTCATGCAACCCACAAAGAACATTTATATTATTCTCAAAATTTATCACATTTTAAGCTTCTGTTGTTCTCCAAAATAATGTTACAACATCTACTATTCGTTTATTTTGCTTCAAGTCTTGTGCAGTTTACATGATGAGCTAGAGTATAAACTTTTCAAAATGTAGTAGGAATACTTTTACCACGATCAGGTATAATTACAAACTCATTAGAATCTTCAGTTATGTCATTCAACTTACGAAAGAACCAAGTTCATGAATCTTCATTTTCAAAGTCAACCATAGCCCATGCAAGAGGATAAAATTTGCAAATTCACATCTTGGCATGTGGCAACAAGCAAAGTTCCTCTTATTTGTTTGTCAGAAATGTACATCAACAAAAATTACCCGCTTAAGTGAAGTATGAAATCCATATATGCTTGAACCTAAGACCATGAAAAATAATATTTGAAGCGTTTTTCATTCCATGTTTCAATGGATGTTGATGTACCAGGACTTATTTCCTTCAAAACATAGCACTAAAACTCCAAGATTGCATAAGTTTCATCTGAAGTCCCCCTTACTCGAGATACTGCATAATCGTTAGCTATGAAATTAAGTCTTGGTGTAAGTAATGGTTATGTCAAACTCATG
This sequence comes from Scutellaria baicalensis, assembly GCA_005771605.1. Lineage (NCBI taxonomy): Eukaryota > Viridiplantae > Streptophyta > Magnoliopsida > Lamiales > Lamiaceae > Scutellaria > Scutellaria baicalensis. The sequence continues at coordinate 23,162,802 of CM016727.1, forward strand.
ACGAATCTCGTTTCTAGCTAATGTTTCTTGGATTATATATTAAGGTAAGATCTTATTTTATTTAAAAAATTATAAGTTATGATTAATTATCATTAAGAGGAAATTATTTTTAAAAAATTAATTACCTAATATGTTAGCGTTTCTGCATTTTTTATTAACACCCCCATTCTTTGCTTGCAAATTACTTCGGATTAACATGTCAATATTTTTATCAATGGCACTAACATTAACTTATTTTTTTTCAGTAAGTAGGACATTGATATATAATATTATGTCAAAAAAATTACTTGAAATCATTAACGGGCCTATGGAACTCAATCAAATATATATATATATATATATATATATATATATATATATAAATATAAGTTGATATAAACTAAGGGGGTGTTTGGCTAAGCATATTTTTAGAGATTATAAGCTATCATATCTTATATGATGTTTAATTTAAATTTAATATAAGTTGTTGAAGTGTTTGGGTAAATAAGATAGTGGAGCTTATAAGTTGTTAGTAATGACATTTGTGTAATTTCAATGATTAAATTTGATGGTATTTTAAAAAATAAGCTCTTATTTTAGAAATAAGTTGGGATTTCCCAACTTTTCAAAAAAGAGCTTATAAGCTCCTTACATCTTATAAGCTCATAAAATAAGATTTTATTTTTAAAAGTTAGCCAAACACATTTGAGGAGCTTATAAGCACTTAACATCTTATAAGCTCTTTTAAGGAGCTTATAAGCTTAGTCAAACACCCTCTAAGACTATTATGAATTGTATAGGTTTTGATGAAATAGAAACTTTAGAGCTAGTTAGGCTAGGAGCAACCTTATACTTAGTTGGAAATGTAAAATTATTTCAGCAAGGTAACTCTAGCAAGCACCAGAAGTCGCTGCAAAGAGCAAAGGTCATTATATATCACGACGAAAGGAAGCACAACAACCTCGTACTAATAAAGGATCACCTCGAATTCACAAACTTGATATGTTACCAGTAGGAACAATCAGAATTTGAGACAATCAAGTGAAGACAGCAATGCAAGGCATAAGGACAAGTCTGTTGTGGCACATTAAATGGATTGTACTATGAAATCAGTAGACCTCTATCTCAGAATCGGCATATTAAATGCGAGGAACCTGCTACACTTCAACAGACAGACTTCCCATCTGTAAATAGAAGATGGAGTGCAACTAAACAAAACTACTGAACCATTATACATTGTTGTGATGAGTTATCAACAATCAAAGAAAACAAGAGTGTAAAATAAAGAAGACACATATTTATGTGGTTCACCAACGATGTGTTGGCTACGTCCACGGGCAGAGAGAGAACAATTTTATTAGGAGGATTATTTCAGAGTATAGAATATCTCAAAATCATTGAATACCCTACAGGCAGGGTATATTTATAGTACTAATAAAAATACCATCAGATGGGTCAAGCCCGTAAAAGTCCGAACAAGAAACCCGAACATGAAATTCAAGGCATAACTCAACAATATCCACCTTGACTTGAATCCTCCATACAGATGCATCATGACAATGCCAGATAACATACTTCTCCTTCTGCCTCTGATTTGCCCCAAAAAGGGGCAACTAATAACTTGTGATATTTAGCAAGTCCAAATAATATTGAAACTTGCTCTGAGGAATCGAGTTGGTAAACATGTCAGCAGGATTACCCGCCGTACCTACTTTCATCACCTTGATCCTCCTCTCACTTCTCAGAAAATGATACCTCACATCAATATGCTTGGTTCTCTCATGATGGACTTGATCCTTGGCTAAACAAATTGCACTCAAACTATCATAGCATATGATAGTTTGATCATGATGTAGACCAAGATCACTAACTAGTCCTTTCAGCCATATTCCTTCTTTTGCAGCTTCTGTAAACACCATATACTCTACTTCAATAGTAGACAAAGTAACTGTAGCCTGCAAGTTGTTTTCCAACTAACAAAAGAATGACCAAGAGTGAACACATAACCAGTCATAGATCTCCTACTATCAACATCTCCAGTATAATCAGAATTAGAATAGCCAGCCACAGAACACTGTATATCTCCTCCATAAATGAGACCAACATCAGACGTACCTTTTAGGTAATGAAAACTGCGATGAAGCTTCCCAAACACACAATGCTCGCAGAAAGGCTCTGTATCTTGTGCCCAGACAGAAGATCCCTTTTAGACATAATTTGCATCCCTTTTTAACTCATATGACCAAGCCTCATATGTCATAGCTTAGTCATGTCCTTGCTCTGAACTTCAGATGATGCATCAACAACAGAACCATTTACAGTGGAACCTCATAGAAAATACAGAGTGCCACGGTTCAGACTCGTCAGAACCACCTTTGAACCTTGACAAGCATGCATAACTCCACATTCACCTTTGAAACTGAAACCCTTGTTGTTAAGAAGACTCAGTGATATCAGATTCTTTGTCATCTGTGGAACATGTCTAACTTCATTCATGGTACAGAAAAAACCATCATGGGTCCGTATTCTGATTGAGCCAATTCCAACTACTTTACAGACAACACTGTTGGCCATACTAATGTTGCCTCCATCTATCTGCTCATAAGTGGAAAAATACTCCCTATGTGGACAAATATGGTATAAAGCCCTAGAATCCAGAACTCACACATCCTTATGATGTGATTGTTCATCTGCAACTAAGGTCAAATCTTTTTCAGATTTCAAATTAGTTTCTGCTATAGCAGCATAACCACTAGGACCTTCTATAGCAGCATAACCACTAGGGCATGAACCGGTTCTTTGCAGTAATTGCAAATATTATCCGGTTTAGGACCTTTCAAAGTTTTATTATTAAACTTCTTCTTTTTTGATTTTCCATGCCCTGATGCCTGATTTTATGTACTAGAGTCAGATGCCTTTTCGCGATCTTCTTTGGTGTAAAAGGCAGATCTCACGTCTTCCAGAGACAAGCTATCTTTCCCAACAATAAAAGAATCCGCAAAATTCTCATATAACTCAGGTAAAGATACCAACAGAATTAAAACAAACATCCTCATCATCTACTTTAACATCAATATTACGCAAATCTAGCAAAATTTTATTTAATTTATCCAGATGATCCTGAAGGGTTGTACTTTCCTGCATGCATAAACGGAACATACATTGCTTCAGAAGCAACTCATTGGTTAGAAATTTCTTCATGTATAGACTCTCTAACTTCAACCAGAGACCAGCGGCAGTTTCCTGATCAGCAACCTCGATGATAACATCGTCAGCCAGACATAGCATGATTGTCAAGTGGGCCTTTTGATCTTCTAAGATATTCCACTCTTCTTCATCTACGTCTTCCTTTTTTGGTATTCCAGAAAGCGGAGTCCATAAACCCTTCTGTTTTAGCAGAGATCGCATCTTAATCTGCCATAGAGCGAAATTGTTTCTCCCGGTGAAGTTATCAACCTTTACGTTGAAAGCAGACATCTTTGATCTTGTTGAAAAGAAAACCCAAACGGTGCGGAATTTCATGAACCCTAATCGAACGAACAAACTATAGATACCAGTTTGTTGTGATGAGTTATCAATAATCAAAGAAAACAAGAGTGTACAATAAATAGATTTAATGTTCACCAACGATGTGCTGGCTATGTACACGGGCAGAGAGAGAATAGATTGGCTACGTCCATGTGCAGAGAAAGAATAGATTTTATCAAGAGAATTGTTTCAGAATATAGAATATCTCAGAATCACTAAATACCCTACAGGCAGGGTATATTTATAGTACTTAATAAAAATACTATCAGATGGGCCAAGCCCGTAATAGTCCAAACAAGAAATCCGAACAGGAAATTCAAGGCATAACTCAGCATACACGCTCAAACAAGCTTACAAGAATTCATACTCAAGCTATCCAAAGTTTAGTCACTCAATCTAAAGCAGCAAGTCGGCTACCTTTTCGGGTAACACAATCAAAGAATTCATACACGCTCTATATATCTCTTTCAAGAGCTTGTTGCACAGAACGTTGAAGAAAACCGTTTTATCCTTTAATCTTTTAGATTGTGTCAGGAGTACCTAGCAGAGGCTGCTATACCTGCTAGTGTTTTTCACTCTTTTAGAAAGAGTAAGAGTCATGTGTTGGGCTAGTTCGATCCTGTGTGGGTCTTGGTCTGTAGTGCAGCATCATGTGTAGAAGACTACTTCTTTGTTTTGTTGATTGTAATAGCTAGTTTGTGTAAACAAATCTTCACTAACAAAGTTCTTCCTGGTGAAAGGACTAGAGTGGACGTAGAGGGATTACTCCACCCTCAAACCACTATATATCTTGTTGTATTTTCTGTTTGAACCTATTGTATTCAAGCATATCTTAACTGTCTTTTTATTCAACTGTTATACAACATTAAAAAAATCATCTTCTAAAAGTCATATCTTCAAAGTATTTTCCACTGCACATAAAACTCTTTGAGTACCTAAAAGCTCATTTTCCAGTAATAAGCTTTCTGAAGCAGCAAGCTAGAAGGTTGTTGATTCAGTGCAAGTACTTAATACCTGTTTGGAGTAAAAGTTTGAAAATTATGAGAAGACTTATTCACCCCCCTCTAAACCTTCTACCCTTGGGACCAACAGAGGCTATGAGATCTTGTTAAAAAAAAATCAAAAGTTTGTAAACTTGTGTTAATTTTCCGACTCTTTTAGTGCGCTGTCTTACACATATTGATAGCATGATATAAATTGTTGGGATTTATAAAAACTATAACTTCTAATTTCATGTAAACTTTGATACGTCATCTTAAATATGTATTTGAGGGATCAATGGTGAATTTCATCAAAAAATAGTCGAGAACTCAATGACAATAAGAGTAGTGTCATAATGAAACATATGATATTTTATCCAAAAAATTAACGAAAAATATATAATGGAGTATGGATTTATAATCCCAAAAGCATCTTAAAGTTGATTCCAACCTCCACTTCAAGATAGTTTTTAATTTCTTCATGCAACCCACAAAGAACATTTATATTATTCTCAAAATTTATCACATTTTAAGCTTCTGTTGTTCTCCACAATAATGTTACAACATCTACTATTCGTTTATTTTGCTTCAAGTCTTGTGCAGTTTACATGATGAGCTAGAGTATAAACTTTTCAAAATGTAGTAGGAATACTTTTACCACGATCAGATATAATTACAAACTCATAGAATCTCCAGTTATGTCATTCAACTTACGAAAGAATCAAGTTCATGAATCTTCATTTTCATAGTCAACCATAGCCCATGCAAGAGGATAAAATTTTCAAATTCACATCTTGGCATGTGGCAACAAGCAAAGTTCCTCTTATTTGTTTGTCAGAAATGTACATCAACAAAAATTACCCTCTTAAGTGAAGTATGAAATCCATATATGCTTGAACCTAAGACCATGAAAAAATAATATTTGAAGCGTTTTTCATTCCATGTTTCAATGGATGTTGATGTACCAGGACTTATTTCCTTCAAAACATAGCACTAAAACTCCAAGATTGCATAAGTTTCATCTGAAGTCCCCCTTACTCGAGATACTGCATAATCTTTAGCTATGAAAGTCTTGGTGTAAGTAATGGTTATGTCAAACTCATGACGAATCTCGTTTCTAGCTAATGTTTCTTGGATTATATATTAAGGTAAGATCTTGAATTTGACATTTATGTGAGATGAAATCATTGAATATGTAGTATGTTTGTGATCTCTATGTCAGGCACTCATTGAACATGTGTGAAAGACAATATACTTCCGAATTTCAAACATAACAGACTCTTTGATCGTAGTGGCTCGCAACATCCACTTGCATTTTTCCTCAACACAAGTAACATAATAAAGAGTCTTGGTTGATCTATTATTGACCTTAAACTCAAAGTGGCCTCTTGAAGAAAGAAGTTGCATCTTTGATATTATAGACTTATTGGGTGAAAATTAGGTTAACTTGTACATCTTCTATTCTAGGAATTCTAGCTAATGATCCAGGTTGAGTGGGAGCTAAATCAACGGTCAAATTTTGAACATCCATAGACATACATAATTCCTTAGAATTTCTCACATCAACATTATTAACATCTCATATTTCATTTACTCAATAAGAACATCATTGTCATCTTGACCGACCTCACCAACAAATAGTTCACCAATTCTCTCTCCTTCAAAATTTTGTCTTTCAGTAACTAAATTCAAATCAGCTCAATATTACCGATCATTTGTGTCTACAAGCACTACAAGAAATTTAAGAAATAGTGACGATAAAATTTGTCATATAAAACTCATTTTTCATCACTAAATTTTTTTCATGACGAATTCTCATCGTCACATTGATCGTCATTGTATGTGCGTCACAAAAGGTATATGTGACGATTTTATTGTTTTGTCGTCAAATATTCATGATGTTGTGACGATTAAAGTTATAGTCACTATTGTTCTCATTTTTAGTGACACACAAATCGTCGCTAAAATAATCCAATTTTGTCATCTTATATTATATTTCGTCACTAAAAACATAGACTTTAAATGACGAATGTTTATTTGTCGCCAAAATGATATATTTTAGTGACGAACATGAACTTTTTATTTGAAATTATCAATTAGTAGCGACAACTTCATTGTCGCAATAAGGTTTACTATTTCGTCAAATTTACATAATTCGTCATGAAAGAATTATATTATAATTACGAAAATAAAATATGTCATTAATTTAGAATATTACAATGACAATATGTAGCGTTACAAAAGAGTATCAATTAGCGACTAATTCTTTAGTGTCACTAAATTACTATTAATGGTGATGATATGTTTTGTCATGAAAAATTTCATATTTAGTGACACCAATATCAATTGTCATGACACTTATTATATGTATTTGTAACAAAACTAGCCATCATGTAAGACTAGTTAAAATGACTAGATTATATATTGTCACAAATTATTAATGTGTATTTCATGTATACGAAAATGTTAATACCTTAAAAAGTGACATTAATATTATAATAAACAAAATTTAAATAGAATGTAAAACACAATTGTATGAAATAAAAACAATTGATTATATTTTCAATTAATTTCTCGCTTATAAAAATCGAGGAATGTTAACATCCATATAAAAAAACCAAATACAAAAATAATAAAATTTACTTCAATAAATATAAAGAGTAATCTTAAATCTGAATTCCTGAATGCTAAATTGTTATAGATGTACAAGAACTTCTTCGTAACGATTTCATAACCATCCAAATCGGAGAAGATTCATCTGCAAATTTTCAAAATAAAATTAGTATACATGTATTAGTAGAAGGTTGGAAACAGATATGAAAACTAATGTAAGGTACTTTATAGGTGTAAACTAACCTAGAGATAATTTAATACTTCACATAAAAATATTTTACTACACCGTTCACAGGTTAACGAGACAAAATTAAAGAATAGAGATGAAGAAGAGAAGCAAACATTAAAATTTTACTCTTTACAATTTACGAATAAACAAAACTTCTCATTTTCAAGTATGAAAAGATATTTGAACATACACTTCAATTGAATCTAAATCATTCCAATATTTTCTTGAAAAGAAAAACAATTCTATCATTGAATACACAAAAATGAGAGAGAATAGAAATATATACCATGGTCAAATCTGATTTACTGGGATCCACCATTTGACATTCACCACTTCTTTTCGATTAAAGAACAAAAAAAAAAAAAGATAGCGGAAGAGATGTGTGAGAATCTGCAATATAAATATACATGCCAAAATATTAGGAAGGAATTTAGTAAGAAAATGATAAAATAAAATGCCACCTAATAGAAAGTTTATCTTTATAGATACATATAAGAGGTTGCTCGCGTTAAAATCGGATGTAGGTACTCGTCTGGAGTCCTATGCTTCAATTAATTCTTGGAAAAAGATTTGTATATCCATTGAAAATTGAACAAAGAAATTTCTAATCTAGGGAAAGTTTTCAATTGGAACGAGGGGATTTTCGAAATAAGGAGATGATATGGATTCAAATTGAAAGTCTAATTGCTACTTTGAAATAGGTGAAAACATCACGTGTTTTGACAAACACCGATTGAGAGAGAGGGGAGAGAGGAGGTGATGAAGGCGAGGGGGAGGGGGAGGGTGAGGGGGACGGGGACGGGGACGGGGACGGGGACGGGGTAAGTTAATAAGTAAATATGGTGATGTGCACTAATGTTGTTAATTTTCAAATATTTAATAAGGAATGATATGCAAGTCTTTTCTAATTATGGTAAAAAAAATCTTTAATGAAAGAAATTAGTTACTAAGTCAATTTAATTGATCTCACGTAATGATTTGAATCTCACAATAAACTTGAATTGGATTACATAAAAATAGAGGGATTTTATCGATTTAGGACCTAAAATATAAGTTAAATATCAATACGGGTTATGCAAGATAAATCTTATTATTCTGGGATTTGAAAGATTAAAATCTATCAAATTTTATGATATCAAAATGTTATCTTTTTTTTTTCTTTTTTTTCTCTGCCGGTGGGTGTCAAATCACACTATCGTGGATACTTCAAAAATACCAACTACGTAAAAAAACAATAAAAATCCTTTTATTTATTGGTTATCATATTTGATAAACTATCTAATTAAATAAAAAAACTTACTGATTTTTATATCTTTCAATATATATTTCAATCAAATTACTATTATATATATTTAAATTATGTCAATCAATACAAAATATTATCATACAAATATTTGTTCGATATATATTATTAATAAAAAATTAAATGTTGCAAAACTATTAATATTATATCTTTCAGACCTCAGATTAATAAGATTTATCTTTCATAACTCACATTGATAGATAATTTATCTTTCAGGCTCTGAATCGATAAAATTTCTAAATATAAATGAGTAACTGCACTATTTCACCATAAAATCAACTTAGAGCTAGGTATTATTTTATTTAATTAAAAGAGTTACATAAAAATATAATGTAGGAATTTTAACATGGAAAAACTCATATGTCGTCCTCTCCATAGCTATTGTCTGTTTTTAGTCATGTAAAAATATATTTTTTCGAATTGATTCCATGATTGAAAAATTCGTCCACCTTTGGTTCTCTTTTCTTCAGATTTTATATGTTTCGGCTACAAATTTAGGAGCGAGTGCAGTGCACTCACCAGAAGGTGACTAGAAAATCAAAAATCTTGCGAAGAAAAAAGACCAAAACTTAATGAAACTGTCTATTACAGAACCAAAATTGACATGGGTTCTAGGTTAGGATGAAAAATGAGTTATGTATTACATGGGTTTAAATAAATTGAATTTATTAAAATCAATTTTTAAAATATTATTTATATTGAAATATTATATTTGATTTTGTATGAGATCTATCAATTGTGTAAGTATTATATTAGTGTGACCTGTATGTATATTTAATAGTACTAATTAAAAAATTTGAAAATTATTATTTATTTATCATTAATTATTAATTTAGTTGGTATGTAAATTGAATTTACATATGTAAAATATTTCAATTTTCATTTTATGAAATTCCAACAATAAACTTTAATTAAAATGTTATGCTTAAGGTTTTATAAGTTAACAACTTTTTTAGCCGGCAATCATTGATATTAAATTTTTGGTTATCATTATTTTATTAAATGTTTTAATTATAATAAATTAGAAAAATATAGTGAATTAATTGAAATTTAAATTTAAATTTAATAAAAATTTTGGGTAAGGAATAGGATTAACTAGAGGGCCACATATGTCCCTCTTAGTTATTCAATTAATATAGATATAAATTTCATTAAATGTTTTAATTATAATAACATAGAAATATAAAGTGAATTAATTGAAATTAAAGTTAAATATGTCGTGTTCCATGCTGACATAATGATGGTAAATAATAAAGCTTAAAATAAGAATTATTGTAGATAAAAAAAAAAAAAAAAAACTCAAGATGATCTCAACAATTTCTTTCAACCCATAAATTGAACAAATATTTTACAAAATTTTATATATGAACTGTTAAGTATGAGTTATGGAATGATCTATCTCACATAATAAGATTTGTGAGACGATATCTATTATATCACCACGACATCGATTGAAAATATATAATATAATTTGATTGACTCATATTACTTGTTAATATATATGATAACTGGTGATATACTATATTTATGAATAATATTTAGCAGAATCATATATACTGCCTTTTAGATTCAGTCAAGTTACCAAAGATATTTAAAAATATAGAATTGAAACATAAAGTTATTATTAATTAACTAAGGAAAAAACTAAAAACCTGTCTCCAATCCGTTACTAAGGTGTTTTATATTTAATTCACAAATTCTTATCAATATAATATTATATAATTATATTTTAATTTTTATTAGATCATTTCAAACATTGTGATATTTTATTTGAATCTAATGGTTTCTTTCTTCCATTCAGATTGTGGCTAAATTATCTCAATAGTACAATATTAATGTTATATTAAGCCAAATTAATCTTGAGCTACTTTTTACCCCTTTTTTATTCATTTTTTAAAAATTTATTCTTTTAGTTTTGTTTAGATTTCCCCTATATTTTGAGTATTGTTAAATTTTATAAATTGCTGAATTTCAATAAATGAAAACGTGTTATGAATAAAAAATATTAATCAATATATGATAACTAGAAAACAAAAGAGAATAATTAATATGGAAAATTTATTTTTTAGTATTATGATTAAACTTCTCATGATTTAATTGTTTATTTATCTGTAAAAATTATCAATAGTGTTTAATGATTTAAATCAAATTATAACAAAACGATGTTATCTTTACTAATTGATCATAACAATTGTGACAAACTAATATTGTCATTATTTGTTTCAGAATATTCATGACAAAATAAATCTTTGTCAAGAAGTAAATAATTTATGACATCAAATATCGTCATCGATTGCCACATCAATTTATCATGGAAAAATCAAAAGTAACTTTATTATCAAAATATTACCAAATCAAATGAAACAATGGCGAGTTCATGTTTACTGTCACTAATTCATAACACTAGTGACAAATCAATTTGTAATCAATTTGCTTTTAAAAACTAACTAATAAATTTATTATCAAATCAAATGAAACAATGACGAATTGATGTTTATTGTCACCAATTCTTAAAAATGGTGACAAACTAATATTATCATTTTTTGTTTTAAAAGAATTCATGACAAAATAAATATAGTCAAGAAATAAATAATTTATGACGCCATATATTGTCACCAATTACAATAAATTTGTCATTTAAAAATTTCCCTCCAAAGTTTTGGAGCGAAATTCTACCTTAGGAGAATATTATGACGATTAACTTTTACTCGTCATTAACAATGCAAATTAGCGACGATAAATATAATTAATCATGACAAAAAAAAATTGTCACAAAAGTGTATATATTTGTGACGAAAATGGAATTCGTCACTATTAAGCACGAATTGTGACAAAATTTCATGCGTTGCAAAAATATTCGTCATGAAAAGGGTGATTTCTTGTAGTGAAGGAAATCATTTTTGTGATTCCGCACAATATCTTGATCCAATCGAACTTTATATACTGAAGTATTTGCATCCGATCCTTCAAGCTTTCATCAAAGTCCAAAATGATTTTTGTTAAGATAATAACATAAAGTGGGACTTTTTTACTAACAAATGTATCACAATACATTGTCGTTACTGTCAATCTTCATTGATGGGTTAGGAGATTAGACATACCAGGAACAAGTTCTGCAAACTCCATTATTTGAAGTCTGATATCTATGTTCAATGTTTCTACTTTTTTATAGAACTCTGTATATGAAATATACTTTGAAACTAAGAGCGGTGTCAAATGTGTTTCATTGTTCTCTTTGAATTTCCAACTGTATCCAACATCAGTCTTCTAAAAGACAACATCATGATGACATACTGTAATTCACACTGGATCAGTAATATCTATTACTGCACCTGAAGCGAAATAAAATAAGAAAAAATATAAAAAGGCGTGGATTCAGGTCAACCCTGATTGTATAGTTCTCCAGGTACATATGAGAGTCACGCTTGATTATTGTTGGGTAACATACATTAAAAATGATGTTTTGAAAATATTTGCAATGAAACTATTGTGTAACAGTTTCAGAACGTGAATAATAGAAAAGCAATAGAGTTACTAATTTCAAAAGTTATTTTTAATGTAATATATTAACGTAATCAATATTGTAACCGATTTATGATGTCATTTTTAAAAAGCGTGTTATAATTTTATTTAGTTGGACATCTGAGTAAATTTTTTGGATACATTATTGTTTCAATTCATTCAATATGATCAATATAGATATCATATACGAGTATAACAAGTTCCATCTCACATAATATCTTATATGAGACGGTCTCACGTGAGTTTTAATGTTACTATTTTTTAAGGAGCAGGACACCACAAGATTCATAAATAATATTGTATCACAAATATTTATATATAGTAGATGTATTAATCATGATCTATGCAATCCGGCTCATATGACTCGAAAGATGATTTTCATGCTCAAAATGCTCTCCCACGCTCCCACATGCCCCCAAATCCACGCTCAAACCCTAATTCCAAGTGCTAACATTTTTAGTTATTTTGCCTAACTTTTTACTCAAGTTCACATAACTTTTATATTCTGGTAGTTTAATATTTTAGAGTATTATAACCTATTTTATAATATTTTAAACATTTATGTTGTAATAAAATAACTTTTATGTTATTATAATATAATCTTTATGTTTATAATATATTTTTCAAAGGTTATGGTAGTTGTACATAAAAGATTACATCAATATATCATAAAGGTAAAGTTATTATAACATGAAAGTTTCTAGTTATATTACATGACCTAAAAAAGTTTAAGTATATAACTTTATGATTTTAATACCTTTTAAACCTTTAAGTTGTAATAATGTAACCTTTATGCATAATAATATCAACCTTTATGCATAATAATATCAACTTTTATGTTATATTAACATAACCCTTATATTATTCAAGTACATAAAAGTTAAAATATCTATATATAAAAGTTATGTCAATATAACATAAATGTTAAATTAATATAACATAAAAGTTTTTAACTATATTATTTTACATTTTATGCTGAAAAAAATTTAAGTACGTAACTTGAAAGGTTACAATATTCATACATAAAGATTATACTAATGTAACATAAATGTTATACTCATATAATATAAAGGTTACCGCATAAATAGATAAAAAAAAAAAAACTGGGCACAGATCCAGACCGAACCATACCTGTCCCAACCCGCAAACGTATAGTTGCAACTGGACAACAATTGCACTCGGTCTTAATATTTATAGAGTGTAGTAATTATATGATATATTCAGTTCAATTAATTAAAACTCTAGGTTTTTTTATTTTAGATTTTAAATAATATATCCTATAATTTTATAATCTAATTTTTAATTTTTTTTCTCAATTACAAAATCTTGATTACCAATTTCACTTATTTAAATTACATAATCTATGATTGTATATTTTTATTCATTCAATTTATTCTTTGATATGGATACAAACTTTAGAAATATATCTACATTATTTTTTTCAACTATACTGTACTAATATTTTATTTTAAAATTATTAACAGTGAATTAGACGAGAGAAAAATTATTACTACCTCCGTCCCGGCTAACTTTGCCTACGTTTGACCGGCACGGAGTCTAAGAAAAAACTGTTGACTTTGATGTGATGTGTTATTTTAATATTTTTGAGTGACAATTTTGTAATTAATGTGTGTTTTTTTAGTGCAAAAGTTGTAAAATGAAAGAAATGAAGGGGTAAGAGAGTAAATATTTCTTTACCATTTTTGGATTGATAAAATAAGATGGGATAAACAAAAATGGAAAGTCGGCAAAATTAGCGGGCAAAGGGGGGTAAATAGTTTTTTTTCCAGCAATGAGATTGAGATCCCACCATATTTTATGGTGGTCCTTACCTCAGAGAATAAACAATTAATAACCATTACATATAGGCTATCATAGCTTCATATCTTTGCGTCATTCAAATTTTTCTGTGCATAAATTATTAATAATCCAGTTCATCGAAGATACGCATGGCGTTGAAATCTTGAAAGCTGTATGAGGCTCTCTTTCAATTTTAGACAAAATCCAACCGCCCCAATTTCTCATCTATTAATGTATTTCTCCATCTTTCTTCATTCCTTTTCTATATTAATTTTGTGGGTTTTTTTTCTTTTTATTTTCTTGCTTTTTTAGTATCTTTTCATGATTCTTGGAGAAGTGGTGTTTGCATAAATTAGAACTGAGGCCAAGATTATTGTTTCAAAGAGTGGAAGAGCTGTGAAGGTGATGGCGAAAGCTGTGAAATTTGAGGGTGTAAGTGAGGATATGCAGAAGATTTTGGATGCTGACATGGACCAGGTGGGGCCCAGGCGTCGAGCTCGTGAGGCCTTTAAGGATATTCAGCTCTCTATCGATCATATATTATTTAAGGTATTTGGGAATTGCTGCTGTTGTTGTTATGGAATGGATTGTTGAAAGGCAAAAAAAAAAAAGAAGAAGAAGAAGAAAGAAAAGTAACCCTTTATATGTTAATGAGATAATTGGGATTTGCTTGTTTGTTTTGTTTTAAAATGTTGTTCTTTGTGTTATATAACTTTAGTTGAACTTGAGTTGTGGTGAACTTTGGAAGTAATCATTGTTGTATGCATCTAATATTCGTTCTTCGAAAGGGAAATTGAGAAGATAGAATTTGTGTAGTTTTTTTTTTTTTTTTGAATTGTAAGGAATATTTCTGCTGTTTATTATGGTTAGAGTTAGTTGATGGTGGTCGATTTTGTTTGTGATGGAATTAGAGGTTGTTTTTAAGATTTTGTTTGTGATTTATGTAGAATAGTACCTATTGTTGTGCTAAATAATTGTAATGGACTTAATAGTTTTGTGTTTGAAAATTCATGTTTTGTATTCTGATTTTTAATGAGTTGAGGAAGAGAGGGAATAAGGATTAGAAAACTTGGGATACGGGTTTGAACTCTGGTTGTCAGAGTATGCACTTTTATAAAGGTGGTATACCACCACTTGAGCTACAAGGATCGTGGTTGTTGTGTATTCCGATTACTAAGTGATAAATGTGCTATGATTTTGGATGTATGAGTATCTATAGAATGTAACATGTTATAAATTGGAAGAAGATAATGAGTCGAATATGAAATATAAATGAAAATCTTATTGGTTTGTACTTAGTAGCACATCAAGATAAAAAATGCAATGGATGGAGTCATTCTTTTTGTCGTTACTCATTCGCAGAGCTGATGACATTATTACTTTAGGAAAATTATAGTTGGCTCTTAGGTTCATCACTTGACAAGTTTAAGGTTAATCTAAAAATTCATAAAAGTTTTCCCCTCATTATGTAATGTTACCAGAAATGATTCAAGCAAAATGTAGTTTTAGAATTTTTACAGTTAAGAGAATCATTTTGAAATTGCCCTTTTATAATTGATTAAGGGTGAGTCATTTTAGCACATGAGTCCTTTCTTCTCAAGTCATTGCTCGAGTGAATTCATGCTTATTTTATTGCTTCTTTTGGGATATAGTATCTGATATGCCAAATTTATTCTGATAGTAATGCCTTGAAAATGAAGCTCTAGTGTGTGTTTGTATTTACTCATTTTACACCACTTGCAGATGCCACAGGATCACGTGAAGATGACAGAGGTACAACCATTTTCATACTTCTTGCCTTTCTAAACGATTACTGAGAGGATCCCTAAAACAGATTTCTATGTTATTAAAGCATCTATCTCCTTCATTATCTGTGCATTTATGGAATATCTTATGCTGTGCTCGTTCACTGTCGCATCAAGAATATCATATTCTCGCCTACTTTTATGCATCTTGGAATCAGAATCTATTCCAATCTGATAATATAACTCTTAATTATTTAACAGTGATGTTCATCCTTGTTCCTCTTATTAGAATATCAATTCAATAACCTTTCCCACAATTTCTTGTTGAGACTAATTTTCTTTCCTTACTAGCATTTTTGCTTCCCTATGTATAAACTAGGATTCTTGCTACAT
The DNA here is from genome assembly GCA_005771605.1 of Scutellaria baicalensis. Taxonomy (NCBI): domain Eukaryota; kingdom Viridiplantae; phylum Streptophyta; class Magnoliopsida; order Lamiales; family Lamiaceae; genus Scutellaria; species Scutellaria baicalensis. Next base: position 23,178,894 of record CM016727.1, read on the forward strand.
GTTTTAACAGACCTCCTTTATACATTTTTGCTTTCTCTGTTTCAAAATTTACATTTCAACTTCACTATAAGGACGAAAAGAATAACGGCCCTTCCAGAATACATGCTTTAGTATCTTGTATTGTATGACAGAACTTAATTTGTTGATGAAGGATGCTTATATTAATCTGTCACAGTCATATGAAGTGAATTCTAGAGGATTGGAAATCTTCACGAAAAGTTGGCTTCCGGATAGTGGGTCCCCCAAAGCGGTGGTTTGTTTTTGTCATGGTTATGGAGATACCTGCACATTTTTCTTTGAAGGCATGTGGCTCCTAAGACTAATAAACAGTGCTACACTGCTCTTGTGAATATCAAAACTTAGTAATTTTGTTCTCTGTCTATAGGAATTGCGAGAAAATTAGCATCTTCTGGGTTCGGAGTTTTCGCTATGGATTACCCAGGATTTGGTCTATCAGAAGGTCTACACGGCTATATTCCAGATTTTGGCCTTATAGTTGAAGATGTCATCGAGCATTACTCAAAAGTGAAAGGTACGATGAGTTATCTAGCTTGAATATAGTTTAGTTCATTCAGGCTTTAGCATAGATAATGGGAATGCATTTCAATGATACCATTCATTTTTTGTTCTTCAACCAGAAGACACAAACGTAAAGCAATCAAGACGATAATTTTAATTGCAGTAGCCAGAAATAATGCACCAATGAGGAATAGAGAGGTGTTTGTATGAATTAGTAGCACGCATGTTTCTCTAGGCTGGTCTCCTAATCAGGTAGATGATTGTGAATGTAGAAAATCCGGAATTCCGTATGCTGCCGAGTTTTTTGTTCGGACAATCTATGGGGGGAGCAGTGGCAGTGAAGGTGCACCTGAAACAACCTGATGCTTGGAACGGTGCCATTCTTGTTGCACCTATGTGCAAGGTACTTTATTATCATTTTTATTTCCCTCGTGATTTAGCTATGCATTATTAGGTTGATCAAACCTTTTATGTAGATTGCAGATGATGTCGTTCCTCCATGGATAGTGACCCAAATTCTAAGTGGGATGGCAAAATTACTTCCCAGACTGAAGCTTGTTCCACAGACTGATTTGGCTCAGTTGGCATTCAAAGATGAGAGGAAGAGAGCATTGGTAGGTTATTATCTTCTAAACATTATTTGATAAGAGTACGAAGGATGAGCAGATTTTATTTTTTATTTTTTGTGCAGACGGTCTATAACATTATCGCTTACAACCATAAACCACGCTTAGGAACAGCCTTGGAGTTGCTAACGACCACAAAAGAAATAGAGCAGCAACTCGAGAAGGTATGCCCATCGCTTCACCTGTTCAATATATGTTGATGGATATATTAGAATCTCTCTCTCTCTCTCTCTCTCTGAACTAATTAGTTTCTGCAACGGCATGATGCCATCAAATTTATGATTGCAATGAATAATATTATCATTGGAGATCGGTGCAATGAAAACATACTTGTGTGAAGCTAGAAAGATATATGTTTATGTATGTTTTAATAAGCGATATTTATGTATGTTTTAATATATAGTCGGGAAAGAGTGACACAAAGAAGCTAAAGTTATATCAATTTCAAGATCAACTCATCGATAATTATATGAAGAATTCCGCAAATGAGATGAATTACTAGTATCATGATGCATGCTAATTATCTGTCAATCTGAAGCACATAAATAGGTATGTTGGCAATTGGTTTTACATGTAATGCATGCCCTGATATATATCACTCTTCTGTTGGTAAAGTACAATTATTATGCCGACTGTTCTTGTAATAAATACGATCAGGATGTAATTTTGTAACTTAGAATCCTCATTTTCTTCATTTACAAAATTTAGTGAGGATTGATCCAGAAGTATCTTTCTTCCTCCAATACTGATTCTATTTTTTTTTTTTTTTGTACTTCGCGTTTTTCTGGTATCATGAATAACGAATGAGATTGCATTCTACACTATTTTGTAGGTATCTCTACCATTATTGATCTTGCACGGAAAGGAAGACAAAGTAACAGATCCTTCAGTGAGTAAAGCATTGTACGAGAAGGCAAGCAGTGGAGACAAGAAACTTAACCTATACGACCATGCCTATCACTCTCTTCTTGAAGGGGAGCCGGATGAGACGATACTCCGAGTACTTGAGGATATCATTTCTTGGCTCAACCACCATTGTTAACCACTGCATCGTATTCTTTTATCGACAAGTTCAGCCAGGGTGTTGAGTCTATGATCAACGAGGAAATTAAAGACGTACATAAATATACCTGCAGATTCTTAGTATTATTCCTGCATTCTGCATTAGAATTCTTCATGGAATCTGAAATATGTATATGTGAAATGCTGGTTAAATTATTTCACTCAATACTTTTAGAGTAATGTGATTCTTGTAAATACATTAATCACTTGTGCTTTTCTGTTAGTTGATACAATTAATGATTAAAATATGGCGATACTATCGCAAAAATATTGCAATAATCATCCAACCGATATATTATCAGCCTACCTTTTTGTTTCCACAAAAATATCGCGATATATCATCAATATATCGCTATATATAGGCAGGGCGTACCTAATAATATGAGTGACACTTGTGTGCCTCAGGGGTATGGTGTCTCCAAATTAATCATCAATATTTATAATACCAAGAACCATAACACTTATAGAGTATATACATAACACCTGAAGAGTATGTGTATAACACCTAAATCCATGTCTCTATGTGCCCCAGAGGTATATAAGTTTTTACCTAATAATATATATCGCAAGTTTCAAAAGAGGCCCCTAATTTCTTTATGAAAAAAATTGTGCAAATTTAATGTAAAATATAAAACTTTGAAGCATGTACAAAGATATTTATATTATGTTAAAAACCTTGAAATAATTACTTAAATACAACCCGCCTCACAGTCTTAGAGGCAAAAATGTTAATCAAGTTCGTACGATCAAATTGTTCAGTAATTTCTTTCTCAATCGATAACATAGCCAATCCATTCAATCTTTCTTTAGACATGGCCGATCGAAGAAAAGTTTTAATGAACTTCAACTTTGAAAAAATTATTTCTGCATTTGCTACTGTAAAAAGTATCGTTAACAAGATCTTGTAAGCAATGTAAGCAACTTTGACATATAATTCAGACTAAATACATATTATATATACATATATATACACACACACATCTTTAATAGTGTTATATTTATTTATTAATTTATAATATTATGGTATAAATTATCCCCATGCAAATTAATATTTATTATTGAAATTATTGTTTGTATATCTTTGTTGATTTTTAATAAATTCTTCAATAAAAATTAATTTAATTGAGATCGATAAAATGAGAATTTATACTATTAGATCAAATGGATTAAATAGTAAAAAATGCAAAATAAAAAATTTTGTTGATGGGACACTTACAAATATTAATTTAAAAATACTTAAAATGACATATAATTTCATACTAAATACATTATATATACATATATGTATATATACACATCTCTAATAGTGTAACACACTTATTTATAAATTATATTTATATTAAATATGATACAATTACCCCCAAATAGATTAATATTTATATTAAATTATTGTTTGAACATTATCTATCGTTGGTGTATAATAAATTATTCAATAAAAAATAACTTAATTAGTATAAGAATAAACTAATACAATATATATTATGAATTGAATGGATTAAATAATAAAAAATGTAAAATAAAATATTGTTGATGTGACACTTTTTTGTTGAGAAAATAGTATTTCTGTAAATATCTCAAATTTTTCCTCTATTATTATAGTATAGAAATATATATATATAAATTTATCTATTTGCTTTGTCTTTTGAGTTTCTATAAAATAAATATAAAATTAAATGTATTAAATATTAATATTTATGTATTTTTTTATTAATAAATTTAAAATAAAAGTTATTAATGATTTCTTAAAATGGAAATATTTAATAAATGAGACATTTATTGTAGTTATTTTTGGCAGAATATTCTGTTTATATATATAGATGACAATAAGTTAAATCTGTTTTCTTTTCCCAATACATTGATGTCTAATTTGTTGCATATATACTATTAATATCTTTAATACTTATAATGAAAATGTCAACAAGGCAAAAAAAGCATAGGCATTTCAATTAATTTCCCATTAAATTAAACGTATATACACTGAATTGTCTACTTAAAGTACGCAAAATGTAGTAAACTAAATGATTCAAAGCATCAAAGGTGCATACTAATATCATTTACATCAAAACTAGTTGTAATACTATTTAGTTGATAGTTAAAACCTCTACATGTCACGCTAACTAAAATATTCTTCACATCCTACACATCAAAAAGAGTCAACATCTGTACAGCTTAGTCATACCTACATTATTCAAAATATATAATTATAATAATCTCACAACTTGTTTTTCCAATAAATTCATTTTTATGAAAAACATATGAAGCTCTCACCTTATCCCTTATATAAAGTCTTGCACACATTCCACCCACTCAGATCGCACTTCATCGATTTATTCTTCAGTGTATTCTTTTTGTGTGAACTGTGAATAACCACAAGTCAAGTCTCACATACTCATGTAATTATGCTAACAAAGAGATAATCAGAAAATAAACTTGAAAATAAGGAAAAGTTAGAAGATTACTATAGATCGTAGTGAAGTCTGATCAAACGTTTCAACCTTTTCAGTTATCTCTCTCATTGAGCGCATTACATAATAACCACATTGTAGTGCATCAGGTTGGCGAGGTCCCTATATTAGAAAGTAAATGTAATGAAAAGAAGATATCATGAAAGAAGTAGTCAATCACAAGTAGATTTACCTTTAGTAGTTCCCACATTTGATTCTTTTTACCTCTCTTTTGCTTGCTAACGTTAAAAAATGTTATTGCCCTGCATACATGGATATAAATTTAGATGAATTACTATATGACTAAGACAATTAATATCAACAATGAGCTATTTCTTACAACTTACATATTCACAATATGTTTCCAATCGAGATCTCGGATGCAAGGACCATGAGAATCTAGGATATATACAATCTCCTTGTGTGGATCAATCATAGTAAGAATCCAATGTTCACTGGCATGTTATAATAGTTATATGCATTAGCATAGTCAAACTGCAGTTTGTAAACTTTAAACATATTCATAATTCTCTTGCTCACTCTATATTGCAAGACACCAAGACCAATTGATTAGGCTTCGCATGACACAACCTAATTGCAACAACAAGTGCTCTTTTTTCCATGAGTTTTGTCTTCCTATCTTCACCTAGGGATTTCACTTGGATATACTATTAATAATACACAACTGAAGCTATATAATTTCGTTCAATAATACAATATACTATTAATAATCACAACTCAAGCTATATAATTTGAATCAGTATTATTCTCTTTGGACGCAATGTAACGCCCCATTTCTTAAAAACATAAAATCTTGCTTTGGCATTACTTACTAAATAAATAAAATTTTTATATAATAATTAAGATAAATAAATTCAGAAATATCTGTGAAATAATATTCCATAAAAAGTTGTTACGAAACACGAATTTTGGAAAAAAAATGCAGCGGAAACGATTACCGTGAAATTTGTTTCTTTCCAAACACACTTTTAATATTATCAAAGGAGTGATAGAAATAATACATTTACATAATTAAACATATTTGGAATTTGTAAAATAAAACTCTTTATTAAAATCTTCTATAACCTTGATAATATCGGCTACTGGCATTCCACGTCTGCGTACCCTGTCCTAAAACATTTAAGCATATAGGGGTGAGTGCAATAAAAATCACTCAGTGGGTTGAAATAGGGGTACACATAAACACGTCATTACAATCATCAATTATTCACTGCACGTAAACACATTGAATCATCATAACTTTACTCGGGTTTTTAAGCCCGGCATGAGTTTGGAGTTTTTAAGTCCAACATAAATGGGTCATAATTGAAACCCTCGGGTAGCTAGCCCGCCATGAAACCTGGAGCCTTTAAGTCCAGCGTGAAAGGGCCATCTTTGAAACCCTTCGGGTATTTAACCCGCCGTGAATTGGAATTCCACCATGACCATGAACATTAACATTACACATAATTCACATTATATTGGAAATAAACGCTGAAGGTCAACGTTCAAATCCCATAAAGTACCATAATCACATATAGCATATTCGCATTTAATCATGTTCATTAAAATAAAGCCGTAAACAACAAACATTTACCCCCACCTTCGAAAATAGTAACCCGTGTCCAAAAAGCTTTCGTTGTCAAGCTTCTTTACTCCGGTTCCTTGTTCGTATTTCCTACAATTTTAGGAATTAACTTAGTCTCTAACTTAAATATCTATAGAATACTTAAAATATTAAATTCCTAATATACGATATTAATCGAAGGTTCTTAAGTAAGGGTATAACTTGAACAAATTAGGGTGTTTCTCTATTTTGAGGTTTAATTCGTTGTTCGTATCAATCGTGGATTAAAACCAATGTCTATAACGCGGTACAATAATCTAAATACATTTATCGTTTAAGTTTTGGTTTCGTAATAAAATTTCGGTGTAGTTCTAAGGTTCAATTATAATTTCAACATATTATAAGGATTAGAATGCAAAATTTCATAAATCTTAGGGCTGAAATGCATAAATCAAGAATTTGGAACAAACTTTGCAGATTAGTCCTTGGATAAAAATCAAATTGCAAACCAAGCCTCACCATCCCCTTCCCCTTCCCCTCCCCTGCTCCCCCTGCCAACTCCCTGCCGCCACCAGTCCACTGCCGGCGACTGGCCAGTCGCCGGCTCAGCTCCCTGCACGGCGCCGCCACTCACGACGATGCCCCCCTCGACACAGCAGCAACCAACACACACACACCCACTCACACAACACACACACACACAGCCACACACACAACTCACACGCACACACGCAGCGCCGCCGCGGTGCTCCCCAACCCCTGCACGGCGTCGCTGCCCCACGGCGCCACCCCCCTTGGACAGCGGCGGCAGTGACGGAGAGATAGATATATATATATATATATATATATGCACAAAACAATACATACAACACTACAAAAACAAGAACAAAATTTTGTAAATAACATTACCCCTTCTGAAAACCCTTGCGAAGCTGAAGAAAAAATGAAAAGAAACGAAGAAGAAGAAGATGAAATGGGAAAGATGCATATGTTAGATATTTTGTCCAAAGCTTTGATCCCCAATGATGTGGGAAGGATGAGCCTATAGATGTGGGAAAAATAAGATTATAAAAATGCTGGCATCATTATCCCTGGAATTTACGAAATAACAATATGACAAAATTGCCCTTATATAAATGCAGAAGTGCTTTTGTGCAGACGTGGAGGCAGAAGTGAACGAGAAAAGAAAGACTGAAAGCAAAGAGACTCTGCGTAACTACAAGTTGGCAGAGCTCCTTTTTGTGCAGACGTGGAAGCAGAAGTGAACAAGAAAAGGGGGCTGAAAGCGAAGAGACTCTGCATAACTACAAACTGGCAGAACTCCTTTCTGGCAGACGTGGAGGCAGAAACGAAGGAGAAAATAAAGGCTGAAAACGAAGAGACTCTCTGCAACCACAGAAAGACAGAACTTGCAGAAAACAACGAAAAGCAGAAGTGAATACATCGCATAACCGGAAGAGGCTGCGAAGTTACTAAAGTCTTACAAAGCAGAAGTGGCGACGCCATATTAAGAGGCAGCCGAACGGGTTCTGTGCGCTTGGAATAGAGGATAATAATTCAAAGCACAATGATGAGCATGCTAGAGGAATAGCTGACATGGCTATAAAGGACAAAAGAAAAATATCTTCTCACTTAACAGAAAATGGAAGATTCTGGAGAAGAGGTGGTGTACCTTGGGCAATGAAGAAAATACCTTGAGAAAGGAATAGAAAAGATAGTTTAACCAACAAGAAAATAAAAGTAGAAGGACGGAAATACCCTCCTTAGAAGAGAGGGGTATAAATAGGAGAAAAATTGTATATCTTGGGGGACTTTTCAACATCTTTCTAAATACAAGAGAAATTTCTATCTTTCTTTTCTAGCAAGTCATTGCTCTTATCTTGTTTATGTACGTTTCTTGTTGTTGATTTGAGTCATATATTTGTAATTTGGTTATCGTGTTTTCCATCCACACAACAATGGCGCCGTCTGTGGGAAGTAGGGGAGAGAAGTGAGCTTCCTTCTTATCCTGCCTGATTTCCTTTTGTTATTGTTCTTGGTATTGTTTCCTTTTCTTCTGTTTTCCTTTCTGTCTGTGGGGAGAAAGAGTTGTGGAAATCTGTTTAAGTCAATAGAAGTAATGGCTAATCGGATAATCCGAGACCTTGAGGGGGATTTCCAGGAGGTAGCAAGGCCAGAAACATCGAGGGCGAAGGAGAGATCGGAGGAGGCGAGAGAGCCAGCTGCACCGAGCATGTGGACTTTCACCCCATAACAATTGGATGGTTTCATCTACTCCGCTGTGCAGAAAGCTATGGAGAAAGCGGCCGCTGAGAAAGAAAAAGGAGGAGGAAGGCGAGAGTTTCCTGAAGTAGAGGGTACCAAGATCTCTGCACAGGCAGATCGGCCAGGTCGGCCAGGGGTGGCTCAGGAACAGAGTGCAGATAGTCACCCATCATGATGGAAATATGCCTCTCATGAAGTGTCGTCGGCAGACATCTCCATGCAACGCACGCAAGATCTGGAAGTACAGAGACAGATGGAAGCGATGCAGAGGGAAATACAATTGTTGCGGCAGAGGATGGGTACCACTAGTCAGATCTAGATGCCAGGAGGAAGTCCATTTTCAGTGGCGGTACGGATGGACGAGTTGCCGGCAAATTTCAAACCCTTAACCTTCGAATATGATGGAACGGCGGATCCGTATGATCATCTTCTGCGTTTCGAGAATGTGGCCCTCCTCCATCAATACACGGATGGAGTCAAATGCAGAGTATTCTTGACCACACTCACGCAGGCTGCCCAGAGATGGTTCGGGCAATTAGCAGAAGACAGCATCCATTCCTTCCACGATTTCAGTTCTGCTTTCCTCCACCAATTTGCCAGTGCTAGAAGACAGAGAAGAACATCTCAATCTCTATTCACGTTGAAGCAAGGGGCCGAGGAGTCCCTGAGAGCCTTCATAAAACGATTTAGTACAGCTGCCTTGGAGGTACCGTCTGCCACGACAAAGGTAAAAATCAGCGCTATAGTTCAAGGGCTGGGAGAAGGGGACTTATTCTGCTCCTTGGCAAAAAGACCAGCTAATACTTTTGAGGAGGTCTTAGCTCGAGCAGACAAGTTTATCAATCTCGAAGACGTGAGCCGTGCCAAGAGAGCAGAAAAACCGGCCCCTAGAGAAGTGAATATGCGGAGACATGGGGAACCCAGGTTCGACAACAGAAGACGTGAGGAAGACCTCGGTAGAGGAGATTATGCCCGATATAATCCGCTGAAAGCCCCACTGGCAAGAGTGTTTCAGCTCTCCGAAAAGACTGCTCCATTCAGATTTCCTCCCAACAGAGCTCAAGCTCCAACAAGACCGAAGGGGCGATACTTCTGCCTATTTCACAATGAATACGGTCATGACACAAACGAGTGCAGGCATCTGAAAAATGAGATAGAGCGCCTGGTCAGAGCTGGGGTGTTGAAGGGATTTGAGGATAAGAACAAAGGTTATACTGGAAGTTATGGAAAGAGAAATGAGAGATCGGAAGAAAGAGAGGGCGTTCAAGACAAAGAAAAGAGAAATGAGGAAAAAAACCTACCCCCACCACCGAAAAAAGGTTTTATTAACATGATCGCAGGCGGCCCTCAGGGGGGAGACTCGAACAGAGCCTGAAAGTCAGCCCTAAGATATGCGCAGGGATGGCACGACCAACACATGGAAGTGTCAGAAGTCCAACCGTCTTCGGATATCATGTTCGGAGCAGCCGATGAAACTCCCATGCTCAAACCTCACAATGACTCCTTGGTGGTGACGGCAGAGATAGCCGGGTACGATGTTGCCAGAATATTTGTGGATACAGGGAGCTCTGCCGACATCATATATAAAGAGTGCTTTGAGAAAATGGACATCAAAACCCAAATCCGTCCGGTGAACACGGCGTTGTACAGTTTCATAGGGGGAGCAGTTCATCCTTTGGGGGTGGTAACTCTGCATGTTTTGGTAGGAGAGTGGCCACGACAGAAAAGGCTAATGATAGATTTCCTAATAGTAGATGCTCCTTCCGCGTACAATGTTATATTTGGACGTCCAATATTGAATGAGCTGAAAGCTGTAGTCTCCACATATTATATGAAGGTCAAGTTCCCCACGTCTGCAGGTGCAGGAGAGTTGAAGGCAAACCAAGTACACTCGAGAAAGTGCTATGTTGAATCTATTCGGGTAGCACATAAGTGGGCCTTGCCAGTGGTAAGCAGAGCTGTAGAAGAGGAGGTCGAAGTGAAACGGCAGAGAACAGAGGAGGAGGAGGAGGAAGAGTCCAAGAAGATGGCAGCGGATGGAGTGCTCCTATCGGTGGAGCTGTATCCCGGGAAAGAAGGATTTTGTACCAAGATCAGTGCAGAAATTCCAAAGGCAGAACAGATGGAATTGATCAGATGCTTAAGAGAGAACGCTGACCTGTTTGCTTTCCAAGCAGCAGATATGAAGGGGATTCATCCAGAGATCGCAGTACATCGGCTCAACATCTGTCCCGAAGTCAGACCTGTTAAGCAAAGATTACGGAATTTTGGGTCAGAAAAAGATAAAATTATTCAAGCAGAGGTCCAAAAGTTATTGGACTCAGGACACGTCGTACCAGTTCAGTTCCCGGAGTGGTTATCCAACGCCGTTTTAGTACCTAAGCCCAACAAGAAATGGCGAATGTGGATTGATTTCCGTGACCTGAATAAAGCTTGCCCTAAAGATCATTATCCACTGCCTCGCATAGATCAGTTGGTGGATTCCACATCTGGATGCGCCCGTTTGTCCCTGATGGATGCCTACCAAGGGTATCATCAAATTCAGCTGGATCCCGCAGACGTCAAAAAGGTCTGCTTCATTACAGCTGCCGGGACTTATGGGTATGTGCGTATGCTATTCGGATTGAAGAACGCAGGAGCCACCTATCAACGCATGGTGGATAAGCTATTCAAAACAATGATTGGAAGAAATATGGAAGTGTATGTAGACGACATGTTGATAAAAAGCAAAGAGGCCGACCAACATATTGCAGACCTGGAAGAAGCCTTTGCAATCATACGAGGCAGCGGGATGAAGCTGAATCCAGAGAAGTGCAGCTTCGGTGTGACGACAGGGAAATTCTTGGGATTCATGGTTACCAAAGAAGGAATAAAAGTTAATCCAGAAAAAGTGAAGGCGGTGATGGATATGGTACCACCCAAAAATGTCAAGGAGGTGCAGAGACTGTTGGGGAGAATAACTGCACTAGACCGGTTTGTCTCTAAATCGGCAGACAAAAGCTACCCTTTCTTCAAAATATTGAGGAAGGGGTGCAAGTTCCAATGGACAGAGGAATGCAACCAAGCTTTCAGAGAGCTGAAAGAATACCTCGCTAGTCTGCCACAGCTTTCCAAGCCAGAGAAGGATGAAACGCTATACATGTACCTCTCAGTTGGAGAAGCAGCAGTCAGTACAGTTCTGGTACGGGAGATGGGGCGACAACAGATGCCGGTATACTATGTAAGCCATATGTTGTAAGGACCAGAAACCCGGTATGCAGAGATAGAAAAGGCCGGGCTAGCCGTTATCACCACAGCTAGGAGACTACGTCCCTACTTCCTGTCACATAAAATAGTCACGCGCACCAATTATCCGTTGGCGCAGACCATGGGCAAGGCAGACACCTCTGGCAGGATGGTCAAATGGGCAGTGGAGCTCGGGGCTTATGATGTGGAGTTCGAACCCCGAAAAGCCATCAAAGCCCAAGCCTTGGCAGACTTCGTACAAGAATCACAAGCTCTGCCAAAGGAGGAACAGAGCTGGAAAATATTTGTAGATGGTTCTGCTACCAAGGATGGCTGCGGAGTGGGAGTTCTGGAGGGCAGGACATGCAGTACGCCATCAAGTTAAACTACTCCGTGTCTAATAATGAAGCAGAGTATGAGGCTCTAATGCGGGGCATGAACATAGTGAAAGAAGCCGGGGGAAGTGATTTAGTAGCCCACACCGATTCGCAATTGGTGTTCCAACAATATGGAGGAACATATGAAGTAAAAAAGGAATCATTGTTCGAATACTTAAGGGAAATCGCCAAAATCCAACTATCTTTCAACAAATTTGAGCTGAAACAAATCACGAGGGCGGAAAATGCTCAAGCAGATTACTTAGCCAAGATCGCCAGCTCTTACCCGCTCTTGCAGCCGAGAAAAATAACTTTGTTGGTAGCAGAAAAGTCAGTCGGAGTAGCAGAGGTGGCAGAGGTGGAGGAAGCCGATGATTGGAGAACTCCCATCATAAATGAGCTAAGGAAAGCAGAAACATTGACGACCCCGAAGTGGACTAAGGAAACTCTGAAATACTGCATCATGGGTGAGCAGCTCTACCGACGTTCGTTCTCGCAGGCATACCTACGGTGTTTAAATAAGGAGGAAGGGTTATATGTGCTGCGAGAAGCGCACGAAGGATGTGGAAGTGATCATGTGGGATCAAGAACATTGACTCGAAAGATCCTACGAGCAGGATACTTCTGGCCCACCATGAATGCAGATGCCAAGGAGTTAGTGCAGAAGTGCCATAGTTGTCAAATTCACGCCTCTCTGATTCACAGTCCAGCTGAAGAATTGAGAACAATGCATTCCCCATGCCCTTTCGCTCAATGGGGAGTGGATTTAGTGGGACCCTTGCCATTATCTAAAGGACAGAAAAAATTCTTGATAGTGGCTATTGATTATTTCACGAAATGGGTGGAAGCTGAACCATTGCGAAAAATCGACGAACAGAATGTCATAAAGTTTTTGTGGAAACAGATCTGCTGTCGATATGGAATACCCCGAGTCTTGATTTCAGACAATGGCACGCAATTTTGTGGAAAGAAGATTAAAGCTTGGTGTACAGAGATGAAGATTACCCAAAGGTTTGCGGCAGTAGCTCATCCCCAAGCAAACGGCCAGGTAGAGGTCACTAACAGGACTATCATCAATGGGCTGAAAACAAGGATAGAGACTTTGAAAGGCAATTGGGCAGAAGAGCTGGATTCAGTTCTGTGGGCTTACAGGACGACACCAAGGGTAGCAACAGATATGACTCCTTTCAACCTTGTAAATGGAGCCAACGCCGTAATCCCAGCAGAGGTGGGTATGGAAACCCACAGGATTATGACATTCGATGAAGGACAGAATGAGAAACTCATGAAAGAAAATCTAGATCTGCTCGAAGAAGAAAGAGAAGTGGCGCGGCTAAAGATTGACAAATTCAAAAGCAAAGTCAAAGCGGCGTATGACAAAAGGGTGCGACCACGACGTTTGAACAAGGGAGATTTAGTCCTCAGAAAAGCCGATGCTCTGAAACCTAAGGGAAAACTAGAGCCGAACTGGGAAGGACCTTACATTGTGTTAGAAGTGATAAAAGGGGGAGCTTATCGATTAATGACAGCAGAAGGAAAGGAGGTGGCCAGACCATGGAACATTGGCAACCTCAAAAGATATTACGCCTAGAAGAAACAAGTAAGAAACACTCCATAAACTTGGAAAACTGCCCTAGAAAGCAGCCACCTTAGCAGAGGCAGACCTCCGGGTCTAGCACATCTCTGATTAAGGTTGGTGAGGCCAGAAGTCAAAACTGCCCTAGAAAGCAGCCACCTTAGCAGAGGCAGACCTCCGGGTCTAGCACATCTCTGACTAAGGTTGGTGGGGCCAGAAGTCAAAACTGCCCTAGAAAGCAGCCACCTTAGCAGAGGCAGACCTCCGGGTCTAGCACATCTCTGACTAAGGTTGGTGGGGCCAGAAGTCAAAACTGCCCTAGAAAGCAGCCACCTTAGCAGAGGCAGACCTCCGGGTCTGGCACATCTCTGACTAAGGTTGGTGGGGCCAGAAATCAAAACTGCCCTAGAAAGCAGCCACCCTAGCAGAGGCGGCCCTCTGGGCCTAACACATCTCTGACTAGGGATTGGTGGGGCCAAGCTCGGTTCACTTTAAAAAGGATTGATATGTTTACTCATTGATAATAAATACACACTGCTCCTCTATTGCAGATGGAAGAAGAAGTGGGTGGAAGGAAGGACAGAAAAGAGAAAACGAGCAGGAGTTGTTAAAATTCAATTATTCATGAAAAGGGTTGGAGGCGCCACTTGAGAGATCGCCTTACAAGTATTATTACATTTAAAATAGTTTTTCTTGTCTCTGCTTAAGTTTGCATACATGGATTATATATGCTAGTTCGCATTCTCTGTTTATAAAATGGATTAGCGTTGTTGTTTCTGTTAAGCAAATCGGTTAATGGCACTAGTGAAAAAGTTTACAGTTTTGAAAAGATCACATCGCAAACATGAAACAATGAGATCATGATGATAATAAAAGAAGCAGCACTAACATTGAGAACAAGCATAAAAAGGATATGTTCAAAACAACTTAAAGGAAACAGTTAAGAGAAGATAATCAAAATCAGAAACACAAGTTATCCCAAAAATTGGGCCCCAAAAATACATGAAAAAAGAGTATGATTGTTTTTCAAAGAGAACAGAAAATATCATGAAATCAGTCTTCCGGAGACGGAACAGCATCGGGAAGAGCAGAAGTAGCAGGAGCTTCTGTCCCAGGGAGCTCTGGCTGGACCTCGGGCGGCGGTTGAGAAGGAGCCTCCGTGAGCGCCTCCATAGAATCCCCACTGAGAACTATCAAGTCCACAGTGGAAGGTTCAACAGGAGGTGGTGCAGGTAAGAGAGGGAACTTGCAAGAAGAGGGATCCACCGGAGTGAAGGCATCATGAGGAGCTGAGCAGAGCTTGGCGTAGGCCCTTTGCAGAACCGGCAGCCACCAAGGAGAGTCTGGATCCTCCAAGGGGTCACCCTCAAAATAGGGAGAGGCCGGTAGCTCGTCCAAGGGACCATTGAAATCAAACACGCCGGAAAAGCCTTGGTCCTGGGCTTGCTTCTGGGCTGCATCGAACCCATAGCCATAATAATGGCCAATATGGGGTCCGAAGTCAGCAAGAGAACTGGTGCTCCGGAGGTAAGCCTCTTTCAGTTCTGTGATCACTTCCTCAAGG
This sequence comes from Scutellaria baicalensis, assembly GCA_005771605.1. Lineage (NCBI taxonomy): Eukaryota > Viridiplantae > Streptophyta > Magnoliopsida > Lamiales > Lamiaceae > Scutellaria > Scutellaria baicalensis. The sequence goes on from CM016727.1 coordinate 23,194,119, forward strand.
AAGCTTTGCCCAGCAGCCGTCATGTGCAAGTTCTTCTTACACGCCTCGACCCCCTCTGAGAATTTCCGGGTCCCATACTCTCTACAGCGACCCTTCTCATCTGCAGCCTTCTTCTTCCAGAACTCCACTTCCTTCCGCAGACTTTTCTCCTGCTCTGCCAGCCTAAACTTCAAGGCCGAAATTTCGTTGTCCTTCTCTTGAAGTGCAGGAGCAGGATCCACAGAAGAAGCAGCCTTAGCTTGAAGCCGGCCGAAGTGGATGAAGCTCTGCGAAAGCAAGGGTAAAAAGGTTAGCAAATGATTATAAGGGATTCCCAAAATAGAAAAAGAGAAAGAACCGCAAAATACCTTTAAGGCATGATGAGCGCCCATAGCCAATTCGTTCTCCGGAGAGAGTTTGCTCAGCATGAAAGTATCGGCCGGGGTCAAGCAGAGCTGAAGAAACTGCCGTGATTCTTCAGCAGAGAGCTCCAGGAGAGATTTCGGGAGCTCAAGAGTAAAAACATCATTGGCAGAAACTCTTACTCGGCTCGACCGAGAGCGATCCCTCCCCTCATGGCCACCTCGGCCAGGAGATTGCAAGCGTGGACGTCGGGGCTCACCAGAAGGATCGGCAGAGGTCAGAGGACGCTTACCTCTATCGCTTCTGGTCGCAGCTGGCAGAGGAGCAGAGGTCTGGACGTCCGAAGTAATAGCCACTTCGGGATGAGAGCGGGGTGGGGAATTGACTTCTCTGCGGGGAACGGTCCTCCTCCATGCAGGCTCTGCAAAACCAAGCTTATTCAGTAAAGGCCCAGAGGAGAAAACAGAAGAAAAAGAGAAAGCAGAAGAAGTACCAAAATCAGAAGGGAAAGCAGCCTCGCCAGAACAGAGACCAAAGTAAGACAAGACAGAGGACTGCTCTACTATACTAACTACGTCAAAGGGCCCTACTTCATGTACAGAGGTGTTTAGGGCCTCAATTATTTCTCGATCCGACGCTGGACAACTAACAAAAAATTCCTTTTTTATTATGGGCTTGGTGTACACCCAAGAACCTACAGGGAAGTCCCATGCATCGTTACCAGAAATGAAGAAGTAATCTTCTTTCCAGTGTTTGTCACGACTTTGTGGCTTCCCTAAAAAATGAACTAAACCGCGAGGATCAGCGGTGACATAAAAGAATGGGGGTGTAAATTTAAGGGGAAAATTGGAGAAAAAGAGCTCTACAGTAGGGTTCCCACCGTTGCCCTTCAGAATTATGAAGAACCCTAACATCAGTCGAATGGCAGAAGGAGTGAATTGATTTAGAGGAACCTGATAAAAGAATGACAGTTTACAGAGGTAAGGATTTGGGGGGAAGCGAATTCCAGCCTTCAACTGAGCATACCAAAAGGCCAACTTGCGCCCAGAAAGGAAGTTTGGCCTATGATGTCCACCGGGGCAGTATATGCAAAAGTCTTGGGGAATGTCAAAAGCAAGACGAAGAGTATCGACTCGATCAGGGGTAAAAACGGAGCGCTGACTAACGAAATTAAAGTTAGGGTCAGAGGCACTATAGCTTATGGGATCGATACTCGCGGCAGAAGCCTCCTCCTCCATGGGAGAGGAAACCCTAGTGGAAGAGGAAGAGGCAGATGGGCCATAAGGAAGAGGAAGAGGAGGAAGAGCAGGGGAACCTCCCTCAAAAGGGCGACTATTGGAAGAATCAGTTTCTTGGTCGGAGGAAGACATGACGGAGAAGAAAGCAAATCGAAAAAGAAGCTAATCTAAAGATATTCACCAACAAATCCCAAAGGAAGACTAGATATTCAACAGCAAAATCACAAACACCCAACAGTTCTAAAAAGCGCACAAACACCAGTTCACAGCCACTGAAACAACAAAACAAACAAAAAAGCCAAAGGTTAGAAATTACCTCCTCTCGCCATGGAAAATGAGGGCAAAGGAAGAAGAAGGGGAAGAAGATTCACCGGAATAAATATCTTCAGCAAGCTCGCGCACCAGAATCGCCGGAGAAGGGGAAGAATCGCGAAAACGAAGAGGGGGGAAAAGCGAAGAGAGAGAGAGTGAAATTAGGGCAAAATTTTTTTGAATATATATTGCCTCGAAAAGAGGCACGACGTTTTGAATCCCACCGTTGGATGACCAACACGTGTAAGGACCAGGTTAAACACGTCAGATATGACAGGCTGAAAGGACACTTACTGCCATAAATGACTGACACACGGAAGGAGAAAGAAACGACGCGTGAAAAACCCATGTTTCCAACTCAGGAGCTTGGACCAAAAGAAACCGGAAATGCTGCGATCGACCAGCTTTGCCAAACCAGATCTGCTCGACCGTACCAGGGGGAGTAGCTGAGGGGTAAATTAGCTCTCGGATCGAGAGAAGAAACCGGAAGTGCTGCGATCGACCAGCTCTGCCAAACCAGATCTGCTCGACCACGCCAGGAGGGAGTAGCTAAGGGGCAAATTAGCTCTCTGATCGAGAGAAGAAACCGGAAATGCTGCGATCGACCAGCTCTGCCAAACCAGATCTGCTCGACCGCACCAGGGGGAGTAGCTAAGAGGCAAATTAGCTCTCTGATCGAGAGAAGAAACTGGAAATGCTGCGATCGACCAGCTCTGCCAAACCAGATCTGCTCGACCGCACCAGGGGGAGTAGCTAAGGGGTAAATTAGCTCTCGGATCGAGAGAAGAAACCGGAAGTGCTGCGATTGACCAGCTCTGCCAAACCAGATCTGCTCGACCGCACCAGGGGGAGTAGCTAAGGGGTAAATTAGCTCTCGGATCGAGAGAAGAAACCGGAAGTGCTGCGATCGACCAGCTCTCCAAACCAGATCTGCTCGACCGCACCAGGGGGAGTAGCTAATGTGGGAAGGATGAGCCTATAGATGTGGGAAAAATAAGATTATAAAAATGCTGGCATCATTATCCCTGGAATTTACGAAATAACAATATGACAAAATTGCCCTTATATAAATGCAGAAGTGCTTTTGTGCAGACGTGGAGGCAGAAGTGAACGAGAAAAGAAAGACTGAAAGCAAAGAGACTCTGCGTAACTACAAGTTGGCAGAGCTCCTTTTTGTGCAGACGTGGAAGCAGAAGTGAACAAGAAAAGGGGGCTGAAAGCGAAGAGACTCTGCATAACTACAAACTGGCAGAACTCCTTTCTGGCAGACGTGGAGGCAGAAACGAAGGAGAAAATAAAGGCTGAAAACGAAGAGACTCTCTGCAACCACAGAAAGACAGAACTTGCAGAAAACAACGAAAAGCAGAAGTGAATACATCGCATAACCGGAAGAGGCTGCGAAGTTACTAAAGTCTTACAAAGCAGAAGTGGCGACTCCATATTAAGAGGCAGCCGAACGGGTTTTGTGCGCTTGGAATAGAGGATAATAATTCAAAGCACAATGATGAGCATGCTAGAGGAATAGCTGACATGGCTATAAAGGACAAAAGAAAAATATCTTCTCACTTAACAGAAAATAAAAGATTCTGGAGAAGAGGTGGTGTACCTTGGGCAATGAAGAAAATACCTTGAGAAAGGAATAGAAAAGATAGTTTAACCAACAAGAAAATAAAAGTAGAAGGATGGAAATACCCTCCTTAGAAGAGAGGGGTATAAATAGGAGAAAAATTGTATATCTTGGGGGACTTTTCAACATCTTTCTAAATACAAGAGAAATTTCTATCTTTGTTTTCTAGCAAGTCACTGCTCTTATCTTGTTCATGTACGTTTCTTGTTGCTGATTTGAGTCATATATCTGTAATTTGGTTATCGTGTTTTCCATCCACACAACACCCAAAAAAATCTACACGTGTGATATATCTATATGTTGGAAAGAAGAAGCAAAAAATCAAATTTTCCTTCTCAATTGATAAACTAATCTGGGCCAAGAATTGGGCTTAAAAAAAATTTGATTTGGATCCCAAAAATAAGAATTTTGGGCTTTCATTTAAATAATTAAATGAATTTTATTTTGCTACAAACTCATATATATATATATATATATAAAACTAAATCTATTTTGGATGTTATACGCAATCTCAATCTCAATCTACACATGCAGAAAAGCAGGAAAGAATCATTATATATAATTGGCTGCATGTAAATGCAAATAATAAACTATAATGTATTGAAAAATCAGCACTAGAATCAAAAGGCAAAAATGAGCGTATGGGCAAAGTAAAAATCAAGGAAGAAAGTGGATGCTTATCAGCTATATATAAGAAGTCTCATTCTCTTAATTCCTTCATAAATATATGAATCGGTCCTCTTTTATTAAGTAAGAACACATCATTGAGAAACAAATATGTATTTTAGATACCTATATGACATGAATGTACTTCGAATTTACACAAGAAAACCAAAGAAGTAATATGGGAAGGATAAAATAAGAAAAAAACGTAACCATCAACTTAATTATCATAATTTTTTTCTAAATAAGAAAATCATATTGGTCTCAAAGTTAAGTTATTTGGAATATTCCTACACATTTTATCAAAATTCCAGTATAAATTCTTATGCATAGTTTCTATTTCAATGTTTTGCAGGACATAAAAGGGCAAAATCATAGATGCAATGACCCAAACAACAACATCGAAACCACCAAAGATAAGTACTCGAAACTCATTCACTCAAACCAAATTTGTTGCATGTCATAAGGCTACACAATCTTTACATGAATGTGCAACACATGATCCAACTTCACACCACATCAAACCACCATATATAATAAATGAACATGATAGGTTAGTGTTGTATGTTATGTGCCACTATTTTTCTTCATATACTGGCACAATCTGTCACACCCCAATTTCGAATATTTCAAAATAAAACATTTTTACTAAATAATTATCTTAAAATCAGAGTACACGTAGAAATTCTTAAAAAGAAAAGGGGAGTGCAGCGATATTTAAAATTTTGACAAGAGATAAGTAACCGAAACATCACTAAATTCAAACATTCGTCAAAAAAAGAGTTGTAGAGAATTTTACAGCGGAAAGTTAATAAGTTTCATAACATAAACTAATACTTTTCAGAACATACTAATATAAATTATATACATCCTTTTATACATGCAAAAGTATCAGACGTTCTGTTCCGCCTTCCTCCGTACTAGTATTTATCTGTTGCAATAAAATCATGGAAGGGGTGAGTGCAAGAAAAATCACTTAGTGGGGTGGGAAAGAGGCACGTAAGCACATTATTTCAACCATCAATTATTCACTGCACATATCCATAAAAATTATCATATATAACATTACTCGGGTCTTTAAGCCCGGCATGAAATTTGGAGTTTTTAAGTCCAACATAAGTGGGCCATATTGAAACCCTCGGGTAGCTAGCCCGCCATGAAAACTGGAGTCTTTAAGTCCAGCGTGAAAAGGGCCATCTTTGAAACCCTTCAGGTATTTAACCCGCCGTGAATGGAATTCCAACATTATCATTAACAATGCACAATTATCACATTATATTGGAAATAAACGCTGAAGGTCAACGTTCAAATCCCATAAAGTACTATAATCACATATAACATAATCGCATTTAATCATGTTCATTAAAATAAAGTCGTAAACAACAAGCATTTACCCCTACCTTCGAAAATAGTAACCCGTGTCCAAAAAGCTTCCGTTGTCACGCTTCTTTACTCCGGGTCCTTGTTCGTATTTCCTACAATTTTAGGAATTGACTTAGTCTCTAACTTAAATATCTATAGAATACTTACAATATTAAATTCCTAATATACGATATTAATCGAAGGTTCTTAAGTAAAGGTATAACTTGAACGAACTAGGGTGTTTCTCTATTTTGAAGTTTAATTCGTTGTTCGTATCAATCGTGGATTAAAACCAATGTCTATAACGGGTACAATAATCTAAATACATTTATCGTTAAATCTTGGTTTCATAATATAATTTCGGTGTAGTTCTAAAGTTCGATTATAATTTCAACATATTACAAGGATTAAAATGCAAGATTACATAAATTTTAGGGGCTGAAAATAACAATCAAGAATTTGGAAATATTTTGCAGAATAGTCCTTGAATAAAAAATCAATTTGCAAACCAACCCTCACCTTCCCCTTCCCCTGCTCCCAACCAACCCCCTGCCGCCACCAGCCCATTGCCGGCGACTGGCCAGTCACCGGCTCAGTTCTCAGCACGGCGCCGCCACTCACGGCGGCGCCCCCCCCCCGACACAGCAGCACACCAAACACACGCACACACTCACACGCACAACACACACACACACAACTCACGCACACAACACACGCAGCGCCGCCGCCGCCGGCACTGCTCCCCAACCCTCGCATGGCGCCGCCGCCCCCTTGGACAGCGACGGCAGTGAACGGAGAGATATATATATATATATATATACACAAAAACAAATAGATACATCACAACAATTAAAAGAACAAAATTTTGTAAAAAAAAAAAACTTTACCCCTTTCTCAAAATCCTGCAAAGCTGAAAATGAAAAGAGGAGAAGAAGAAAAATGAAATGGGGAAGATGCAATGTGTAGTTATCTTGTCCAATTTTTGATCCCAAAAATTTTACACGTGATATATATATATATATATATTGGAAAGAAGAAGCAAAAATCAAGTTTTCCTTCTCAATTGATTAGCTAATATATGGGCCAAGAATTTGGGCTAAAAAAATGATTTGGATCCAACAAATTAAGAACAAAAATTTTGGGTTTTTATTTTAAGTAATTAAATGAATTTTGATATGCTATAAACTCATATATATATATATATATATATATATAACTACATCTATTTTGATGTTATACAATCATTTTAACTGTTAACTAAAACTCTCATTAACATGAATAGAACTATTGAAATTTGATGTGATTGAGATCCATCACATCTTGAAATTTGATGTGTGATTGAGATCCATCACATCGATTGTTATCATTAGAGCAGGCCCAATACAGCGCCACTCTAGCATTCACCGCCAAATTCATTTCTCGAGCACAGCGCCACTATGAAAGCTATTCTACAGATTTGCACAGTGTGGTGCTACTTGTGGCACCACACTGTGCAGCGCTATTACTTTTTTTTTTTTACTTTTATTTATTTATTAAATCTTGTGAAATTATTTATAATATTTGAGATAATATAATTGTATTTTATCAACATAAATTGTGATATAAAAATATTTTAAATGATACGGATGATAATTTGAACAACACGAATGGTAGTTTCAAAAATTGAAATGGTCTTGAGTGGTCATTTTTCAGCATTAATAGTGAAAATTAGAGAATCGAGAAGCAATTACATAAAATTACTAATAATAAATTAAAATGCAAGAAAATACAACATCACATTACTAAAAAATAAATTAACAATACATGAAAATAAAATATGAAAATACTGAAATTGATTAAAATACATAAAAATAAATAATAAAAATACAATTTGAATAAAATTATATTAAAGAGCTTGTAGGTGTGTAAATATGTTAATCACTTATAATATATTTGAAAAATATGATTAGATAAATTTATAATTAGAAATATAATGGAATATTAATTTTTAGTGCAAAAAGTAGTGCAGAGTGTTGGAGATGAAATACTGTTTCTACACTACTTTAGTGCAGATTCTGCACTAAAATAGTGCTAAGTGCTGGAGATGCTCTTACTACTCTGATATCTTCACCTAATTTATGCATATTCAGTATGCAAAAATATAAAATTTACTCTTTCATTAATCATGTACTTCATAAGATAGAAGGTCACTATACGCACATATATCCTCACTTTCTGTCATCCATTATATGATTCAAAAGATTAAATATTATAGGATATTTCAACTATAATGACATTAAGTTCATTCTATATAAAAAATTTGAAATCAAAGAACAATTATAAAAGTATTTTGCATTTCTAAAGTATCTTTCTTCATTCACATCAATTATATCCAACATTTTATGCAAACTTCCTATTTACTGTTTTGCAGGAAAAGAAAAAGGACAAAATAACAAAGATAAGTGTTTCAAACCTAGTCAGTCAAACCAAATACTGCCAATGATATCACCCCACATTATCTTCATATGAACATGCAACACAATATTAACCACACGCCCTATCTAATAAATGAATAGGAAAGGGAAAAATTCAATTTTAATCGATTTAAAAAGTCACTGTCCAATTTTCGTCCACTATGAAAGTCGTTTTCAATTTTAGTCCAATTAAGCCAAAAATCGTCACTATTTAGTCCATTTTTTACTTAATTGGTCTAAAATTGAAAACTGAAAATTGAAAACCGCTTCCATGGTGAACAAAATAGTGACAAAATTGGACCAAATAGTGATAATTTTTGGCTTAATTAGACTAATATTGAAAACTCCTTCTATAGTGGACGAAATTGAACAGTGACTTTTTAAATGGACTAAAATTAAATTTAGCCCGAATAGGAAATATTATAGAAAATAATCAAAATTATTGAATAAACATGTAATACAATAAAACCATTCATGCCTCATATTTTCTCATTTCAACAGCAAACATGCATGTATATTCACCTACTCTACATATATTGAATACTCATATCTGTCTAGATCATAAACCCATACAGTTCCCAAAAAATAAAGCACAGCTCCACCATACACGTTTTTGCATGAACTCATACAAATGACTAATATCCTTTTATCTTATAGCCTTCTAAAATCACTTATATCCTTCGTTATTTTATAAATATATCCATTACATCATCAAGTGTTAAAATTTTGTGCTAACTACGTACTTTGTTGTCACAACAAGATGGATGTGCAAGCAATGAATCAACACTTCAAGGTACAACTTATCCACCAGTATATTCATACTCATGGATCTAGATCAAAAAATAAGATTGATAATGATTTATTTTCAACGTCCATTGATAATAACCTCTGTTGTGGATCTGATTTCATATAAATAAGTATTATTTCTAGTCTTCTACCATCAGTAATATCCATTCTTCTTTTCTAAATACATCCATTAATTCACACTTCATCCACCAATATCCTTGCACTTATGCATCTATGTTACTTCATAACATTAATAATGATTCATTTTCAAATATATCATGGTCAGTTTTATTTCTTGACTCTGAACATAAATATAACAGTCTACACTTAACCTAGATCCCACATATATAACACATATGATGTAGCTCAATACCGTCAATAGTTTATAACAATTAATACCCAAACTGTAAGAAGAAGTAGCTTTAGATTTTGATAAGACAAAAACCGCTGTAACCTTACTGCTCTTATTTAGTATAATTCCCAATGTATTTTCAATAAGTAGCAAAAACCCTACTATGAAATCTTCTACTGCAAGTACACGTTACAAGCTGTAAGCAACAAGGATTAGAAGAAGTCTGCCTACAACAAGCTACACTTAGAAGAATTTAGAGAGGAAAAGTTTTTGCTGCATGCTGCACGAAGAGAAGTTGCAACCTACAAGGCACAATTTTTTGGATGCAGCACCCAATAATAAGTTGTCGCAACTGAAGCAGCGTCGCAGATGGATCAACATTGAAGTTATCAACATCCACTGCATGCTGAAGTATACGAGGTTACATCAACTCAGTTGTCTTTGTAGTGCTCGACAGGCCGTTACTAAAGGACAAATTCAAAGGACGGCGAGCTAATGAAGAGCTGCCACCTGGCTTGAGCAACTGCCAGTAAATTGCAATAAAAAGGACAGCCACATTTAATGGTGCAGGAGCTTAAAGAGGAGCATATCTCTACCTTTTCAGGAGCTCATTAAATGGTTGTATCTGTGAAGATCAAATAAGATCAAGAAGGAAAAATGTTGGCCATCCAGATCAAACCAAAGGACAAAATTCATGAGCGTGAATAGATCAACGATCAGGATGCAACAGCAGAAAAAAAGAGCTAAGAATAAGACACGTGGAATGTGCACACTTCAACTAGTGCATTCCACCATCTGTATAAGGGAAGAGAAGACATGAAGAACACATGATTGAAAATTTGAGAATTGCACTGATATTCATCTTACAGCGATCATTACGCTTACAAAGAATACAAGTGTTTTTCGTCCCACTCAACCTAGAAGCAATCAATCCAGCCATAGAAGATCATTTGGAGAACTTGCTTCACCACAGTTGAAGAAATCATTTTACTTAATCATTTCATAATTGTGCTTAGGTTCTTTTAGTTTGGTGTCCATAGTTGATAGGAATAGTTTCCTTGTCGTGTCTTTTGATCCTTGAGAAGGATAACATCATGTGTGGATCCTATATAGCTACTGAAACCTAAGAAGGGAGTAAGAGCTTTAGTAGGTTATTGTTCATCCTTAGAGTTTATTTAGTTAGTAAGAGTCCTATAAAACTAAAGTGCTCTAGTGGATATTCTCCTTGTAAAGGAGAAGAGAGGACGTAGAAGGATTACACCATATTTGAACCTCTATAAAGCCTTTGTGTTCATTTACTGCTTTCAGCATTCACATCCTTATATTTCCTGCATGTATATTAATGGCTTTATTATGTGCTCATCTGTAATCTAGCCCATTAACTTTGTAGTTAAAGGGTTAGTTTATATGCTGAAACTCTCTATTGATATACAAATTCCGCTGTGCATAAACTCTTAAGTGAAAGGCTGCAGTAACCAGTTTACTGTAAGCTGGACATTAGATTGTTAAACTGTTGAACCCCCCGAACCTCTGTAACCACTTGGGACCAACAAGTGGTATCAGAGCGGGTTAGGTTAAAAACCAACTCGTCTGGTTGCCTACCCAGATCGAATCAAGATCACCTGCCTGCTATCTGCTTTAAGTGTTTTTTGTTTGCTTCTTCCAACATGGACTCTATGCATGCAAAATGTGAGACCCGAGGCTTTGGTTGCTTATAATAAATATAATTCATGCATTTGTGTATTTTATAAATTTCATTTTATTTAATATGTGATACTTGAGTTTACATTGATATCATATAATATGTTCATTTTATCTACTATTTGTATAAACTTTGATAGATCTTGAATCTGTGTGATTGTTATTCGCAAGTGAAAATAATTAAATTATGTGTTAATATCAGGAATGGAGAATTATGTGTCTACATTTTTGTATTCAAAATTGATTAATGATTGGAAAATAATAAAGTGAAAAAAAAGTAAAGGATATGTATATATATATATATATATATATATATATATATATTACACGTTGATCCAAGTGTATGTATAATATAATATATAATAACAATTAAAAGGAATGAAGAAGTAAAATTGGATAAATAAACATGATTTAAAAAAAAATAATCCAATATTAGAGTAATGAAATGAATACAAGACGGTGGCCACCATGAATTCCATGCACTCATAATTGTCCATGAAAGTTGAGTGATAGTATGAGGTGTAGTGACCCTCTTAATTCTTGAAAAGATTAGTATTAAATAATAGTTATAATAATAATATGATAAGAATACCACTACATTTGGACATTCATTGTACCATCAATTATCCTATAAATATATGAATGAATATTAGATAAGAAAACGGGAAAGAGATGATGAAGAAAGGGAATAAATAATCTTCAAAGGTTGGCATATAATTTATATATTTGAATTAAAAATTTATTTGAGGTTGGTATTTTGGATCTTATGAATTAATTGAATATGGGTAATAGTTAATATGATGTTTCGAGTTTTAATATGAATGATTATCTATTGAAAAATAGTTCTTCTATGCTTATAATTCTTTTATTTAGTTTAATAATGATAAGATAAGAGTTAATACTTGTAGAGTTATTGTTTATCTGCACTTTGATATAGTTTTGGTGATTAATTTGAAGGGTGTGATTTAAAGTTAATGAATTAGCAAAATTTTAGTGAAGGCGTATTCATTATTCATTAGGTGACAATTCAGCAATTTATTAAGTCTGCAAATTGTTTAAATTATCATATGAATTAACATGTGTTTAGATATATTAGTCAATTAATGCAGTTATGTAATTGATTTTTTATATTAACCTTGTGAAATAAGATAAAGTTGATTGGAAATTAGATGGATAAATTTGTATACGGTTGGTTATTAAATAAGAGAACCACCATAAATTAATAACTTTAATTTATTTAATCACTGAATATATAAGTCAGATCTTACAAATATTATTAAGAAAAGATGATTGCACGGATCTGAGATCCGTGCAACTGGGCTCGTGCGGGCTGGGCTGGCCCGCCCAGCCCGCGCCTCTTTATTTTTTTCACGTGTTTTGGTCGTTCCTTCACGTTATGTTAGTGTTACCTTCATGTTATGTTAGAGTTACATTCGCGTTATGTTAATGTGACATCATCTCCAGATTTCATACTCTTAGTTTAAAATCACTGAACTAAAATAACATGAAGGTAACACTAACATAACATGAAGGTAAAAAACAATGTTAATCATACCTTCATGTTATGTTAGAGTTACCCTCACGTTATGTTAGGGTTACCTTCATGTTATGTTAGGGTTAGGGTAACCCTAACATAACATGAAGGTAACTCTAACATAACATGAGAGTATGACTGTCTGGAGCGAATCTTGGTGGGTTTGAGCGCACCCACCAGGTGCGTGGGGGTGCGTGGGGGCGCGTGAGAGCGCGTTGGGGTGGGTAAAAACGCACGTCAGAGGTGCGTGGGGCGGGTCGACCCGAGTGGATCCATGCACCAGTTGCACAAAATAGTTTGCTAAAGATGATGATTGCATTATTTTTGTTTTGTTAGATCATTATATACAGATTTCATTCTGTACATGTATATATATTTATAGTGAATGGCGTAATGAGTAGATCAATGATCATTATACATAAGCTCCATTAAATAATTATACTTGGAAAGAATTTGAAGGTGTTTGTCCACTAATTGAAGACAAATAAATTAGCTTTGTTTCTATTATTTCGTGTTTTAAATGGTTTTTATTTGAATTTTGAATAACATATAATATAGGGTGAATAAGGTTATTTAATATCATTCGTAATGTTCACTTTAATAAGTTGATTGTATACATTGTCTAATTTTAAGATGAGAAGTTATTAGACTGTCCTAAAGTTATTAATCAAAATAATCTAGTAATTATATTTTAGATTATTTGTGTTGGCACAAAAGAGACGAGGAGTTTCACTATAACCATTCAAGATAATAATATAACCATTCAAGAAGATAAGGTAAGTAGAGATTCATTTGCAACTACAATGCATGAACATAGTATTCCGTGTTATATTCGATTAATTAATATTATATGAGTTTATGTATTCTTGAGATTTGGCGTGTTTAATTGATGCTATGATGAAATATATGGATTGCATTAACAATGTCATTCACCATAGTATTTCATGTTATATTCAATTGATTGATATTATATGAGTTTATGTATCCTTGAGATTTGGCGTGTTTAATTGATTATATGATGAAATATATGGATTGCATTAAGAATGTCATTCACCATAGTATTTCGTGTTATATTCGATTGATTGATATTATATGAGTTTATGTATCCTTGAGAATTGGCGTGTTTAATTGATGTTATGGTAAAATATATGGATTGCATTAAGAATGTCATTCACGAGCATCAACACGTGCATATACAAATGAAAAAGGTCATTGCATTTTACATGCACGACATGATTTTAAGAAGAGAAAAGTATTTTTATTGACCACTACTAGTTTACCGAGGCATGAAAGTCATGCTTATATTATATGGGGTAGCCAGTGGCATGTGAGACATGGATATGACATGATTTGTTCAGCCGGTGGCATGTGAGACATGAATATGACTACCAATACTATATGTTTAGCCGGTTTCATGTGAGACATGGATAGACTGGATTTACTCCGCTGGTGGCATGTGAGACATGGATATGACTATTAATGATATATGCTTAGCCGGTGGCATGTGAGACATGGATATAGTTTGATTTGTTCAGTCGGTGGCATGTGAGACATGGATATGGCTATGATGAATGATATTATGTTGAGCTCAATCTGGTGCCTAGTAGATGGTGGTCAAGGGCCCAATGAAGGAAAATGATTTTGAAAGAAAAGTTTTGATTCATTAGCATGCATCATTGACATCATTCACATCATTCATGTCACGTGTATAATTTCTGCTTACTGAGCTTTAGCTCATATAGTTCATGCAATATAGGTGAATCTAATGATGTGTAAGTTCAAGGACTTACTGATGTTGTGTTGAGTTCCTACGGGTTCGGAGATGGTGTACATGGATGACGACCTGTTGGGCTATACTATGGCCTATTTTGCTTTAAAGAATATTTTGTTAAATATGTAAATATATCAGTGAGTGGTTTTGACATCAGTATACGCTAAGAAACATGTTATAATCCTAAATGGTTTTCGTGTTCAAAGAGGGTTATTTATGTTATTATGGTTTTAAAAAAAATGCACACGTTTAGTTACATGTCTTTTGATATAAAACTTATTATATTACTATGTAAGAAAAGTGGGCATGACACAAAACTCCCCATGTTTACAATCGAAGATTATGACGATTGGAAGATTAGAATGCAGACACATTTATCAACTATGCATGACGAGATGTGGTATGTAATCACAGAAGGGCCTCTTACAATCACCAAGCCAAACCCGGTGTTTGCCCGTAAAATAAGAGAGAAATCTAATAAACAAGAGGGCGATGACGAGGGCGAGGTTGCACAAGCTGAGCAACCCAGGATGCAGTTCTACATAGAAAAGCCTAGACAGGAATGGACAGTCGAGGACAGAAAAAGATCCAACTTGGAAAACATAGCCAAAAATGCATTGGTCCTCACATTAGACAAAGGAACCTTCAGCAAGGTGAAAAAGTGCAAGACTGCAAAAGAAATTTGGGTCAAGTTGGAGCAAATTTGTGAAAGGAACGGAGCTCACAAAGGATAATAAAATCTCAACAGCTATATAGAAATTTGAGCTATTTTAAATGAAAACTGATGAAACCTTGGAACAACTAGGCCTAAGGTTCACTGGAATTATAATTGAGCTTGAATTCTGGGAAAGAGTTACTATCAAAAGGAAAAGAATATGAATGTCCTAAGAGCGCTGCCAACTGAGTGGGACAACAAAACCAAAACTATGTGAGTCTCCATGGATCTAAAATCAATGAGTACATTCGACTTGTTTTCTGACCGACCTTAAAGCGTTCGAATTCGATATCAACCGGAGAAAGAAAGAACAAGATGAAGGCAGTAGCAAGGTTACTGCACTTGCTGCTCGAGGTACAAATGAGAACACTGCTGCAACTAAGCCTGCATTTACAGCTGAATTTGTTGTAGTTGCAGAGGATGACATGACATTGTTGTTGAAAAAGTTTTCCAAATTCATGAATAGAAGTAACAAAACAAGGGAAAACTTTCAAAGAAAGACAAACTTACAATAGCAGCCACAACAGCAAATGCAACAAGCCTAGGATGCATCAGAATCAAAGGATTTGTGCTATAATTGCAGAAAACCTGGACATTATGCCAGAAACTGCCCTTATCCCATTGTTCATCGATACCCACCAAAGGTCAGAGCCAAGAGAAAGGAAAGAACCAAGAATGAGAGACAGAAGCTGAGGGCACTATTGGTGGAAGCAGAAAGGCCAAAGGAGCAAGCACATCTACTGACACTCAGGAAGAACCCTCTTCAGAGTCAGACTCAAATGAATCCACCTCAGAAGATAAAGCAATGATCTGCCTTATGGCACAAACTAAGGAGGATGCAGAAGAAAATGTAATCTTTAAACCTATCTCTTCTAAGTCTGATGATGTTAGGATGTATAGCTTTGTTAGACAGCTCCTAAGTGACTTTAAGAAAGTAAACTCTGAAAATGAAGCCTTGAAAAGAGAAAACAAAATGCTGAAACTAGACAGTGACAAAGTTGCAGAGTGGAAATATGAACAAGAAATTCTGAAAGAAATAAGTGATAGCAAGAGTAAGAAGTGTGCTAAATTAAAGAACCAAGTTAGAGAACTTGAGATTGAGGTGATCAGGCTTAAATCCACTATAAGCTTGTTCAGTAGAGCTTCTGAGAAATCAAGGGATTTCATAAATCAATAGAAAACTCTAGAAGTTAGACTTGGAATAGGATACAATGAATCTGACAAATCTTGTCAAGAAAAATCCTGTATGAATCCTAAATTTGTCAAAGGAGGAGTCATATTCCTTTAAAAGGAACTTGAAAAGAAATTGGAGGATCTGACTGTTGAAGATGATAAGTCCAAGAAGACTGTTGTAACCACAGACAAACAGACCGCTGAAAGCTGTAGCTTGCAGAAGACCACAACTGTAGCCAGTGGAAGCAGGATACAGTAAACACAAAGGTTACAACACAGCAAAAGGGAACGTGGAAGTGAAGTCCGGCAAAGTGATTGGGACTAATTTATAGATACATCCCTATTCCCCGAAAGAAAAGGCAAAACTGAGACTGAATCTGCAAAGAAGAGCTATAAATCTAACCCCCTATGACCCGTATTTGTATGGGTACCTAAACCTGAATGATCATCTTGCAGGTACAGTCGCCAGGTAGAAGCAGAGATTCATGATATATCGATAGTGGCTGCTCAAGATACATCACTGGCGACAAGTATTCACTGAGTAACTTCTAAGATTGCAAAGGACCAAAGGTGGTGTTTGGGGATAACTCAAAAGGAAACACTTTGGGTACAAGAAGGATAATCAGAGGAGATGTACAAGTCAATGATGTGTCATATGTGAAGGGGTTGAAGTATAATTTGCTGAGCATAAGTCAATTTTGTGACAAAGGGCACATGGTGGAATTTTTCTAAGATCAATGTCTAATCAAGGATCCAGTCAGCAAAGAAGTCAAGCTTGCAGGGACTAGGAAAGGGAACGTATATCTTGTGGACTGGAGATCATCAACAACACCAATATGTTTCATTGCGAAGAGCTCACCTGAACAAAGTTGGCTATGACATAAGAGAATGAGCAATCTGAACTTCAAGACAATCAACAAATTGGCCAGGAAAGGACTTGTAAGGGGGATGCCTGACATAGCATACAAGAAAGTAAGCATTTGTGGAGCCTGTCAAAAAGGAAAGAAAATCAAGGTGTCCTTTAAAGAGAAGATGCAGCGATCATCATTCAAAAATCTTGGATTTGCTGCACATGGACCTCTTTGGACCTATTGACCCAGCAAGTCTGAGTGGAAAGAAATACTCCCTTGTAATCATTGATGACTACTTAAGGTTTGCCTGGACCATTTTTTCTTGCAAAAGTCAGAAACGCAATTGAAACTTCCAGAATTCATGAAGAGGATACAAAATGAGAAGAATTCAAACATAGTAAGGATCAGGACTGATCGAGGTACAGAGTTCACAAACAAGAAGTACTGTACGGAAAAGGAAATTTAGCATGGATATTCTACTACATGAACCCCTCAACAAAATGGTGTAGTCGAAAGGAAAAATCAAACTCTCAAAGAAGCAACAAGGACGATGCTTGCAGAAGCTGTCATGTCAAAGAGATTTTGGGCTGAAGCTACCAACACTGCTTGCTACACTTAGAACCGATACCTGAATAACAAAGAACAAGACAAAACACCCTATGAAATCTGGTATGGATACTCACCCAATGTATCATACTTTCACATCTTTAGGTGCAAATGCTATGTGCTGAATAGTGGAAAAGAACATCACAAAGCATTTGATGCTAACACAGATGAAGTTGTATTTCTTGGATATTCTTCAATGAGGAAAACCTTCCGAGTCTTTAACAAAAGAACTCTCATAGTTGAAGAATCCGTACATGTGGTGTTTGATGAACCACATTGTGATGCTGCTGAGTTAGATGAGCTGAAGAAGGAAATAACAAAGATCAAACCTAAAATCCAAGTCTCCTACATTAAAAGTTCTCATCTTCCTGTGCCTTCTGAAAGGTATGATAGAGAAGGAAGCTTGGATGCATCAACTTCAGATGCTGCAAGACTGGTTTCAGCAAACCAGGATGCAGCAGAGCAGCTTATAGAAGAACAACTTACAGCCGAACAAAATGCAGAACAAAGCACATAAGACATCTCTACAACACTGCAGCCTGAAGATGTAACAGAAAGACAAGATTATAATGATCCAGATAGAACGTGGCTAAGGAATCACCCAAAATATCTAATAATTGGTGATCCTAGAGCTGGAGTAAAAACCAGAAGAGCAATTTCTCATGAAGTATTATTTGCATGCTTCATCTCTTAAATTGAACCAAAATCCATAGAAGAAGCTCTGGAAGACAGTAACTGGATTCAAGCAATGCAAGAAGAACTAAACAGATTTGAAAGAAATCAAGTGTAGAAGCTTGTGCCCAGACCTGTACATCAAGGGGTCATTGGAACTAAGGTTGTAAATGAATCGAACTTTTTTTATTCGATTCGATATTCGAATTCGAATATAGTGATTCAAATTCAAAAAATCCAAATAAGAATATGAATATGAATACCTTTTCTGATTCGAATATTATCAAAATACGAATATGAATATGACCATATTCGATTCGACTATTCGTAAATATATTCGCACAATTATATGTATATATAATTTTTTTATTATATATAATAATAATATTTATAAAATGAAAATACTAATCTTCAGATTCAAAACTGGGACCTTTAAGACCTTTGCTTAAAGTTCACACCACCGGGCTGCACAAATTATTTGATATAACTATTGCATATTAATTTATTTATTCTAAATATTAAGATTAGAAAAAACGCTCAGACTCGATTTTGTAAAGAAGAAATCGACCCCCCCTAAAATCATGCTAAGAACAAGAAGAGGAAAATCAGGCGAAGAAGAAGGGAAAATGTTTAGCCGCCGTCTCCACTTTGAACTTTCACCGCCGCCACCTCCACAGGAAAAAAAGAGGTGTGGTCTTTCTCTCTCCATTTTGCTCCTTTCCTTAACCATTTTGGTTACATATTTTTCTACAAATGACTGTTACATATCTTCCATTCTCTCACTGTAAAGTTGGCTAATATTCAGATCATGACTTGTGTGGATATAATTCACTATTATATACTCCACTTAAATAATTAGGTCTTTTTAATTTGGGAACTATGCAAATACTTGATTGTGCAAGAGTGCTAATACTGTATGAATTATTTGGGAAACATATTTTTAGAATAACCATCGTAATGTACTCACTCTTGAATTATTTGGGAAACATACTCTTAGAATAATCATCCTAATGTACTCATTCTTGTGGTGCTCTTCTCACATTAAAGAAAATGCAATTATCTTCAACTGCAGCGTATTTATACTCCAAGGGGCAGTGAAACAAATAAATATAATGGAGCAAACACATCAAGAAGATGAAATTCAAGTGGAAGAATTCCGTGAGGTAAATAATGTATATTAAATATTGTATATTACTTGAAATAAATATATCTTTGATTTTGATATCTAACTAAAAGGTACTACCAATGGAAGGTGAGGAGCCCTGTACTTGAGTTAAACGATGATGGAGGTGATAATATAGAAAGTGAATGTGATATTCGTCTACAAATTAATGATGGTGATGTTGGAGGTAGAAGTGATGGTGATCAGAAAGATGATGAAAATGAGGCTGATAAGAGTCAATTTCAAAGGAAAATGAGAAAGAAGGTCTCAAAAGCTCATAATGATTTTAGTGAAGTGACTTTAAATGATGGAAGTAAATTAAAAACTTCAGTGTATACATTGTAAGAGTCCTCTTTCTAAGCCAACTACTGCTACAACAATTTATCTGTAGAATCATATGAAGAGGTGTTTGCCAAAAAAGCTTCATACGGATAAATAAAGCACCTTGCAATTTCAGCATGCAAAATCCAAGTTTGAAATGAATCCTATGTCAGATGGTAGATATGATCATATGTAGCAAAGAGAAGCAGCTGCACATAGGATTTTAATGCAAGAGCAGTCGCTTAATGTTGTAGAAACTGATGGGTTTCGTTTATGTTCTAAGTTATTCTTCTACAATTTGAGAAGATCTCTCGTGCCATGACAAAGATTAATGTCATTAGTGTTTATGACATGAAAAAGAAGAAGTTGCAATTGTTGTTGCGAAACATCATTAAGATTTCATTAGCCACTGATATTTGGAAGTCAAAGGTGCAAAATATTTCGTACATGTGTGTCACTGGCCACTTTGTTGACTTACAATTGCAACTACAATAGCGAATTCTTAGTTTTATTCCTCTTCCTCCTCCTCATGTTGGTAACTTAATTTTTCTATTTAAAATTGTCTATATTTATTATTCATTTAACTAAAATTATATTATTGACATTTGCTAGGTGTTGATATTTTTGATGGACTTATGAAGTGTATAAATGATTGGGGAATTGAACAGAAAGTCTTCACTATATCAGTGGACAACACCTCAAACAATGATGTGGCTATTCGCATTGCTAAAGAGACTTTTTCCAAAAGTCATAAGTTGTCGTTGGATGGTAAGTTGTTCCATGTGAGGTGTGCTGCCCAAATATTGAATCTTGTTGTTCAAGATGGTCTTTCTTAGATTAAATGCATTATTGAAGATGTCAAAGACAATGTGCGTTTCATTAATCAATCTGAGTCTAGGTTGAGGAAATTCTCTGACATTGTGCACCATTTAGGAATTCCTGTGAAAAAATTGATTATTGATTGTCCTACTCGTTGGAATTCGACATATGAAATGTTGGTTGAAGCTTTTAAAGTGAGGGATGCATTCCCTATCTTTGTACAAAGAGAGCTCTCATATACATCATGTCCTAGCACAGAAGATTGGGATAAAGTAAAAGATGTAATCGAAATTTTAGAGGTGTTTTATGAAGCTACTCATGTGATATATGGAACTAATTATCCCACTTATAATATCTTTCTTGCTGTCATTTGGAGGGTCAAACATGTGTTGAATGAAAAAGAAAAATATCTTGATGAGTTTGTTAGAGTCATGGTTTAAAGGATGAAACAAAAGTTTGATAAATATTGGGGAGAGTGCAACCTTTTAATGGCTGTTGGAGCAATAATTGATCCAAGATTCAAATTGAGGTTAGTTGAATTTGCTTTCAACAAAATATACAATGAGTTTGATGCACATACCAATTTGCAGAAAGTTTGTGATGCATTATATGCTTTATTCTATGAGTATATGTCACTGCATCAAATGAGAGCACGAAAAGGTAGTTTTTCCATTTTAGATGGATATTCTACTTCTACAAGCTACACATCTAAAGGAAGAGTGGTACATTCTGGGTTGTCTATGTTTGATGATTATTTGAACACTGTTGAAGAACATGCTACTGTGAAGTTGGAGTTGGACATTTACTTGGAGGAAGGGGTTTTTAGATGTTAGGATGGGAAGTCGGGAGTAGCCTCTAAATTTGATGCTTTAGCTTGGTGGAAATCTCAAGAATTGAAGTTTAATATCTTGTCTAAATTAGCTCGTGATGTGTTAGTCATTTCTATTAGCACGGTAGCATCAGAGGCCACATTTAGTGCAACAACCCGAGTCTTAGATTCTTATCGAGCTAGGTTATCTTCTAATATGGTTCAAGTTTTGATTTGTGGAGCAGATTGGGTACGCCAACTTCACGGGATCAATAAGTCTATTATGACTCATGTGAGCTCTCATTTTTTATTATAATGAAATACTTTTATTTTTGGATTATGATGACAAATGTGATTTCATTTTTTTTTGTAGGAGGAAGAGCCGGTTCATGTCGTATTGCAAGAATGATGGTTGGATCATGGATGCTAGAAAAACATTTTTGTTGTGATACTTGTTTGATGGATTTGACTATGAAATTATGTTTATGTATTAGAACCTTGGATGTTAATTTGCAAGTTGAATCTTGAATTTTAATTTGGTTAATGAATTATTGAACTTGAGTTGATGAATTTTATTGTTTATTTAAGTACTATGTAGGCATATTAATTTGGGAAAAAAATATATATTTGATTTTTTTTTTGAAATTTTAAGTTTAAAAATTTTCGAATACAAATATTCGAATATGTTAAATGAATCGAATAAGAATTACATTTGTTATTCGAATAATAAACGAATACGAATATGAATATTCAAATAGATAAACGAATACAAATAGAATATCATGATATTCGATTCGATTCGTTCACAACCCTAATTGGAACCAAATGGGTATTTAAGAACAAGTTGGATGAATCTGGGCTGGTAGTAAAAAACAAAGCAAGGCTCGTTGCTAAGAGGTATTGTCAAGAAGAAAGAATTAATTTTGATGAGACATTTGTCTCTGTTGCACGCCTAGAAGCTATAAGGATCTCCCTTGCATATGCTGCTCACATAAACTTCAATGTATATCAAATGGATGTAAAAAGTGCATTCTTGAATGGACTTCTTGCTGAAGAAGTATATGTTGAGCAACCTCTAGGATTTGAAGATGATGCTGAAAGTAAAGTCTATAGGTTGCAGAAGGCACTGTATGGACTCAAACAGACTCCTAGAGCTTGGTATGATACCCTATCCCTATATCTTCTCGAAAATGGCTTTAGAAAGGGGAAAATCGATAAAACACTCTTCAGAATCGAGGATGGTGAAATAATCTTGCTAGTCCAAATTTATGTTGATGATATCATATTTGGATCAACAAACAAACAGCTTTGTGAGAAGTTCTCTTGCCTCATGCAGAAAAAGTTTGAGATGAGTATGATTGGAGAGTTAAGCTTCTTTTTGGGACTGCAAGTAAAACAGATGGATGCAGGAATTTTCATCAATCAAGCTAAGTACACAAAAGAACTTACTAAGAAGTTTGGGATGGAAGGTGGAGTCTTTGTAGGTATACCAATGAGCACATCTATAAGCTTAGACAAAGATGAATCTGGAAAGGATGTTGATGTCACTAAGTACAGAAGAATCATTTGATCACTCCTCTATCTTACAACAAGTAGGCCAGATATCATGTTTGCAGTTAGAGTTTGCATAAGATTTCAATCATGCCCAAAAGAATCTCATCTTGCTGCAACCAAGAGAATCATCAAATATCTCAAAGACACTCAAGATATTGGTCTATGGTACCCAAAAAAAGGAGGATTCAGCTTGAAAGACTATTCAGATTTTGATTTTGCTGGTTGCAGGGTGGACAGGAAGAGTACAAGTCAATTCTTAGGCAATAGACTTGTCTCTTGGTTCTGCAGAAAACAAACTTCCATTGCTACCTCCACTGCAGAAGCTGAGTACGTTGTTGTTGGAAGTTGCTGTGCACAAATCTTATGAATTCAGTAACAACTTAGAGACTATGACATTAAGGAAAAAGAGACTCCAATCATGTGTGATAACACAAGTGCCATAACAATAACACACAATCCTGTTTTCCACTCAAGAACCAAGCACATTGACATTAGACATCACTTCATTAGATATCATGTTGAAAAGAAGGATGTTGTGCTCGAAAAGATTCACATTGACCTACAGCTGGTTGATATTTTCACCAAACCCCTTAATGAAACAAGATTTTCTACATTGAGAAATGAAAAGTAAAGGGATGAGGTTACAGCAAAACAATGTCGTAAGAAAGGAAGGAAGCAGAGAGCTTGCAGTAACATGTTTTGGGACAAGTTAAAGCAAGGAAAAATATTGGAGCAAGGAGGAACACTGCTTACAGCATTACTGAAGTGCAAGGATGTAGAAAGGTAAGAAATATATGTACAAGCTAAGGGGGAATCGTGCTGCATACAACAAATAGGTGTTGCTCAGGTTATAACATTTATGCGTCTTATAGCTCTTGTACGAGAAACATTACCTGAAGCAGCACATTAAACACTTAGTGCTCGGAGCAATCAATATTTGTGTATTTGCTGAAACCTCGGATGAAAATAGTAATCATGATTAAGGAGGCAAATATGCACTTTTGCATTAAATGCAAAAACCCCTTTTGTGTCAGTAATTGCAGGCGCGCGTAAGCAACTGTTTAACTTATGCAAATATTACAAGTTTGCCACTCCGCATTTTTGAATAAAATGTCGGATGATTGACACGTCAGCAAAGTGAAGTGATCTCAGCCCCTAGTCGATTCAAATTCATGGAAGTTTCCAACAAAACTGATTATCATCATACTTTGAGATCACTTACACTCAAACACTCTATCTCTCTCTTTGCAAAAATCTTTCAAACCCTAAATCTTTCATATAACTCATCCGAAAATGGCCTTGGAGAAGAAGACCGTTATTGTTGAAGGAAGGTTAATTAGCCTTGAAGGCCTGAAGTAAAATGGTGAGTATGATGCTGCTCGCTTGGAGGATCTAATAACAAAGTTGCAGGAATCAAAGATCCTAGGGTTTCTGCAAGGCCATGGATGTGGCTACTCTAAAGCCTCTGTTAAACATTTTTACTCCACTGCAAGAACCAGTGACTCAAAGCGGAGGATGGGAAGAGCATTACCTTCAAAGCGGAGGATGGGAAGGAGTACAAGGTTTCAGGAGAAACCATTGGAGATGCCTTCAAAATCTCCAGTGCCGGTTTTAGCCTCAAGTTCCTGTACACTTATGGCAACGACAAGCCATAAGAAATGTGGGATACCTTCACCGGTGAAGAGAATGGTGAAGTGAAGAGGAGTACTCTGAAAATGTCCTTCAGAGAATAATACTCCCTGCTGCACGATATTTGCGCCTACATCATTGAGGGTAAATTAGGGTACTATGATAAATGCACCGATCTCCGGTTCAAACTGATGACGACGATCATGACCGGAGTTGAAGTCAACTGGAGCCGATTTATCCTTCAGAGGATTTGGGAAGAGGCTTCAAAGGCTACTCCTCGGAGAAGTTATAGTATTGTCATCTGTGCAATCCTGAATTATCTCGGGATTCCATTGTAGGACCTAGTTCTCATTGTTGCTGGTAAGTCATGAAGGTAACCCTAACATAACATGAGGGTATGACTGCCTGGAGCGAATCTTGGTGGGTTTGAACGCACCCACCAGACGCGTGGGGGCGCGTGAGAACGCGTTAGGGCACGTGAAAAAGCGCGTGAGAGGCACGTGGGGCAGGTCAACCCGGGTGCATGGATCCACCAGTTGCACAAAATATTTTGCCCTAAATAAAACATTAACTAAATAATTAGAATAATTATTTTATTGAATAATTTGAAGTGGAGATTTAATTTTACTATTCTACACTCTCAAAAACAAATTAAAAGTATTATTTTACATGTAATATTACTACTTTAGTCTTTTACTTAATTAATTAAAATATGATCCTCAATTACTTTTATATATACATATATACACTTAATTATCATAATATATACATTAATTGAGATTAATATATATATATATATAAACTTAATTATCACAATATATATTATGTATACTAATATTAGTATTAGGCGGGGCACTGTGGGTACCCAAACCCGCCCACCCCATGCACGGGTTGGGTCCACCCCATGCACGGGTTGGGTCCGCCCCACCCCATTTCATGCAAGACCCACCCCAAACACCACGGATCAGGTCGGTCCTCGCGGGTCGGATCCATTTTGCCTACCCTACCCCCATCGTCAAACATGAGCATGCTCTTAACTTAGGTTAAAATCCAAAAGAAAAATATGGGGCGCTATTCCAATTTATCAAGAATTGAATAACGCTCATCTTAAATTACCCAAAATTTTCATCAGAAAATCAAGAAAGTGTAATCAATCAATTTATTACTAACTGAAAGCCCTAACACAGTCGTCTCTTCGGCTCTTTTGATTCGTTCTCTCATTTGGAAATGGAGAAAAACGCAAAGGTATGTCGTTTCCCCTAAAGGTTCATGCTTTTTTGCTCATGATGAAGACACCTAATTTCTCAACGTTCCGCGAAAGTGTTATTGGAATTTTGTAGCTTTTATTTTAATTGAATTTTGAAGGAGTTTTGTGGCAGATAGTGTAGAATGTGTAAACGGGACTTACAGGTTTCATGTATATTTTTATTTTTGTTTTGGAGGACATACAGCTTTCCTGTTCAAAATTGAGAAGAATTTTGTTATTTGGTTTGAGCATTAGGGCTTGAGCTTGTCTATGTTACATGCGTTTCATATAGTAGAGTGTGGCGACTAAGTTTTGGTGTGTGATGATGTGAATGGAGGCTTGAGCATTTCCCTAATTAAGTCTGCTATTCTGCAGAAGATAGTCTCTGAGTTTTAAATATTGCGTGTTTCAGATGATTTAGAATAAAGGTACAGGATATGTCTTGGTCCTTTGAGCTTCTTGTTGTTCCGTCATTAGATTGTTGTGTCAATCTGAGGTTAAGATTATAAAACCGGCACTGCCAAATTGAGTTTGGGCTAAGTTAAAATAGAGATAAGATGGTTAAATTGATCCTCGGGCCAAGACCAGAATCTTAATTCTTGAGGACAAGACATGGGGAACTGGAATTTCCGTTAGTTATGATAAGGGAATCTAAATTTATTTCGACATGCTCTTTCTCCACTTCACAATATGCAGGTTGGCTGTCTTTTATAATATCCCTTTTAACAAATACTACATTGGTGGTTATTTGCAGCCTTAAAATACAAGAATTCTTACTTGTATGGGATCACAATCGTATGCTCCATTGTCATATGTTGAGAAGAAAAATAATGACCCATTCTATAAACTGTGAAATAAAAGGCAGAGGCATGTTTTTTAACTTTTGGGCTGGCTAGACTACATTATTTTTCACATGTAAATATTCTGTATTCTACTATCTCGTTATCCATATATGGTAACTCTTTCTTGCCACTTCTTTCTTGTGTTAAGTAACTAGCTGTTGACGTTCAAATTCAAAACATAAAATCTCATATAAACACACATATCAAGTATCAACAACATTAGCATATTTTCAATTTTAGAAACACTAGTTTCTAATTCCAAGTGGCAAAGTGATTCTAATATGTATTACAGATATAGATGCTAGTGCAGATATAAGAGTAGCTCTGTCTTCCAAATTCTAATAGAGTAATAGACAGCTATCCAACACATAAGTCCATCAATAACTTCTTTTTGTTAATCCTCTTGGGAAATAAAAAATGTAGTGTACTTAAAATTAAAAGGAAACCATATTGTAAAATATGGAGTGATATTCATAGGATTTTGATCGAAGTTGCATTACTCATGAAATATGCCAGATCTTCTAATACAATTATACACCCACATAATATATATATATATATATATATATGTATATATTATAGCTAAAACATAGTTTCATACGAATTTCTATCAGTCAAGAAAGCAGATGGAAACATAACATTTATAGCCAAACAGTTATTTAACTGACATGAGGAGTGAAACGTTGTTATAAGGAAAAATTTGATTTATGCCACACTGAAGGAGAAAGTGCAGTTATAGGTGACTGGGTTGTGGTGGGTCCAGCCACCCCCCCCCCCTCCCCGATTTCTGGTTAAGAAATTCATCAATGGATCTGGAGCCTACTATGTGTTGAATTTAGAAATTAACATCTCAAAGTTAGTTTAGTAAGAGACATTCTAGGGCTTGTTTGACTTCTGTCTTTCCACTTCATCCACTGCATTAGCTATGTGATCACGTTTCTGAATTGTTGAATTATATACACCTAATGAATTTTATTTTTTGGTTCAGT
The DNA here is from genome assembly GCA_005771605.1 of Scutellaria baicalensis. NCBI lineage: Eukaryota > Viridiplantae > Streptophyta > Magnoliopsida > Lamiales > Lamiaceae > Scutellaria > Scutellaria baicalensis. The sequence continues at coordinate 23,221,647 of CM016727.1, forward strand.
TATCAATTACATGATTCCTCCCATTTTTGTATTTATGTTGCTGGTCCTTTTTCAGGTGTCGTTATTCATCCTTGAGTTATGATCAAAGTAGAGTATCGATAATCAGCGGCAGTGAGAGACTTTATTGATTCATGGAAGGAAACAGAAGACACTTCCTTAATAAACGTTCTAATCCTCAGTTCAAGAGAACTGGAGCTCCTAGAAAAGGAAAACAGTATGATTCTATCCGTGAAGAGCATTCTGAAAATTTTCATTCGTCAGATACTGTGTATCGTATTATTTGTCAATCTAAAAAGATTGGTAGTGTGATTGGGAAAGGTGGTAACATAATTAAAGCCCTTAGAGAAGAGACTCAAGCAAAGATTACTGTTTCTGACTCTGTCCCTGGATCAGATGAGAGGGTGATACTGATTGCTAGTCCTTCTGATAAACAAGCTAAAAGGCGTAGTGGCAATAATGGGGACAACATTGAGAGAGGATTTGTTGTTATACAGCCACATTGTGCTGCCCAAGATGCTCTGCTAAAAGTCCATGACAGAATTGTGGAAGAAGATCTTGCTGGTCCAGGAGAAGGCAATGGGGATCATGTGGTCAGTGCTCGTCTTCTGGTTTCAAACAATATGGTCGGATGCCTTTTAGGAAGGAAAGGGGATGTAATTCAAAGGTTACGCAGCGAGACTGGTGCAAACATACGTGTTCTACCTGCTGATCATCTTCCTGGTTGTGCAATGAGCAATGATGAATTAGTGCAAGTAAAATCATTTATCATTCTTTTATAATTATCAATGTATGTCTTTTAGGCTTAACATATGCACTGCATGAAAAGGTAATATTCCCGGCCTAGTTTAGCATTCCATTCAGTAATTATCTATCGCGTTGGAGTGGCTTCTTTATCTAGATTGTATGGTCTGCATTTCTGCATGGTGCACACAAGTTCTGGGCTAGCATATAAATGATAGGACACTTAATCCGAGCTTGTTACTGATTTGCGCTTTTCATGTATTAATTTGTTCTTTGTTCGTCTACTTTTTGCTGTTTTTCTTTTTGCTATCAGATTAGAGTCTGCATTCAAAAAACTCCAACAAATTTATGCTAAATTTTGTTTATCCCTTTGGATTTTCTTTTAGAACTTTGTGCACAAAATTTCAAACACTAGCAATGAGTATCAACTTCTGGTTCGTTTAAATACGATGAGGTCTCCTCACCTACATGTATCTTAGCAACTTTTATTTGGTGGTTGAAAACCATTATTTTGGCTACGTTCTTCCATTTTGAACTACATAAAGGGTTTTAGCGAAAGCTACTATGCTATGTAGAATTTTTTGGATAGAACTTTGATATGGAATAACATCAAATATTCAGTCTGAAGTTGGTTATTGCCTCTAGGAGTGTAATTCTGACAGCTATTATTTCAATTGAGAGTTTGTGTGTGTGTGTATGTGTATGTGTTCTGTTTTATGAATCGTGTAGATAATTCTTATGGGTATGTTTGGAAGAGATTGTAGTGAGTTTGGGGAAATCCTGACTTTGAAATCTTGAGTTTTGTAGTAAATGTGAATAGTGAAAATGTATGTTTGTTTGAGAATTTAGTAGGGTAGGTTATATTGTAAATGTCAAATCAATGCCGGAAAATGTAGGTTGATGTAATATTTTATTGTAAAAAAGTTGGATTGATGTGATATTTTATTATGAAAAAGTGTATTTTTTAATGATTTAGTGATTAAATACAGGTAGTAATGATTTTATCTGGATTTTGTAATCCAAATTTAAATTTGAAAACAAACATATTTTGGCATTTTGAAATCCAAAATCCTGCCATTGAAATTCCATTCCAAACATAGCCTACAATTGTTCCTTGTTTAAACCATAAATGATGCCTTTTAGCTGTTATTTTAATGTTTATGATATCCCTTGTTATTGAAACAATTTAGAAAGATGCTCTGACATTTTGCTTCCATATTAAGTGATGGCATGTACTCTTATAAATGGTTCAAATATCTTATTCATTCAGTGTAATCATAAACCTCTGATATGTTGTAGGTTTCAGGTAACCCTGCAATTGTGAGAAAAGCTTTGTATGAAGTATCAACTCTTTTGCACCAAAATCCATGGAAGGATAAACCTCCTTTAAGTTATCCCCTTCCCTATGCTAGTCCAGGATTTCAACCGTCTGGTCCTCCAATAAGAAATATGCTTCCTCCGGGAAATTCAACTTGGTTGGAACGCACTACTGATACCCACAGGATGGAACCTATGCCTTACAAGGGAGGATATGAGATTCAGCCACCTGCACTTGGATATGATGATTATGGTGGTATTAGTCCACCGCATGATCTGGAAGCTCCTAGTGAGTTCACAATAAAAATACTTTGCTCTGCTGAAAAAATTGGTGGTGTGATTGGCAAGGGAGGCTCTAATGTCAAGCAGTTAGAGCAGGAAACAGGAGCTAGCATCCATGTTGAGAATGTATCTAGAGAATCTGATGAAAGAATTATCCGTGTTACTTCGGTGGAGGTTGGTTTTCTTCTACTTCTAGGACTAGTTTATATTAGCCAAGTATTTGCCCTTGCTCAGCTGAGTATTGCTGCAGGCTCTTTGGGATCAAAGATCGCAGACTATCAATGCCATTCTTTATCTCCAAAATAAAACTAGTGAATATTCTGAGAAGGGGACCATTACTACAAGACTTCTTGTCCCATCAAGTAAGGTTGGCTGCATTCTTGGACAAGGAGGCCATGTTATCAATGACATGAGGAGGAGAACACATGCGGACATACGTGTTTTTTCTAAGGAAGAAAAGCCCAAATGCGCATCGGAAGATGAAGAGCTAGTGCAGGTGGTGCATCTGCTTTGATTTTTATATTCCCTAAGATAAGAAGTGTATGTATAATGGTGCTTTATGATGAAGTGTTTTAATTAGTATATGCCCATATGAATGTCTGCTTAAGCGATTCATATTCAGATATCTGGAAGTTTCGGGGTTGCTAAAGATGCCTTGGTAGAGATCGCATCAAGACTTAGAACAAGATGTCTTCGTGATGCAAATACTAGAGGGGAGCCTGGTTCAGTAAGGCCATTACCAGAATTTGGCTCCATAGGAAATGTACGAGGTGGTGTCCTCGCTCTATCAAATACTAGTTTACCTGGAAGCTCAGGAAGATATGAACATATACAGGTACCAATTCAAAATTAAGCCGCAGGATCTATGTTGAGGACTCTCACTTAACATGAAAAAATAGTATTTCTATCTTTTAATCTGTCCTGTCATATCAATTTCCTGCATGTGTCATTTACCCTTATTTTTGTTTATAGTGCATATCGGAATAAAAATAAGATATCCTGTCTTTTAATTTCACCTAATCTTCATTTTTAGTCTTGCTTCTTTTTCTATTGCTAGATGCATCTATTGATTGGATGCTTAATTGCTTAGGGCACCCACATTCATTCTGACAATGTATATTTTTGATATAATAATAAAATAATAGATGGAAAGTGGAAAAAAGAAGAAGAAAGAAATGAGGAAATAATAAAATATAATTTATTAGCTCACTCTCTCTCCTCCCTCCACTCTTTCTCTCTCCTAAGAATGGCATTCTCCAGCAAGAATGCTGCTGCTCTGCTAAAACACAATTGCTAATAAAATAATAGATTGTCAGCTAAAAATGCAATGAAATGAATTGATAGAGATGCTCTTTATAGCAGAGTCAAAGGCTCATAATAGAGGCATTTGTTATAGTTTGTGGTTTCGCATTATATGATTTGTACCATCATCTATGCTTCAGCAGGTTCGCTGATAAGCAAATCAGTTTTCTGTAGTCATTCCCTACAGACATGCATAGGACTATACCATTCTATATGATATATGAGGGAAAGGATAAATATAGTTATATTGGTAGTGAAGCAATCACAAATTGCAGGTTATTGAGAAAGTAGAGAAAGATAAGTTGAAGAATCTTGAGAAAGTAGAGAAAGATAAGTTGAATAAAAGTGGAAACATTTTCTTGATTTTGGTGTTGTTGACCATTAAGAGAGTACGTAGATCTTCATTCATTTGGCAATCAGGATGACATTTTATGTTTTTTTCTTGTCGACTTACCTATTATATCATTGAAATGCCTGTATCCTGCCAGAAATGTTAAATATGGGAGGAGTTTTCATCTTGTTCAAAATCCAAAAGCCGTGTTACTCATATACCTTCCATATTTTAAAAAGTAACACATTTTTATGTTTCGTGAGAAAGCTTATTTATAAATACAAAGATTTGAGTTTTGAGATAGTTGTACTAATTTGCTGGGTGTAAGCCATATTTATTGCAGCTTGTGGAATCTGGCGTAAGTGTTAGCTGAAGTTAATATCAATTTGTGGCAGAAAATTTACTATGACAAACTATAAAGGCTTTTTGGGGAAAAATGTATGGATAGAATTAGGAATCACTGGATTATGAACTATTTTTGGTATGACCCCAATAGAGGATAAAAGCAGAGAGAGATTTCTTAACATGGGTTGGTCTGTACAGCGGAGACCAAACATGGATTTAATTTGTCAGATCTTAGATTTCCTAGCTAGTGGAAGGTGTAGGAGCGGTAGGCTGTTGAAAACTTGGATAAAATTGGTTAAGAAAGATATTATAGATTCTGAATTTAGTGATTACTTGGTAGATTCATAAGTTGGAGAATAAATATTTGTCTAATCAACACCACGAGTAGCAGGAATGGGCTCTGGTGATGATGATAGTTCTACCAATGACAAAATTGTTGGTATAATTTTGTCATTTGTTTTTTTGATCTGAATTCTGTAAATCTTATATTAGCAAACACTCATATCTGTAGTGTCTTTTAGCTATGATTTCAACAGAAGTTGAACCGCTTGTCATGAACAGCATATCCTGTAACTTGTAAGAGACAACAAATGGTACAGTAATGCCTGTTTACTGAAAAACTTGTGACCAAATTTAATATGTGAGGGATAGTAACTATCAAGCTTTCATGTGATACTTTTTCAACAAAATTACTATTCAGAGGTAAGGCTTAAAAGTTCCTTTGATACATTTTTGGGAGTGGGACGGATATTGACTAGCTTCCACTTAGAAGATAAGGACCTGAATGATACTGAGATGGATATGCTAATGCCTTTGTCTAACTTTGCAAATTTGCTAGTTTTATTCTCTTCTAATTCATAATTTTTTAATTGAAATGAAATTCACATGTTCATATAGTTATTGTGTTATTTCAACAATGAAATGAATTTTGTTACGAATTCATTGCAACTATTATTAATGTTTGTGAATGTTGCTAAACAGTTTTCATGCTTAATTTCAGGATAGTGTTCGTGAGTATGATCCTCCAAGTTTTCCTGGTCCTCCACGTGCTACAGGGTAATGATCTCTGTTATAAAATTGAGGATAAATTACAGTAACAACATTTGAGGTTTAACCTATTCAACTAAGAATCCTTCAAACTACTAATGCTATTTAACATTTGTTTCTATTTTGAATATTGCACAGTAATATTGCACATACTGAGGATATTTCTTAAGCAAAAACATATATTAAGGGGTATTTGGAATTTCAAAATATAATAGGGCGTCAAACTTCTTATCAATTGATTTTCCTTTTATAGTATAATGATACATGAATTGATTTTCCTTTTGTAGAATAATACATGTGTACGATAATTCAAGGCTGCATCATCGGAACTTGCCACATTTTATCAGTATAAGAGAAGCATGCTTTGAATTTATTTGAAGTTGAACTTGTTTCACGATTTGTTCCTCTAATAATGGTTTTACTCAAAGTACCTCTTCACTGTTGTATACTGTTTCTAAGGTGTTGAAGTGTTGATGGAATAGCAACTTATATATATATATATATATATATATATATATATATGACCTTTTTGTACTGAAGCAAAGCTTGTACTAACAGTCACCTGAGTATTTGCTTGTATCTTTTTGTTCTCCTTGTACTTAACTGCGCAGCAGGATATATTTAAGTCGTTTTTATTTATTTAATCTCTTTATTACAGTTACTTGGGGTACAATGAGGCTAAGATCAGTTCTGTATCTGGAACAGCAGGGAGGCGCATCCCTGAGGTGCGATTTATTATACTTTTAGGATTAACTCCCAATAGATATAATCACTAATTATCGTGCTGATCCTGGAATGCTATACTTTGTTCTTTCTCTTCTTTTTGGTTCATGCAGTGATTTCTTGCGAACTAAGATCTTACCTCTTTTTCTCCTTTGGTTTTCTAATGCTTTTTTTTTTGTGGTTCATACGCTGCAATTTCTTTCTATTTCCCTGTGTGGTTTTTGAGGGTTGGCATTTGGCTACCTGGTTTAGACTGATGTATTTTAATATCTTGGTTTCAAAATCAAAGTTGATTTCAAACTCTATTTTTAGACAATCTTGTGAATTTAAAAACCACATAATATTGTCGGCATTTTGAAATCCATCTGTTATCCAAATCCTTCAAACCATATCCAACCTCAAAATGACATTTTTAGTGCTTTTAAGTATGTTTTCCCTTTCTTTTGCAATCGATTACTTATTAGGACATGCATATATTCTCTGATCATTAATTTGTATTAAATCATACTTCATTATGATCATTAATTGCACGAGCAGTTCATAGCAACATTACCATTTTTGTTTCATATATACACTAATACATTGATTTTCCAAGGGCCGCATGCATGCTTTCCATATGAAATTAACCTCGTATTCCTGTTTATTGTTCTCTAAGTTAAGTTGTTATCAGATTCAGTGTAGAGGTCTAATTACAATCTTGTTCGTTCTAGTATGGTGCAGCACGGGCTAAGCACCACGATCCATATACAAATGTCCCTGATTTTGGCACTTCAGAGCACTTCAGTTCTTCGCGAAATATGTACCACCGACCTTCATCTTCAGCTGGACCTAACAACTATCCTCACCCAGGGGGGGTGGGTCCCACCTACCAGGGATATAATTCCGAGCATCCTAACAGTAACGCTTCACCAGTTCTCTATCGCAACTCTAACCGTTTTCCAGCTGCCTACGAAAGCAGCTATATGCAACAAGGTCCGTATCACAACGTAAGATCACATGGTTCTTATCACTATTGATTATACCCAATTTGTGAGTTCTGTAAAATGATTTTGTGATGCTTGATAGATATGATTCAGATACTTGGTGAACTTCTAAGCTTGTTGCAAATGAGTGAAAGGAAAAATTAATGTTAGAAAATAGCATCACATCCTTTTATTCCCCTCTCTACCCCATTAATGACTATAAAGGTTAGTGTTACCAATGTGTGTGCGCGTGAAATTAATATCTGTGATTCACAAAATATGTTGATGGTAGACTACAATAAAGGTGTTTGCTAAGAGATAACGACGAGTAACCTACATTTCACAATTTTTATATAATTTTGTGGAAATATGTTTGGTTAGTGGATGGAAAATTTTCATCTCACAGAAATGATCTACGACACAGTTTCACGCAAATTTTTGTGTTAATAGAATCATTTATTCCATATTTTGGCCATGCATATTATTTCATTATCCTATACTAAAATAATAAGGTCGTTTCACTTGCGTTAGTTCATGATATTCAAGCTTAAAGTTATACCATCATTGCCTATATCACTAAAGCACAAAGGGTATGATTGACAAATATGCTAGAAAAGGGTGAACTAAGACTCAGAAGATTTTTTTTTTTTTTGGTTTTACTTGTGGTTAAATTTGCAGGTTTTCCATTTGAGAAACTAGTAATTCACCCGCACGATGCATGATTTATTATTTTTTTGGTAATATATACAATTCATAACAATATAATAAAGTTGTTATATTAAAAAATTATTCATATCTCTTCATTGTTTCAAACTTTTTATAAAATATAATTTTCATATTTTTATTGAATATTAAAGTTATATTTTATAATTTGAAAAAATTGTTAGGTAAAGTGGAATTTTAATTGAAGAAAGTAGAATTCGGTTGAATTCCGCTTCTGTCCACATCTTAGGGCTTCCTTGTGCATTCATTTTTTGGTGGTGAGTTATTCTAAAGTCAAATAACACAAATTATACATGTCATTCTAAATTATATTTGATAATATTAAAAGGTCGGAATACAATATTTATAAATAAACTTTAACAAATTATACAAAATTTATAAATAATGTGAAAGCTTACATTCTATTTGTTTGTCTTTAGTAAAAAAAACAACATTCATAACTGAATAGTTAATTTGAATATCACAATGAATTTTGAAGTTGATTAATAGTGGTTATTTAACAATATAAATTTTGAAATAATATTTATTTGTATACAACATTTTTTATAATTACAAAAAATATAATATTTTAAAATTGGTCAAAAGTGACTGGTTTATAGTATAAATTTTAAAATATTTATTTATATATTATATTTTCCTAATCACAAAAATTATCTTAAATTTTCTTTAAGTTTAAAATTGATAATGCGAATAATTCTAGACAAAAGTAATTAAAGTGAACAAAATAAAGGAAAAAAATTAAATTATTGTTGAACAATGAACAACTTTCGTCAACAACAACAACAAATATTATTAATTAATAATAGTAATGATAATGAACAAAAACAATAACAATAATAATAAGAACAACAACAACAATACATTAATTGAAAAGATTCCTAAATAACACAATTAATTTTCTTGAAAAAACTATTAATTTTTAGATTTTTTTATTAACTAAAATCTTGATTTGACATTTCTATAAGAGAAAGTGACAAAATCAACTATCCTCATTTTATATATAGATAAATTATCATTTAAAAGTGATCAATATTGCGAGTCTGAATCTCCTATCACATTTGGTGCTACAACTTGTGTTACATCCTGCTAGTGCATTGAGGAGAATGTTCCCCTCACTCTCCGACCTTTAACAATCCCGATGGGCCCCATCAAGAGTGTTTTTTTTTTTTTTTTAAATTTTGTTTTCAATATTTTCCTTATAGATATTTATAGAATTCCATAAATTTATTTAAAATTATATATTATATGAGGTGTTATCAAAAGAGTAGGACTTGTATGCCCATGATCGATCCTGACATTTCGAGGGCCCTAGGCGAATAGAGAAAACGAGCTCTTCCTAAACTTTTTTTTTTACCTAACTAATATGTAAATATAAACTTTAATTTAAACAAGAAAAAAAAATTCTTACATTCAAAAATTGTGTGCATATATATATATATATATATATCAAGTTTCAATATGACATATGTCCATCTAAACTATTGAAAAAATACAACAACAAATATAAGAGTACAATTAAGTTTCAATAAATCATTGAAAGTATCTAAATCTTCTAGCATTTTGGGAAGCAAAATCACCAATAAAGTCTTCAAGATCAAGTTTTTCCAACACCTCATGTTCTATGCATAAAATTGCTACTCCATTTAATTTCATGAGTCATAGTTGAACGCAAATAAGATTTTATCAATTTTAGTTTTGAAAATTTTCTTTCTGCCTATATTATAGTAACTGGTATAGTTAGCAAAACTCTATAAACAATGAAAATATTGGGAAAACAATCAAAAGTCTTTACCAAACTCAAGAACATTTATAGGTGATTTTGTTTGTACTGATAAACATGTTTGTAGCACTTGCAATATCAGATTTATCATTATGTGTAAGAGCAACTTGAAGATTAATACAACACACACAATCTCTTTTCATCTAATAAAAACAACTTTTTAGGATTAAAACAAAAACCAAAAATATTTTGAAAACCTTGCAATTGTTGTAATCTACATTTCAAAGATGAAATAGCTATGTCAGCTATAACAAGAAAATAATTAATCCTAAAAGGTTTCTTCAACAGACTCTGAATTTTCTTCATGACAATTTTCATCAAATTGTTCTTCTTATGAGTTTTACGTTTTTTTTTTTTTGGAAATATAAGATCAATTTCCATCTTAAATGCAAGCTCATTTGCTGATGTAATTGCAGATTGGAAACCTTCTTGTCTTCGAAATAACAAACCAAGCTATTTTAAAGTTTTTATTACAACATCAAGTTGCATATCCTTATATTGTAATTTTTTAGTAATCAAGTCAACTCTTTTCAAAATGTTGTGCCATATAGCCATTCCGAATAGAAACTCAAAATTTTCAAGTTCATTTGTTGCTAAGGATTCAGGTTCACTCTTAGTTTTAGCATCTTCACTAACTCTTGATAATTCAAATGAAGCTTCACTTATCTCATTAGGTTGTGTTATTATGAATGTAACACTATTAACATGACTTTCCCATCTTGTTGTTGATAATGGCTTCAATGTTAAATGTTAAGATAATCTTTGTTTAATTTTGATGAGACATAAACCAATACTTGTTATAAGAAAGTAGAGTACCCCATGTTCTCACATTGTTTAAGTGAGCTAGATTAAGATAGAAAAGTTGCTGATCAAATACATCACGAAAAAAGGTTGAGGCATAAATGTCACTACAACAACCTCTTGAGGTTACTCCACAACATCATAAGACTGATGAGCTCATTGACGACAAATCCAAACGGTACATGATTTGTCCTAACTTCAATCTTCTTCTTTTCCGATACCGATTGGAATTCTCCAACGTCGATTGGAATTTTCCGGTCAAAAAGACCTGCAAAACAAAGAATACCGGGGGTTTTTCCCGGTGAAGAGACTCCGACGCTCAAGTCAGTAATCTGGGAAAAACGTTGCTATTGTTCTTTTTCTTAGTAATTGTAGTCTATGATTGTGATTGTGTATGAAATAGAAAGATCAAGTTCTATAAATACTCCCTGAAAACGTGTCAGTTAGGATTCTTCCTAAAAAGGTGGGAAGTGGGCGATATTCCCGCGATCGTGGCAGTTATTTTGAATTTGAATTAGTTCGTCTGTATCTAGTTCGACCTTTCGCCTTACAGTTCGGTATTCTAGCCTATGAAGCTTATCAGTTCGCTTGACTTGCTTTGTTCGGCCAAAATGTTCTTCCTGATTCTCTGTCCTGTTCGCATTAATTATCCTTAAAGTCGATCAGTTCTGTAAGATAGTCCGAATGTGGTCAGTTCGACCACATCAGTACTCCCCCCATCCGGAGTGTGTGCGTTCACGCACTGGCACAGTTCGCGCTGTTGCCAATTACAATGCTTCTTCGAGAAGCATCGCGTCCCATCAATCATCTGCCTGCGACGTTTTCCGCCATCCCGAGGCACCTCTTCACCTTCGTCGTCGGATCGAACTGCATCCGACGGCCAAGATCTAACTTGTCAGTTTTTATCAATCCCTAGGCGCCTCTTCGTCTTCGCCGTTGGATCGAACTGCATCCAACGGCCAAGATCTAACTTGTCAGTTTTTATCAATCCCTAGGCGCCTCTTCGTCTTCCCCGTTGGATCGAACTGCATCCAACGGCTGAGATTATCTCCGCTGCTTTGATGTGTCCTTTCATGTTCGCCGTTGGATCGAGCTGCATCCAACGGCTAGATCCACGAGTTTTCGCCCTCACCATTGGATCGAACTGCATTCAATGGCTGAGATCTCGTGACCTTTCGGTTTTCCCCCCAAGACCAAGAACTTCTCCCTATATATACCCCCTCTTCATCTTCATAAAGATTCTTCTGCAACAACTCACTTCTCTTTTCTAAGCGAGAATCCTTCCTCTTTGAGATTTCTAAAGTTTCACAAACAAATCCAGGTACTCTTTTCACTTCATTGACATGGAATCTTCTTCTTTGATCAACCTAAGGGATGAGAGCGAATCCGAAGAAGGTTTCGAGGAGTTTCCTTTGCGAACTGCTTTTGATTCACCCGTCCCGAAGGCTTCTTCTTCTGGCCGTCAAACCCTTTCTTCTTCTCCTCCCAAACGAACTCGCAAGAAAACTGTTGATAATGTTTTCTCTGCCACCAAAGCTACTCGCACACATACCATTCTTTTAAGCTCGCTTATAAGCGGCGGGCTATTCTATAGTAATTCCCGGCCCCGATGATCGGCCTCATCGGGCTCCCACTGGGTGCTACACGTGGTTCTTGAGACACGTGACTGTAGGTCTAATTCCTCCTATCCACCCTTTTCTTCTCGAGGTCGGTTCGGCATTTGGGGTGTGCCCCAACCAGTTACACCCGAACTCCATAAGCTACATCGTAGCATTCTATATGGTGTGTAAGTGGATGGGGGTCGAGCCGACCTCCGATCAGTTTCGTTCCTGTTTTGTACTTAAACACACCAATCCTTTCCGCTTTTATCTGAGCCCTCGAAGCGGAGAAAAACGGGCTCAATTTCAGTTGGAACTACTGCTTCCATTCCGAATGCCAAACTGAAAGGAGTTTCTCCCGTGGTCGATCTAGAGGTAGTTCGATATGCCCACAAGACAGATGGCAGTTCGTCCACCCAGTTCGATTTCTCATATTCAAGTCATTTTTTGAGCCCATCTAGAATGATTCGGTTAACCACTTCGACTTGTCCATTTGCCTGGGGATGAGCCACGAGAGTAAATACTTGTAAAATTTTCATTTCTTTACACCATCCCGTGATCTTCTTGCCTCGAAACTGAGCTCCATTATCTGATACCAAAATCCGAGGTAAGCCGAATCTGCAATAGATACTCTTCCATATAAAATGGATCATATCGGACTTAGCTATCTTGACCAAGGGTTCTGCCTCGACCCATTTAGTAAAATAATCTACGGCCACCACTAAGAACTGTTTGTTGCCTCTGGTTTTAACAAGTGGTCCGACAATGTCAATACCCCATCTAGCAAAAGGACAGGGCGAACACACCGTAAGCATATCTGTTGCTGGAGTGTGAATTCTCTATCCATGTTTTTGGCAGGAAGTGCACTTCCGAACTAATTCTTCAGCGTCACTCTTCATTGTAGGCCAATAGAAACCAGCTCGTGCCATCTTTCGAGCAAGTGCTCGAGCTCCCGAATGTTCGGCACATCCACCTTCGTGCGCTTCTTTCAAGACTTTGATTCCTTCTTCTGGGGATAAACATCTCGCATCTGTCGGTAAGAAAGTCTTTCGGTACAACACCCTATCAAGAATGTAGTAAAACCGAGCTTGTTTCTCCAATTTCTCAAGGTCTTTAGTCTGCCCATCTCTTATTCCTCCTAAAAAATTCAGAAAAGGAGTTCTCCAATCATGCTCGGCCAGGTCGACATTCAGCACCTCGTTTTCCTTTCCCATTCCCATAACTGTAATACTTCTCTTCGAACAGTCCTGCAGCGAACTCCCAATCTTGGCTAGATAATCTGCTTTCTGATTCTCACTTCGAGGTATCTGTTCGATCTGAAGTTTCTCAAATCGCTTTTCCATCTCTCGTATTTTCTGTACATAAGAAATCATACGATCTTCCTTAACGTCACATTGGTTTTGGAGTTGTTGTGTCACCAATTGCGAATCTGATTTGACTATCAGATCCCGAGCTCCAGCCTGTTCGGCTATTTTCAATCCCTGCAAAAAAGCCTCGTATTCTGCTTCATTGTTAGACGCCTTAAATTGAAATTTTATGGCAAACTCTAACTCATCTTTTTCAGGGCTGATCAATAATATCCCCGCTCCTGCGCCCTGGCGGGATGACGATCCATCTACAAACACTTCCCATTCTTTCTTGTCTTGTAACCTGGTCGTTTTCTGAATGAAATCCTCCAATGCTTGACCCTTTATAGCTGTTCCCGGTTCATATTTCAAATCGAACTGTCCCAGCTCGACTGCCCACTTAACTATCTGCCTGATGCGTCTGGTTTTCCCAACACCACACTCAGCGGATGATTAGTTCGAACTGTGATCTCATAACCCAAAAAATAGGGTCTTAGCCTTCTTGCTGTAGTGACTAAGGCATAAGCGACCTTCTCCACCTCTGTGTAGCGGATTTCTACCCCATGCAGGACTTTACTAACGAAGTATACTGGGAACTGATCTCGACCTTCTTCGTGAACGAGTACCGAACTAACAGATTCCTCCCCGACTGCCAAATATACGACCATCACACTTCCCTTGACAGGCTGTTTCAACAAAGAAAGTGTGAGAAGAAAAGCCTTTAAGTCTTCAAATGCTTTCTGATAGTTCGCGTCCCAACTAAACCGATCATTCTTTCTCAAAATTTTGAAAAAGGGTAAACCCCTGTCTGCCAATCTGGATATGAATTTGCTCAAAGCAACAATACGGCCCGTTAGTGTTTGTACCTCTTTGATGGCTCGAGGAGGCGTCATTCCTTGTATAGCTCGGACTTTACTGGGGTTAACTTCAATTCCTCTGTTCGTCACCATATATCCCAGAAACTTCCCTACCTTCACCCCGAACGAACACTTGGCTGGGTTTAATCGCATCCCGTGCTTTCGAATTGTCGCCATAGTTTCTCTCAGATCCCCGGCATGGGTGTTCGCCCGTATGCTTTTTACCAACATGTCATCGACATATGCTTCCATATTGCGCCCCAATTGATGTTTAAATAGTTCGTCTACCATTCGCTGATAAGTAGCTCCTGCATTTTTCAGACCGAATGACATAACTATATAGCAATATGTACTTGACGAAGTAATAAAGGCTACATTAGGTTTATCTTCGGGATGTAGCATAATTTGGTGATATCCTTGTGCTGCATCCATCATGCTGAGTAGTTCGCATCCTGCCGTAGAATCAACTAGTTTGTCGATCCGTGGGAGGGGATAATGATTTTTGGGGCAAGCTTTATTTAGATCCCGGAAATCAATACACATTCGCCACTTGTTCCCTGGCTTTGGGACTAGCACGACATTAGCCAGCCACCGCGGATACTGGATCTCTTCAATGTGCCCAATCTCGAGTAGTTTCTCGATCTCCTCCTTGATAATTTTATTCTGCTGTTCTCCGAAATGCCTTAGCTTCTGTTTGACCGGTCGAACATCCGGCTTGATATTCAACTTGTGAACAACTACTTCCAGATTTATACCCTTCATATCTTCAGGTTTCCAAGCGAACAGGTCTACATTATCCTGAAGAGCAGCCACAATTTCTCCTCTAACTTGTTCTGACAATTGACTTCCGAGACGGACTGAATGTCCAGGCAGCTCCGGGATTAGTTCCACACTCATTAGTTCGCCTTATTCGAATTCCACAGTCTTTGTGTCATCACCTTTTTTCAAACTTTTGTCCCTTTCGCGATCAACATCATCTCTCTGTTCGCTATGGCGCTTGCGAGACTCGGATTGTCGAATTGCAGCTACATAACAGCGTCGAGCTGTTTGTTGATCACCATGAACAACTCCTACTCCTACCACTCGCCCTTCCCCATTCTCCACAGGGAACTTCATCATCAAATGTGCAGGTGAAATAACAGCGGCATACGAACTCAGAGAAGGACGACCCAAGATCACATTGTATTGAGAGGGTGCATCCACTATAAGGAAAGTCATGGTCTTATTTTGCCTCCATTCCCCATCTCCTAGCACCATAGGCAGCTGGATTTTTCCGTACACTGTTACAGATTCTCCTGTAAAACCATAGAGGGAAGTTTCTACAGGTTTTACCTCCACTGTTGATCTCATTTTCTTGAAACAATCCATGAACATGATATCCACCGAGCTTCCCGTATCCACAAATACACGCTCAATGTTAAAGCCTCCTATCTCAGCAACGATCACCATAGCATCGAACTGGGGGCTCTGGATGGCCACACGATCGCGAACTCCAAACTCGATCGCTACCTCCTCGAAAATCGAGTGAACCGTATTCTGCTCTTGCTTGACAGAATTAAGTCTCACCTTTCGAGCCCTATTGGAATCTCCATCAGTTGGTCCTCCCATGATCATGTGTATAGTGGGCCTTTCTTCCCGTTTAGGTCTGGCTCGTGCTGGAGGAGGAGGAGGGGGAGGTAGTTCCCGTTGCTCCTGTCTTCTATCTCGTCTTGGCTCTTCCTGATCGTTTCTCTTTTCGCGGTTCGACCGAGTTCGACGGACGAAACGGGCCAACTTGTTTTCCCTGATCAATCTTTCCAATTCATCTCGCAAATGCATACATTCATCAGTTCCATGCCCATATTCATTATGAAATCGACACAATTTACCGTTACCGAAGGTAGATGGTTTCTTCGGATTAGGACTCCAAGTCGATGGCCATTTTAGCTGGGGCAGGTCCCATATCTCCATCAGCACCTATCCGGGTGACATAGTCATGGGCGTGTATTGTTCATACCTTCGCCCTGTTCGATTTTCTCTCAAGGGAGGTGGAGCAAATCTTGTTCGCTGCTCCCCTCCGTCTCTCTTCCGAGATCCCTCCTGCTCCTGTTGCGGCCGGCTCATTCGACTCGAACTCTCCCCCTTCTTCATTCGAACTGCTTCTTCCAAGTTGATGTATTTGGTGGACCTCTGTAACAAGTCATCAAAATTACTGGGTGTTTTCTTAACCAGCGAAGTATGGAGATCACCTTCCTTCAATCCTTGGATGAAAGCACTAACGACCAAATCATCTGAAGCTTCGGGAGCCTCCAAAGTAGCAGTTGTAAAGCGTTTGACATAGTTCCTTAAGGCCTCATCCCCTTTCTGTTTTACTCCGAACAGGGTCTGAGTAGATCGCCTCTGTCTCCTTGAACTGGCGAACTGATGTAGGAACAACTTCGACAGCTGTTTGAAGTTATGAATCATCCCGTCGCTCAACTGGCTGAACCATGTTTGAGCGGATTTAGCGAGGGTAGTTGCGAACACCCTACACTTAATGCCATCCGAATACCGATGTAGCAGAGCGGTATTCTCAAACCTACACAGATGTTCCCATGGGTCAGTGGTACCATCATAATCGAAATTCACCGGCCGGAAGGAGGCTAGCAGTCACAGCATTCCCTCATTCAGATTCGGGACCTTCTATCACATATGCAGTCACAGGTTTCTCACATTTTTCGCGAAGGTAATCGCCCGGCTGATTACCTCGCTCGCTTAGGCAGAACCTCCCACGACCTTCAGATTCTACATATACAATCCGCACCACGTGTTCTGCTCTCTTTAGCGCGTATGGACCAGCTTGGATACCCAAACTTCAGATTCCGATAGTTTGGGTTAACAAACTGGGGTTCTCACCACATTTTTTTGATTTTAGGTAGCATATGTTCGCACGCTTTGACGTGCCCAGCCCCGTCTCTTATGTACTTCGGATATTGTATTTTCCCCTTTGTTATTCACAGGCTAGGGATGGTGCCTTAATCCCCCACCCATAATGGGTGCTTTGATTTCAAAAAAAAAAAAAAAAAAAGGAGGCTAGCAGTTCGTCCTCCAAGACCTCCTCAGAAACGGGATTTCCTCTGGAACTACGAGGAATCCGTCGAACAGTCTTCTGTACCTCTCTCAGTTCCTTCCTGAGATCGTCCATCTTCTCAAATAATTCAGCATGTACCCGTTTCTGGCTCCGGGGGTGATCGGATTGACTTTCTTGCTCATCCATCCGAGACTTGTCACCTTCTTCTTCTTTTCGGGCATGAGTTTTAGTATTGCCCTGCTGCGAATCAATCCTTTGTTTGCCTAGAGCCTTCTGAACAGCCGCTTCTATCAAGGTTGAAAGTTCCTCCGGTGTCAAAGTGACAGTGCCGGGAGGATTCGCCGGTGCAGAATTTTGATCCTCATCTTGTCGCACAGATTGTGCTCCTTCGTCCACTCTCCTTCAAGATCCTCTGGTATTCACCATCTTCGTAATCCCTCAACGTCTTAGATACTCAAAGTTACGAAAAATTACTTTCCCACAGACGGCGCCAATTGATTTGTCCTAACTACAATCTTCTTCTTTTCCGATACCGATTGGAATTCTCCGACGTCGATTGGAATTTTCCGGTCAAAAAGACCTGCAAAACAAAGAACACCGGGGGTTTTTCCCGGTGAAGAGACTCCGACGCTCAAGTCAGTAATCTGGGAAAAACGTTGCTATTGTTCTTTTTCTTAGTAATTGTAGTATATGATTGTGATTGTGTGTGAAATAGAAAGATCAAGTTCTATAAATACTCCCTGAAAACGTGGCAGTTAGGATTCTTCCTAAAAAGGTGGGAAGTGGGCGATATTCCCGCGATCGTGGCAGTTATTTTGAATTTGAATTAGTTCGTCTGTTCTAGTTCGACCTTTCGCCTTACAGTTCGGTATTCTAGCCTATGAAGCTTATCAGTTCGCTTGACTTGCTTTGTTCGGCCAAAATGTTCTTCCTGATTCTCTGTCCTGTTCGCATTAATTATCCTTAAAATCGATCAGTTCTGTAAGATAGTCTGAATGTGGTCAGTTCGACCACATCAGTACACATTTTAAAAGTCAGATCAAGAGCAAAAGGAATGTTGCTGATTACCAGTAAAGACATCAACAAAAGCAACAAATATGAATACTCCAAGTGGACACGAAAGGATGCCCCATAGACGGCCGCATTTAATGAAGTGTGTTGGGATAAAATGAATGTTGTTTTGAGATAAAATTCAATAAATGAGATATGAGTGAATATGCAAATATATATATATATATATATATATATAGAAGAAAACGTCAAAATTGACTAAGGTATGAAGGTCACTGCAGCAACCTATGAAGTCACTCTACAACAACATAAGGCTTCGGTGTGTTAATGTCACTACAACAACCTATGAAGGAAGCCAAGAAGAAAAGTTGCTAAGTTACTAGTATAGACAAAAAGAGCAAAGCCAACACGTGGAAAGCAAGGATATCTTAAACAAAAGAAAAGTCTGTGTTATTAAATGAAATGTACTATGAAGATCAAGCACATTAAATGCATAAGATTTGTCTCCTTTAATGGGCATATCTCCTACTCTATAAATAGAAGAAAATGAAGACAAATGAAGAGCTGATGGGGCTGCCAAAAGGAGTATATGTTGCTGAGAAAAATGGACTGAAAAGTCAAATAGAGGAAAGACCACAAAGTGGAAGAAACTCCAAGAAATATGTGCTATCAAAGTTTTTAACCCCCAGCCAAACAGTCAAGTAACAAGCTACAGTAGAGTAACCTGCACTTAGAAGTTTAAGTTTGCTACTGCACAGTTGAAGAAAAATGTAAACACATCTTATTAAGATTGTGGTTAGCAGTGCTTAGTGTTAGGAAGAGTTTCCTGCTTAGCTTTTCGCTCTTTATAGAAAAGAATAAGAATTCTGTGTGGGTCAGTGGTGGGTAGGCAAGTAACCTATGTGGTAGAAGCTTGCTACTCCTTTGTTAAGTTTGCGTTGTAATAGTTAGGACTGTGTAAATCAACAAATTAAGAAAGTTCCCTCTCGAGGAGAGGTAGAGATGACGTAGAAGAGTTACTCCACCTTAGAACCTCTATATATCTTGTGTTGTGCTTATATTCTGCTTTCTATTTATATCGTGCCTGCATATTTATATCCTGCTGCATCATTTTGCACTTGCATTAAAAACTGATTTCCATATCTTGTGTTTTCATCGAAGTTATTTTCGCTGTGCAAAACTCTAAGTTCAAGCTGTTTAGTAACCTTCCAGAAAGGTTACTGCAGTATCGTTGAGCAGTAAGCTGAACTTCATCCTTGAAGAAAAGTTTGAAAAATTAGAGAAGGTTTATTCCCCCCCTCTAAACCATCTACCACTTGAGACCAACAAGTGGTATCAGAGCAGGTTGGATTAAGAACCAACCTGAGCTTGTCTTTCCCAAATCTCGATTTTGAAAACACATTTGCTTTTAAAGTGCATAATATGGATATTGTTGGTCCCAAGTAATAGTAGGCTTAGAGAGAGGGGTGGTGAATAAGCCTACTCAAAATTTTCAATTTTTTCTTCTAGAAAAGACACACACGCAGTTTGTTAAGGAACTAACTGCCCTGAAGGTTACTGCTTGAGCAGTTACCTTAAGCTTTAAGACAGAATGAGATTTATGCACAGCAGAAATACTTTTCAAGCAAAACTTCTTTTCTGAAAACAAATATTATGCTTATAAATGATATGCAAATTGTTGGATACATTTGTAAGATGTTTTGATGAGACAAATCCTTAAAAGTAACTCTAATATGCATAATCAATCTAAGGATAGGTTACTGCAATAGAGTTACTGCAGAAGATTAAAAGAAATAAAAAAAGTGTCAAATGGAAGGATACTGAAGAGAAAGGTTATAAAGAATCAGATAACCTAATAAGGATACTATTGACTAACAGGAAGCTACTAGAAGAAAGGACCTCGCCAAAGAAGGATGCAGCGAGCTAGGAAGCTACCTGAGAAGACCATGTCGAAAGCATACTGCACATGCAACATGCTACAGAAGTTTCGAGCCACCAGAAGGAGCAAGCTGGAAGCTCTAGAGTGAAGCTAGAGGAAGGAGCAGCAGAGCAGGCTTGGGAAGAAAAGTTAAAGTTACCGGTAGACACAAGAAGTTACCGGTGGAGAGAAAAGAGAAGAGAAGCCAACCGGAAGAAGACACGTGGAAAGCGAAAAGCTACCGTGTGTCAGAAGTGCGGCGCAGAAATGTCAGAAATCTGTTTACCTTCAACGGGCAGATTTCACACCCTATAAAGAGGAGGACTGAAGACTGAAAGTGTGTGAGAGAAGCACAGGGCGTGCATGAGAGAAGCACCGAATGTGCAAAAGAAATGAGCACATCAGAATATCCAAGCTCACAGAGAGAAGCGCAAAAGAATAGAGAAGAGCTTATAAAAAGAAAAGCGCAGTAAAAAGGGGGAAGTTAAGAAGAGAAGAGAGTGTTCATACAGAGCGGCTGAAAAGAAGAAAAACTCGAACACTCCACACCCCAAGAAGACACACACGCAGTCTACCAATCAGCAGCAAGCTTCAGCAGAATCAGTCTGCATACAAAGGCCAAGCTTGCTGCACCCAGTTGAAGAAGAAGGAGATAAGCCTCTCTAAAAGGTTGTCTCGGGTACTCAGTGCGAGGAGTAATGTCCTGCTGAGTTTACCACTTTCTAGGAGAGAAAGTGAGGACCATGGGTGGGTAAAGTAGGATCCTGTGTGGGTCAAGGGAAAGTAGACAAGTATCTGTGTGAGAAGCTTGCTACTTACTTGTTAAGGGTGGGTTGTAATAGATAGGTCTATGTAATTCAACCAGCTTAACAAAGGTTACCTCCTGTGTAGAGGAAGAGAGGATGTAGAAGGATTACTCCACCTTCGAACCTCTATACATCCTTGTGTCTTTATCTGCTTACTGCCTTACATCTATTCTCTCTGATAAACTGCATATCTTCTATTAGGCACAAAGATAGGCTTCCACATTCACTCTGATCAGTAACCTCCCAAAAGGTTACTGATATTAGAAATAAGCCAATAGACTTGAAAGAAAAGTTATAAGATAAGGTAGGCTTTTTCACCCCCTATCTAAGCCTACCTACAGCAGTCTCTGGGACCAACAAGTGGTATTAGAGCAGGTTGGACCGGTCACCAGTTGATATATCAGATACCAACAAGTGTTATCAATGGTCTATCACTGGTGGATTATTCATCCTTGCTCAATGGTCAATCTGATACCAACAAATGGTATCAGAGCAGATGGATGAACAAAAGATCTAATCGATCTATCCAGATCCCATCTGTGAAAAAGCCTCTCTCAAAATCTCTCTCTCTCTCTCTCTCTCTCTCTCTCTCATCCTCACATCAGAAGATCACTTCAATGCATTTTTGCTCTAAAAAGGATATGATTGATGTGAAGACAACAAACAACTAAAAGATGTATAAAATCAAGCTATGTTGTGAAGAAAAGTTGCGAAGAAGATAGTCATACACAAGGAGCAACATCCTTATCTATCATGGAGGAGACCAACATGGAGCTGATCAACAAAGAAGACTTGCTCCCAAGCAAACAAAGGAAGCTGACATCAAAAAGTGAAGAAGAAGATGCTGAGGATGTCAAACAAAGGAGTAAGAAGAAGAAGCTCATTCCAGCCTCTAGACAGAAACAAGAATGAAAGAGGACCTACTATTTCAAAAGAACAATAATGACCAGGTACCTCACTCTAATTCTATACTCTTTAAATTTTGGCCATAATCATGTCTTTTTCTGTCAAGGATTTCAAGTGACTATATTCTAAGATAATGGACTTTAAACTGTTGTCACTTGGTTCTAAAAATGAGAAGGAAGTCTGCATGCTTAGTTCTGTATTATATTGTTTTACCTTCTCATGCAAAGCCTCAAAGTAACCTGAAATAGTACTGTTAGTGACCCCACATCTTAAAAGAGAAGACCATAAAGTAAGGGGGAACTTCTAGTACGAATCCAAGAAATTTTGAAGGTAAAAAGATTAAAATCCTTGGAGTAACCCAAACTGGGTATGTTGTAGAAAGTGTGCAACAAACTGATTATTCTTTAAAAAGTCTTGAAGGAGGCGAAACTCTCTCTACATCAACCATGTGCTGTAAAGAGAGTCCAATCATCTGAAGGAAAACTTAAATCAGAAGGACTCATACTTGTATGAGTACCTATACAAGATAAGTGTTTTGCAAGTACATCTGAAAGGTTAATGATTTTAGGGGGAACAATTGACAAAGTGACAAATTCTGATTATAGGATGCTGAACATTCGGTTGCTAGATACTAGGCCATGGAATAACAGGATGCTGTACACCAGACGCTGGATACCAAGCTAACTGAATGCTAAGCTACTAGAAATCAGAACACTTGTCATTAAGTCAATAGAAAAGGTAAAATGACTCAAAGGAAAGATAAAGTTCTGACTAAAGGAAACGCTAGACACCAGAATATTGAATACTATGTCGCCGATAGCAGGATACTGGATATTAGGATGCTAGATACCAGGCTGACTGGAAATTAGGTCGCTGGGTGGCAGGATGCTAGATATCAGGATGCTAGATACCAGGGAATAGAAACTAGATCGCTGAACACTAGGTCGCTGGGCAACAGGACGCTAAATACCGAGTAGCTGGATATTAGATCATTGAATATCAGGTCACTGTGTATCAGGACGCTAGATTTCAATATTCTGGATACTAGGTTGCTTGAAGTCAGAACTTATCATCATCGCTGGATAAAGGGATCTCTTGGATATTACAAGAAAAAACGGTTATTGAGAAAATATTTCTTGGTAACTTACGTACATTTAAAGGAGATCACATTTTCCAGAAATAGACTACCTTTTCTAAAACCCTAAAAGAACTACAACCACACGATCAGAAAAATCCAAGGGTGGAGATTCAGCCGCTGACCACAGACGCAATCAAATCAGGAGATAAGATTTAAAGCTGTGGAAACTGTCAACATCAGCCTTGGAAACCGGTGGAGCAGTTAATGAGATCTTTAAAGATCCAAACTGCAGTAGGGAGTATTTATATCCCTATAAATACATGCACTCTTATTCTTCATAAAGCATAAAAAGATGTCCTCTCTTTCTCTCTCTCTTATCCCTGCATATCATGAAACCCGCAACCATTCTCTTCATCTCTTCCAAAATACACATTCTCTGCAAATAATCAACTTTGCACACCTCAATTCTCATATTGTCACTCTTCACGCTTAACACTTGCTAAGCAAGTCTTACTCAGAAGACTTGATCTTCCAGTAATCTCTTCTCATCTCAGCCTTAAGGGAACCTGAGTGCAAGCACCCAGGTTCTCCTCTTAAAAGATAGAGAAAGAATAAAGGATCCTTCTCCAGTCACCCCCGAGCTTAAGCTCATTTTTTATGATGTCAAAAAGGGAGAAGAAACTGCGAAGGTTCATGGAAGATCAAAAGTCTTCCATGGAGGAAAATAGAAGATTCCAGCCCGTCCATATGAAGATGTTGGAAGGGAAATGGATGATTTCTGCTTCCAAGGATTTGAGCAGATGATACAGCAGGAGGAGTTACTAAGGTTATGGAGAATGAAAGGCAGCAGCAAGCTATTGTGTGTCTTTCTCTCCATCTTCTCAGATCTCTTTCTTTGCTTCACTACTCTCTTCCGAAGAAGCCTCTTCTCCTCACCTCTAATTCTCTCTCTTTTTAGACTAAGAGGAAAATCAATTGGGAGCAAGCCCTTACACCAAAAAGTGGGAAGAGCTAGAGAAGAAAGAAGACAACAAGAAGCTAAAAGGGAAAAAGAAAGATAGGAAAGAACAAGAAGAATGGAAGAATGAATTTAGATAGGATGCACATTCTTTTGACTTATATATGATTTGTGTATGACAGTAGTATGCCCACTTGTGTCATGCTTTAAATATGCTTTCTATGCTTGAGAGGTTATATTCTTTTGATCTTCTGTTAATGTTTTGTCATAATCAAAAAGGGGGAAATTGTTGGATACATTTGTAAGATGTTTTGATGAGACAAATCCTTAAAAGTAACTCTAATATGCATAATCAATCTAAGGATAGGTTACTGCAATAGAGTTACTGCAATAGAGTTACTGCAGAAGATTAAAAGAAACTGAGAAAGTGTCAAATGGAAGGATACTGAAGAGAAAAGTTATAAAGAATCGGATAAACTAATAAGGATACTATTGACTAACAAGAAGCTACTAGAGGAAAGGACCTCGCCAAAGAAGGATGCAGCGAGCCAGTAAGCTACCCGAGAAGACCATGCCGAAAGCATACTGCACAGGCAACACGGTACAGAAGCCTTGAGCTACCAGAAGGAGCAAGCTGGAAGAGGAAGCTCCAGAGTGAAGTTAGAGGAAGGAGCTGCAGAGCAGGCATGAGAAGAAAAGTCAAAGTTACCGGTACACACTAGAAGTTACCGGTAGAGAGAAAAGAGAAGAGGAGCCAACCGGAAGAAGACACGTGGAAAGTGAAAAGCTACCGTGTGTCAAGAGTGTAGCGTAGAAATGTCAGAAATCTGTCTACCTTCAACGGGCATATTTCACACCCTATAAAGAGGAGGACTGAAGACTGAAAGTGTGTGAGAGAAGCATAGGGCGTGCATGAGATAAGCACCGAATGTGCAAGAGAAGTGAGCACATCAGAATATCCAAGCTCACAGAGATAACGCAAAAGAAGAGAGAAAGCTTACAAAGAGAAAAACGCAGTAAAAAGGGGGAAGTTAAGAAGATAAAAGAGTGTTCATATAGAGCAGCTGAAAAAAAGAAAAGCTCGAACACTCCACACCCCAAGAAGACACACACGCAGTCTACCAGTCAGCAGCAAGCTTTAGCAGAATCAGTCTGCATACGAAGGCCAAGCTTGCTGCACCTAGTTGAAGAAGAATGAGATAAACCTCTCTAAAAGGTTGTCTCGGAGTACTCAGTGCGAGGAGTAATGTCCTGCTGAGTTTACCACCTTCTAGGAGAGAAAGTGAGGACCCTGGGTGGGTAGAGTAGGATCCTGTGTGTGTTAAAGGAAAGTAGACAAGTATCTGTGTGAGAAGCTTGCTACTTACTTGTTAAGGGTGGGTTGTAATAGATAGGTATATGTAATTCAACCATCTTAACAAAGGTTCCCTCCTGTGTAGAGAAAGAGAGGACGTAGAAGGATTACTTCATCTTCGAACCTCTATACATCCTTGTGTCTTTATCTGCTTACTGCCTTACATCTATTCTCTCTGATAAACTGCATATCTTCTATTGGGCACAAAGATAGGCTTCCGCATTCACTCTAATCAGTAACCTCCCAAAAGGTTACTAATATTAGAAATAAGTCAATAGACTTGAAAGAAATTTATAACATAAGGTAGGCTTATTCACCTCCCACCCCCTCTAAGCCTACCTACAACAGTCTCTGGGACCAACACAAATGATAAGAGCAGATAAATAATAACATCAACAAGATCAATTAAAACAGCACAGTAAAAAACACAACGATATATAAAGGTTCAAGGGTGGAGTAATCCCTCTACGTCATCTTTTCTCCTACACAAGGAGGAAATTTTGTTAGGTCAAACAGTTGATTTACACAATCCTCGCTTAGATAACCTAAACCTAACAAACATTGTCCGTCTCTCCCACACAGGGTTACTGCACAGTGACCAAACTTCTCTAGCCCACACAGAGCTCTTGTTCTTCTACTAAGAACGTAAATACTTGATCAGGAACACCCTCTGATCAAGCAACTCCTTTAAAGTCTGAAATAAAAGAAAGAATTCAACAACACAGACAGAAAGCTTAGAAACAGAATCTTTATGGAAGGACAAAACTCATCAACATTAGAAAATCCTTCTTTAACCTTTTTATGAATCTCGTTTTTATTTGCTTAAAAATAGATTTAGGTTTGTTTATCTTCCCAATATTCTAACTCTTGTCTATATCTCAGGGGAAGGGCAAGTCTTAGAAGTGCTGTAAATTCTGAGGTTCTCAATAAGTCATTGATCGAAAGGTCACTGGACGCAAGGTCATTGAATCCCAAGGTCACTGAACTTAAAGTCACTGGATACTTCGTCACTGGATGCCAGGTCATTAGACTTAAAGGTATTAATGTTGAGAGCGGTCACACGTCGAGGTCGCTAAATGATAAAATTTATGGAGGAACATTTATTTCTCCATGGACTATGCTCCAGCTACCTTAAAAATCGAATGTGTTGTATTGGAAAATTTACTCCACTCAGCAACGTGGGGGATATGGACACATTAAATGAGGACCATCTTTTTAGGCGAGAGACAGACGATTTCTTGCAAATAAGTCCCTCAAATTCTTTGATATTGTTAGAAAAACCCCACGCCATTTTTCTCAGTCGTCTGATAGAACAACTTTTGGAGTGAAATTCAAATCTCAACCGTTAGATCAGATTTACTACAGAAGGAAAAAATTTGGTGATCAAATCAACTACCGGAAGATCAATCATTTCGCGATTCTGATCAAAACCTTCTAAACCCTAATCTCTCTCCCTTTTTCACTCTAAGCATTCAAAATTTCTATAACTTTTCTCTGCAACTTCCTGCTTACTAACTCTCTCTATCTCCCTCTCTTTGGCTTACTCACTCGAATTGAGATGACACCCAAAGCAGGAAACATCATCGATGGTCGCTTGGTCAGCGAGAAAGTTCTTATCGACAACTTCATCCATTAGGGGCTGACCACTGAAACCATCATGGAGATCATCGCCTGTCTGAAGGCTTCCAAAATTATGGGCCTTTGCTTTACCTACTATGAGAAATACGACTAGAACCTGGTAGAGACATTCTACTAAGGAGCCAATCTTATCATCGGAGGAAAATGCCTGACATTTCAGAATGGCGACAAAACCATGTTCATTGATGAATAGCTACTGGCAGAAACCTTCAACATCTCGATGGAAGGCATGGATGCCAATAACCTTGTCACTTATGGTGAGGATCTGCTGGAGGAAGCGTGGAAAACATTCACCGGAAGAGAAGATGCGGTGAGGATGACGAGGAGTGGCAGCAAGAAGCTCTTCCGCTTTGAGTATGGGCTTCTTCATGATATCTCCTGCCACGTCATAGAGAATCGCTCAGGGAGTTTTGACAAGTTCACCAACCTGAGATTCAGGATGATGCTGCCACATCAACTGGGCCCGGCACATTATCACCAAGATTGGCGAGGAGATTCTGAAAGTCTCTGGGAAGAAGAGATTTGCGCTCATTCCGAACACCATCATTGCTGCCCTTGGTTTTGATACCGATGACGGTAAGCCAATCTAGAAAGGGAATTTCATCGGGGCTGACAAAGTCTTTGCCAGGAAGACAGGGGCAAAGACACTAGCAGCCTTACCCAGAGAACCTACTATCGTCATTGAAGATGATGACGAGAAGGATATTGTTCCCCTGGCCGCTCTACAGAAGAAGACAACTCCTCCTTAGAAGAAGCAACCCATGAAGGTGGTCACACCCACCAAAACCAGTGTTCGGAGGAAGCTAGTGATTTATGAGGAAGAAATTGAGCCAAGCCTGGATCCAATCATTCTGATCCCTCCACCCACCCTAATAAGAGAATCTGTTGAAACAGAGCAATCTGAAGTGGTTCTGGAGAAGAGCTTTCTCCACTCTCTGCCCAAAAGAAAGTGGCGTGAATTCAGGGATGTTGCCTTAGCCCAGGCAAAGTTGGATGCTGCCAAGAGGAAGAATGTTGTAGGAGAAGGTACTTGGTTTTTTACCTTGTGCATCGAAGGGTAAAGAAAAAGGTGTGACTCTGTAGGTTATTCCAGTCGCTGATGAAGCTGTGGATAAAAGTGTCGATCCAGCAGCAGACGTAATTCTAGACGGGGATTACTTGGCCTTTGTGGAAAGGTAAGTCGCTGCCTTTGGTATTGAAGAGGTAGAAGAAAGGATTCTAAAGGCTGCTGCTGATCAGAGCCTAAGAGAAAAGAGAATGCCCCCGCCACCTGTGAGATAGCTGCAGATTGGAGAAGGGTCCTCCAACAAGATCTTTGATCTACCTATGCCAACAGAGACCCCAATCCAGCCACCTCCTCAAGTTGTTGAAGAGGAATAGATGAAGAACAACTTGACTATGGTCACTTCCCCGACCTAGTCCTAAACGAAGACTCATGGACAGACTGTGAAAGGGTCGCTGATGCTGAAAATGCCCTCAATCCTATTGAAGTACCTGCTCCAGCACTTAGTAACGAAAAAGTTCCTGCACCCTCTCCCAATGTAGAATCAACAACCTCTTCTGCAACAGAGGTTATAGAAGAGAAAGAGGAGGGGGAAGCTGAAGTCACTGGAGGAGCCAGTAAGGTTGAGAATCAGCTAGTGATGCAGAAAGCTGGTCTGGATGAAGTGGACATGGACCTCATCTTCGACTGTGTCCAGCAAGCAGAGGATGCAGTGGATACTCAGATTCTATTGGAGCTTGTTGAGATTGTTGAGAGAGTCTGCAATGAAGCCAAGTCAACCACCTTGGTTGATGCTCCTACTGAAGTTGAGCAGAACAAACAAGACGAAGGAGATACCAATGAAGAGATTTCTAACCAAACATAGTAGGCTGATGGAGAAGCTGCTCCTGTTGATCAAGTCACCCAGTAACCTTCTGAGGCACCTGTCCAGAAAGAAAAGAAGGAAGAGGCCCCGACAACTGATGAGCCATTCGATGATGAATCAGATTCCAGCAGCTCAAGTTCTTCAAGCTCTGATGGAGATGAATCTGGTTCCGAGGATTCTACTGATAGCACGCTTGATGAAGACGTAACAGGAGAAGCCAACCAAGGAGAACCTAATTCAGCTGGAAAAGGTGAAGAACCAGCAGAGGGGGAACCTTCGCAAGAACCAAATAACTCATCTAGACAACTTCATCTTCCATAATTATCAAGAAATCCAACTGATAGATTCTGAGAAAGATTGATGATGAATCTTCAAAGACATCCAATTCATGAACTCTTTTTGAAATGATCTCGAGGCTTTCCAGAAGACTCTGGACTCTACTCTTCCCACAACTCCTAAGCAAGCTGCCTACCAATGTTGTTGAAATTGAAAGTATGATGACTCATGCTCAATCTGCAGAAGCTTTCAAACACTTGGTCAACAAGCTAAACACAACGAACAATACTCTCATTGTAGTGTAGACCGATGTAGGACTGCATGGAGAGTCGGTCTCCAAGATCGGTGACAAGTTAGCGGAGCATAGTCTCTCCCTAACAAACATTGAGAGCATGCTTTAAAAAGCCCTATGCGAACAGGTTGATGATGCCAAAAAGGGGGAGATGAGGGTTAGAAGAAAAGAAGACTAGAGCCTGAATCTTCATGTAAGCACCTTGAATACAGAAGGGATGAACCTCGAGAGGATGGAGGAAGCGGTGCACAAGAAAGGAGAAGTAACCAGAGATACTCGGGCCTGGAAAGAAAATACGAAGCTGATCAAAGTAGGGGTGCTCCATACCTCTCGAAGAGGCAGAGTAGCTCTGGACACTCTCAAAGGGAAGACAAAATTCAGGAATACCTGCATGCAGTGGATGCTGAGGCTAAAGCAGCAAGAAGAAGAGCGTTGCTTTCTTGACCTTATCCTAACCAGGAACTTTCGGTGTTGGAGATATCTACCTGTCCTCAAAACTTGAAGAAATTCCTGGAAGAACCTCCAAAGTTGCTGAAGTTACAAAGAGTAGAAAACATCATTCCTGAAGTCTCTTTTCCAACTCACCGGAATCCATCATTCTCTGAGATCCAAGCCTTCAAGAAAGCTGAATACTTGAAGTACTATCTGTTCCTCTGCAAGGAATCTCATATCTTTCATAAATATCCGAGCAATGGAAAGGCTCTGACAAGATTTGCAGAGATGGTAAGAGCAGATGGTCTTTCTAATAGATCAAGCTTAGAAGGCGATTTGATAAAGGTGAATTCATTCCCTTCTATGAAGATTTCTATCTATGGTATGAAGTATATGAAGGGATGAAGAACCTACTGAAGAGATTTTACCAAGAATCTATTGATAATTGTTGGAAAGGAATAAAGTATGAGAAAAACAGACCGTCTTGGAGGAAATAGTTTGTATCTAGAATGAGGATGTTATCTTCTATATATTTATCTATTTTTATTTACCTCTGTAACCTATTGAAAATTCTTTAGAGTTAATGAAGAATCTATTTTCTCTCCTGTTTCCAAGAGATCACTGCTTATGAATTTGTTGCTTTCCTTATCTCCTGAGGGATTTCAATATGTATTGCTTTACTTCTTTGATTTGTTTGTGCTAACATTTTCAAATGTTGTTTTTCTTCTGACCTTGTTGTTTATTGATTTTGTCATCATCAAAAAGGGGGAAATTGTTGGGATAAAATGAATGTTGTTTTGATGAGACAAAAACCAATAAATGAGATATGTGTGAATATGCAAACATATATATACTATCTAAAGAACAAGTTGTTGAGTAGAAGAAATTTTTTTTGACTAAGGCATGAAGGTCACTGCAGCAACCTATGAAGGACACTCTACAACAACATGAGGCTTTGGAGCGCCAATGTCACTGCAGCAACCTATGAAGCAAAACCAATCAAGAGAAGACACG
This sequence comes from Scutellaria baicalensis, assembly GCA_005771605.1. Taxonomy (NCBI): domain Eukaryota; kingdom Viridiplantae; phylum Streptophyta; class Magnoliopsida; order Lamiales; family Lamiaceae; genus Scutellaria; species Scutellaria baicalensis. The sequence goes on from CM016727.1 coordinate 23,252,402, forward strand.
TGGAAAGCAAGGACATCTTAAACAAAGAAAAGTTAGTGTCATTAAATGAACTGTACTATGAAGATCAAACGCATTAAATGTAGAAAATTTTCCTCCTTCAACGGGCAGATCTCCTACTCTATAAAGAAAAGAAAGTGAAGACAAAGAAGAGTTGGTGGGGATGCCAAAAGGAGTATATGTCGGTGAGCAAAATTGACTGAAAAGTCAAATAGAGGAAAGTGTTGGTTCCTGTGTTATGTATTCCATGAACGGCGAAGACTTTCTCCATGGTTTTTTCTTATCAATCTTTTTCCTTTTTGATTCGATAAGATATTCTCTCAGGTCAGTATGTTCTTGACTGGCCTTTGTCAAACGCTTCGCCATTCGTCCTTTGGGTCGACTCGAGTGTGATTGAGCAGTATCTTCATCGTAGTCTAACCTCTTTCGGTTTTTTATCGCAACTGGTTCTAACCTGTTGAGGACACTCCTTGTTTTGTTTTGTGGTCCTTCGGGATTTTCCCTAGGGGTCCTAATATCTTGCCTTGTCAGCTCATCATCCATGGGTCGTTTTCCTGCATTCCTTCATTTGTAATGTTGAGCTTCTGCTGACGACTCATTGTTATCTGAGTCCTTCCTTAACCTTGTCTATCATTCTCTCCTTTCAACTTCAGTCAGTTTTTCATATAGGCGGGCTATCAAAGTCTTTATCTCCTCAGCTGTCATTGATCCACAACCTAGCTCTGAAGGCCCCACATTGTGGGCGGTTATTACTCCATGTAGAGGAGTGCCTATGGTGTGAAGTCTGCGCCTGCCTTTGTAGCAATCTACTAAGTGTTCTAATTGCAACACTACGAGAATGTGGCAGCCTAACACTTAGAGTTTTGTACCAGCAGAAATGTAAAGATTAAGTTTCAGCATGCAGAGACAACCTTTAACTAGAGTGCTTGAAGGCTAGACATGTAAAGCACATAAAGCATGCAATAAGCTATATATATAAGATTCAACTAAATATAAAGCGATAAATGCAGCAAATGAAAGAATACATGCTTATAGAGTTTCGAAGGTGGTGTAATCCTTTTACATCCTCTCTTCTCTTTCATAAGGAGGAAATCCACTAAGTTAGATTTGATTTACAAGACTTCTTCCTAACAAACTTTATCTAAGGAACACATCTACTAATGTCCTTACTCCCACATAGGTTTCAACCGCCAAACAGGTTATCCACACATGAATTTCCTAACCCACACAAGGTATTATCTTTTACTAGACTCAAACATATAACAATGATATAAATCCTATCAATTGTAGACACCTAAAACAACTCACTCACACAACATAAAAGGTTAAGAAAAAATAAAAAGGTTTCTTTTATTGTGTTAAGCTAAGTCTTCATGTGATCTTCTTGTTGATTGTAGACATGCTTTGAGGTTGAGTGACTGAAAAACAATTGATCTTTGAAAGTTCTTAATTTGTTGTAAGCTCGAGAGAATGTGTTTTTGCAAGTTTTTCAGTAACGTTTTGAACTTCACTCTTCCTCCTTATTTAAGTGTAGAAGTGTGCTAGTTGAAGGTAGCACACTTCATAAATGCTCTTGTCTTTAGTCCACTTTTGTTGCACCAATCTTGATCATCATTTATTAAATTTGATCTTCAATCGTCCTTAATCTTCTTGGTCAGCTTGTTGATCCTCTTGATCTTCATTGTATAACTCCAATAATGTGCACCTGCAGTTTTTATGCTAAGTCATTTTCTTCCATCTCCAATGTCATTAAGGTGGTTGTCCTTCTTGTCGCAATTTTTGTAGTTAGTTACGGGCGAAGGTGGCGGCACCGCATTGGTCCTCCGTACCTTGGTTTTGTCTCTTTCAACAACCGTCTGATGTGAAACTTTGACTAACTACAGTGACAACTGAAGTTATATATCCTCGTATCGTAGACTTCCAGTAGCTTTTTACTGATCCCATAGATGATCTTCTGCAAGTATTCTTCAGCTGCTGCAACTTATTCCAGGTGCCGCTTTTAAGCTTCTGCTGCAATAAACTTTCTTACAGCATGCAACGTACCTCTTCGAGAAAACTTCTATCTTTTGAGCAGGTGAATTTTCGAGCTTTCAGTGTTAATTCCGATATTTCTTGCAGCGATGTTATACATGAGAAGTTTTTCGATAAATTCTAAGTACACTACTTTATAAAAAAGAATGGAGTATTCTAAATTCCTAATAGATACAACAGTTTTGTCCCATCAAAATTAATTTATACCATTCAGTTATTACAATGTTTTTATATGATTATGTAATCATTTTTTATTACTAATTAAAAATTGATTAATGATACTCCTAAATCAAAGAGAACAACCCGATTTTCGGCAAGCTATGTTTAAGAAAATGAAAATTTTACTTTATTATTATTATAATTTCTGTATTTTACATATTTTGGTCGTACATTTATATGCGAATTTTTTTCTATTATTAATTACTTATTTGTTTGTACCCTAATTTTTAAGATTTCAAATCCACTGCTGAAGATGTGAGTATCTATATCTATACTAAAGAGTATTGTTCTTGTGCACCAGTTGCATGGATCTAGATCCATGTAATTGGGTGCCCACGAGTCGGGTCGGATAGGATTTGACCCGGATCCGTGTCCATTTATTTATTTATTTATTAATTTATGCGGTAACCTTTATGTTGTACGAGTATAACCTTTATGTTATATGACAATAACTTTTTTGTACAAATATCATAACCTTTATTTACTTAAAGAATAACATAAAGGTTGTGTTAATATAACATAAAGGCTAATATTATTATGCGTAAATGTTGCATTATTACAACTTAAAGGTTTACCATGTGTTAAAACCTCAAAATTATATACTTAGAATTATTTCAATCATGTAATATAATTGAAAACTTTTATATTCTTATCACTTAACATTTATGTTATATTGATATAACCTTTATATACAACTATCATAACCTTTGAAAAATATAAAAGTTATATTATTATAATATAAAAGTTAAATTATTATAACATTAAGGTTAAGTTATTATAACATAAAGGTTTAAAAGGTAATATATTTATCTTACTCTGTAAAATATTAAACCATCAGGATAGAAAGATTATGCGAATATATCATAAAGGTTATGTAAACATAGTGAAAAGGTTAGGCGGACATAACTAAAAGGTTAGACGAAATAACTAAAAGGTCATGTAGTGAAATTAGGGTTTGAGCGCGATTTGGGGGTGCGTGTCAGCGCGTGGGGGCGCGTTCCAACGCGTTTTGGGCGAGAAAATCACCTCCCGGGTCATATAACCCGGATTGCATGGGTCATGACCCATACACTTGGTGTATAGAAATAATTGTGCTATACTAAATGAATAATCAAGAGGGACGCATGTCGCCCTCTACTTAATCCTATTTCTCACTTAACATTTTAATTTAATTTTAATTTCATATTCAATTAATTCACATTACATTTTTAATTTTTTAAAATTAAAAAAATTAATGAGATAATAATAATTAAAAAGCAAAAAGTTAATAGTGATGATTGTCAATAAAATTGTAACTTATGAAACCTTAGCCAAAATGTTTTAATTGAAGTTGATTGTTGCAATTGCATAAAATTATAATTGAAATATTTTACATATCTAAGTTTAATTTACATGCTAATTAAAATAAGAATTAATGATAAATAATAATTTTCACTTTTTGAAATCATTCCTATTAAAATATTCGTGTGATACATGGGTCTCATACAAATTTAATATTAACTCAAATAAAATATTTCAATATAATATGTTAAAAAACTAATTTTAATAAATTCAAATTATTTAAACTTCTATAATACACATGAGTACTTATGCTAGTTTGTTAATATAGGGCATCTCCAATTGGTTACAATTCAATATTTATACCCACCCACTTTACCATTCCAGATTTAGGTATACTGTGAGAGAGAGAGAGAGAGTATTTAATTAGGGTACAAAAGATATGTATGAAATTTTATTGCCAAAAGGTGTGGGGCCCACGACAATATCGAACTCTGTTACGATTTTTTTTTTCCATTTCTTACTTCGTAAAAACTCATGTGAGACGGTCTCACGGATAGTTTTCGTAAGATGGATCCTTATTACCCATGAATTGAATCCATATCCACAAACTTTCATATGAATTGCTAAGTGTGGGTTATGGGTTGATCCGTCTCACGAAAAAAGATCCGTGAGACGGTCTCACACAAATTTACTCTACTTACTGTTATTGAATTCAACTTTTTTTTTTTGTTTGGCAAAATACAATGGTACTCGTCAATTTTGAATATTATTTCCCAAGTTTTTGGCTCTTTTATTTTAAGTTCCTTTCTAATTTGTAGAGAATACTCTTTATCATACTATTTCTAATGCTAAGCAATCAAATCTTTATCGTCCTTCAGTATTCCAACGACAATTTTCACTATTTAGATTATTTCGTTGGTAACGTTTAAAAAATATCACCTATAAATATGTGACAGTCTTTCATTTATTTTATCAACTTCTACAATTTTCTTTTGATATTTTCTACTATTTATTATTTTCCTAGTTGCTATTCTTACAATGGAGGGAAATTCTTGGATGAATCCGTCAATAATTCTTCTAATTTGGAAGCAAATTCAAATCCTCACCCTCAAAATCCTACCATTGCTTCCCAAAATTCCACCATTCGACCCAACATGATACATGGCTACTCCGGGTGCTCCATATTTTATGTATCCATACAAGCGTTTTGAGGAGGTTCCTCCCTTTGTCTTTCTTGCTAAATTTTCTGTATATATTAAGTTTTTGATCTTGTAATATTCAATCTTGTGATGGATGTTCATAATTTAATATTATGCTATATTTTCAAATTACAAGAATAATTGGTGTTGACGCAAATAGTCCATATGATATTCTTGGGGCCAATAGTGAAATGCCACCTAAAAATATGAAGAAAAGGTATGCATGTGTGCGAGTAGACATGAATCTTTTGGATCCTCAATTCTTATTATGGAGTTTTAAATATCCTCTAGTTTTATTTCGAATGCAATCTTAGGAAATTTGAATCTTAGAATTCTAATTAATATCTTTGTAAATATTATACTCTATATGCATAAATAGATTCTTCACCCTTTCTTTTTCTGAAAGTAGTCATGTAACTTGTGAGGAAATTCGATGACATGGCACTCTAATTAACCTTTAAGTATTGCTCCTGTTGGTGACCTATCAGGTACTTCAATTATCATTTTGATCTTGGAGTTTTATTTTTCAAATTCAATAAATGTTATTATCTATTTGAGATGTTGTTCGATTATTAGGTTAATTGTGTGAAAATAAGTCTTTTGTTAGATAAGCCTTTTGTGTGAAAACACATGATATGTCTGTTTTGAAATTAATAAATAATTTTCCTGCATGTCACAAGAGAAATTTACAACTCTTTTTTAGTTGATGGTGCATTAATTATGGAAGTTAGTAGGTTATTTTCATTAGTGATAATTGCATTTCATACTACTTCATATTAGAAGAATTAGGTAAAGAAAGAGGATGAATTCTTCCTTGATTTGTAGATTCATAACCTGCTAAGTGAATTAATATATTCAAATGTCTCAGGACCTGAATTTACAAATTACACTCACGTTTTTTCTCTTTTTTGCACGTTAATTCACATTACCCCTCAGAAATTGCCAATGAATTGGCAAAGTAAGAGAGATTTCAATGGAAACCATTATTTGAAATATTACAATGTTTCTTGACTATTTCATTCCAAAATAATAATTTGTAGATTGCCTTTTATGTGTATTTGATCTACTATTGATAATAGACTGATGTCATTGATGTTAATTGGGAATATTTTATAATTTGAACTATGTCTATTTTGTACTTCACCAAAATGAAAATTGGTTGATGTTTCTTGAATATTTTATTTTGCAATCTTTGTGCATCTTAAGTGAACTAGAGCTGATATTGATGAAGTGCATGTTTAATGAGTTGAATGCATTCAAGATCACATGAAAGGGGTAGAAGAAGATGAGGGTTAGCTTCTACATCTGTTAAAAAAAATTTGGTTGTTAATCTATGTACAAATTTAAAACGATATGTGAGTTTTCATGCTAACTTTTTTTCATACATTTGACAGATTCTAGGAAAATAAGAAGTATTTGTGAAGGTCATGATGTTGTTTTCCTGTGAAGGTTGTGATGTTTTTGTAAAGGTTTTATTGTTATTGAAATGATTGAATCTAACATTTGTTAATATGTTTTTATTGATGTTTTCCGACAAGTGCAATTTTTTAAGTTTAGATAAATGTATTGTTGGGAGGTTTGAAAATATATGTTTGACATTGATTTATGTTGGAATACGTTAATTCCTTTAGTGCATATTTTGTTTATACAATTATTGATTATTTATTATTATATAATTATTATAGGATACAGAATATATAAAATAAAAAGAAACAAAATTATAGAGAAAGACAACGCTTAAAAGCGCTGCAAAAGGGTTGTGTAATTCGAAGAAGACAACAAAGAAAAAAGTGTTGCACAAATGTTGCAATTTAAGAAATACAACGCTAAAAAAGCGTTGCATAATATGTTGTAGAAACCTTAAAGACAACACTTAGTGCAACGCTTAAAAAGTGTTGTCGTATCCCGGAAAGACAATGCACTTTGTGCGTTGTCTTTCAGCACCTGTCTTTTACAACGGTGGATACGACAACCCTTTTTTTCTGGGAAAGACAACGCACTATGTGCGTTGTCTTTCAGTGATTTTCTTGTAGTGATTGCTAGCACGTCGGACAATAATTAAATGTCTAGGTCGTTTTTTGATATAAGAGTAACTTGAAAGATATCATATATGCTTACGTATGTAACATGATAATTGAAGATTAGGGGGATGCAACACACAATTGGTTGGAGCTAACATCAATGACAACTCTACCTTTAAATTTTCTCAAGCCTCAATTGAAGGATTTAACAAGTACATACAAAGAGATTTCGAGCTACGCGACAGAAAAAACCATCATCAATTTCGAGCCGACTTAATTGAGCACTTATGGACATGATGCATAACTAGTTATATTAATTAAGTTTTATCTAAAATGTTTATTGTTTGTAATTTTGATTTTGAGTTGTATGAATTTTTTATTTTATAATAGTTCACCCTTTTAATAATATTATGTAAAACATTTATGCTCAATTTGACACAATGTTAGTATATTATCAAATTTTAAAAATTGAACGAATATGTTTTAATAAATGTAAAAAAAAAATATTCATCAATATCTATTTAATTAATTGTATGAGTGAAAATTGTAAATTTTAAACATGAGAAAAAGTATATATACCTTTGATGATTAGAAAGGAATAGATAGAAATGTAGTGAGTTATTAACTTTTGATCATACAACAGCACGTTGACATAAAATTGTACCCAAACCATTCAAGATGTTCTAATATAGATGTTAATAGGAAAACAATGTGACACGTGAGATCCAGATCCAGGCCAATAGAGATAGCAAATGCATCAATGTTTTATAAAGCAATCCTTAAATATGTTAACAATATATTTGATTGATATATTCATGCATAGTTTCTCAAAAGTATCCTTTAAGGGCCCGTTCGGTATAGCAGGGTTGGGATTGACAGGGATTGATAAAAAATGAGGGATTACACTGTTCATGATTATAAATTTGTTGTTTGGTATGGATAATTTGAGGTTTGTTAAAGTTGGTTTGTTTTTTTATTTGTTGTTTGGTATGTGAGTTAATATGGGAATAACATGTAAATTTACTAAAATAACCCCTAAAATTTTGTTATTAAAGAAAATTGCATATTGTAAAGGAAAATCAACAAAAGGGGATCTCATTCTACCAATTTCATCTCTAATTCGTACAAACCATTGAAGACCATCAGAGCTGGATTTCCTCCATTGCAAGCCTTGAACGCTGCCATCTGCGAACGACAATTTACACACACTTGAGATTGGTCATGTCTACCAGGTTTGATCTACTATATTTAAGTTTGAAAAGTTTTGGGTTTTTCATCCTCGTTGGCTACGTTTCTTCCACCGGTATGTGAGTTACTAAATTCCCCAAATTAAACTAGTATTTGTTAAAAGGAATTACACATGAAAATCCTATCGTGTTGTTACACTTAATCCAAAAAAAAAAAACTATTAACAATCAGATTTGTGGCATGATTGTTGAGTTTGCCTTGTTTGTTTGGTGTTATTGTGTATAAAGTTACTTGTATTACCATGATTGTTGAAGTGTTGTTCTTTTATTACCTCATTAATGCTTATTTTAGAGTAGTATCACCGATTTGGGTTAAGTTCGGTGCTTGTAGACTATTTTAGCCATTCTGTCCATAAAAGGGTGCTTGATGTATGAGTCTTGAAATGGAGATTAGAGTAGCTAATGAGTTATTCTGTTCAAATATGTCTTCTTGCAATGTTCATAAGCCAACTCATTATTGTATATATATGATCTCAAGTTTGAATACACATCCCCAAGAGAAGGAAATCGGAAATGCTCATGAGGTGGGTGGGGTGATGCGTTGTCGGCATATGATCCCAATGCATATTCAAACATCGGGGATGATTAAAAATCCTATGCGGCGTTTTATGACTTGTCCTTTTCGAGGGGTAAGATTATGTTTATCGGCTCATAATTCGGTAATGTTTTAGTGAATCTCACAATTTTTTACGGAGGTGTAATCGAATTAGATGTTATGGCTTTTTTTTCATCTTTAGAAAAAGGTTTGCGGAACGTTTGTTTGGTTGGAGCCGGCCCTTAAAGGACGTACGAAAGATGTTTCCATCGAGCTCCTTAAAAAGATTGTCAAGTTGAAGAAAGAGGTTGCGAGAAGATATTACTGTGAACTCAAGTTTCGGAGATGTACAAATATGTTATTATGTTTGTGCATTACATTGACCTTCATCATTGTTTTTGCATCTTCCATGGCTAGGGAAAGTCGATCGAAGGGTGTTTGTAATGTCGAGTTTGTTGTTCATGCTTAACAATATACGTATTAGTCACTTGCCAAATTTGAACAAGCAGCAGTTTTACTTAAGGTTAACTTAACAACATACATGTTATGTGTTTGAACAAGTCATATGAATGAATGAGTCTTGTTTTTTTGGCTAATTTGTTCCCAGAATACTTTTCATAAAACATGTGTATTGGGATGCATAGTTGTTTGCAATGTCTTGCTTACCAAAATGTGTGTACTTGTTGGTGATTTTCCTGAATACCATATTGCATCTTGCCACTTCACAGTAGGTGTGAAAACAATTTAGTGTTTTTCAAAGGGAGTACAGTAGCATGAACTTAACTTGAAGTTTAGTTTCAGAGTTCACTTCCATGGAAACATACAAGTTTTTATCAAAATAGGATGACTACATGACTACATAACCCACCATCAAAACTAACACATTACCCACAATTCAAAAATGTGTTGATTGCATGATGTGGGCTCATGTTCCTAGTACTAAACAAGTTCATGACATTATATTTACCTAGTTCAAAGGTGATCCACAGGTACACATTCAAGTGTTAGGAGGTCCTTAAGTCCGAATGCTATGTACATCCAAAACATCACCAAAAGTGTGGATGTGCTTCCCGAAACCCTCAAAGTGTAGATATCTGGGATTCGTGGATTGGACCATCCTTTAAGCGAACCCGAAGGCACCGGACTTCGGCATCATCCATAGCCCCCGCTTCAAATGGCTCATCCTTCACCACAATCGGTGCTATCGGGGAAGATCCCACAGGTACGGCCAACGCTTCAACGGGTGTGTGTGCTTCAACTATGGGAGACCATTCCTCGAATAATGGAAAACCACATTCTCTGAATAGGGTCTCAGTCTCCTATGCAACCACACTCAATGGGGTTAGATCAATGTGTTTCGTATATTATTAATCATAATTACCCCGGTTGAAATTTCATGTGTTCGAGGATTGCGAGATTAATACCTTCGACTTCACTTGCCAATACTCAGGCTAGACGTAGACACGGTTCTTCTTCGGGTTGTACTTCACTCCAAATGACTCATTAATGTAGTTGATTAATAGAGGATATAACCGCTTGTTGTTGGTTATGAAGACCTTCACAGCTTCTTCAGTCCATCGAGGATCGTCTGTCTTCTTCAAGTTCTCCCACGCCAATGTCTCACATACGTTACTCACGATGAATGCATCTTTGACATTGCGATTGCAGAATTTGATGCGAATCTAGAACAGAAAGACCGTCTCCTCCTCCTGAGTGAAGACGTAAAAGAAAGTGTTGAGCTTGTTGTTGCGCTTCGGCATCCTTGGTCTGCATATATTTGAACATTAGCATTTATGTAAATAAGCATGTACAGAATGAACGTCGCATTTTAAGTAAACCTGTGGAAGGTATGAACTGAGTACATGTAATGAAATCTAAAATATGATTAATAATATATATTCACCAGTCAATTGCACATAATCGGCATATTAGCCATTCTTCTTCAATATTCATATTACCAAATAACTACACAATATTACCAAAATATTCCAAACATTCATACAGAGTCAACACCGCTTCAAAATATTACACAAAATGGGTTTTGATGTTTGGTTATACGTGCCAACATTTTAGATTACATACATGTGTTTTTATAATTAACATATGATAACATAATTTAATATTGTTATGGCTCCAACTTGGCTATGATGTTCTCCACCAGGATCTTCCTTGCTTCGTCTGGAACGCTAAGGAAGTAATCCAAGTCGCATTCATTTTTAGCCAAGAATAGACCTACATCAACTCGATCCTTGTATTTAGGAAATTGAATATTATCGAGGAGGTCGTAAACCAATGTGCGTTTTTCAGAGGGAGACATTCAGGAAACCTTCTTCTTTGTTAGAGTGTTGAAGTCCGTTGCAATGGAGGTCATGTTCTTATCATTCTTTTCACAGTACTCGGTTAAAGTCTCATACAAAGGGTCATTCATTTGGGCTTGCACATTTCTAGCCTTCGACTTGCCACATCAGGTTGAGGTATTTGAGCTTTCGGCCTTGACATTTGACATGAAATCAGTGGATAATTCATCGTTGAGTGTCTAAAATGGCACGGGTGAGGATCGGGATGGTTCGGTGTTACCGGTGTTCAAGAAATCTTGCATAGCTTCGGCAAAACCCGAAGCATGCTCACCCATAGCCCGATCCTTCCCGAATATCTCAACCCAGTCATTGTAAAAAGGCCATGTTTTGTAACACATGGCCCTGACATTGGGCTCAATCTGTAAATGATCTCAATTTAAGGAGTTAATGCAATATGGTTGCAGCATTCAGAAAGGATTAAAGACTGCATACATTTAAATGAGTTGAACATTACCTTAATATAGGCTTCCCAAACGTCATCTGCTACGTCTATCATGTGACTAGCACTAAAACGGAATCCAGATTTGGCAAGCATTATTGTTAAGGAATTGTAATTTTTCTTCCAAGTGTGAATTTTGCTTGAGATTTAGGGCTCAGCTCTCAAGTCGGTATTCGGAAAGTGTTAGAGCAAATCTTGTTCCAACAAATTTAGGTATCCATTCCTGAAGCCGTTGTCTGATTTATAGCCCCGTACGACCAAGTCTTTGAGGGCATGAATGAGTTGTTGCTCCTAAAAAAAGACTCTATGTACGTCGGCTACCTACAGATGATTTTGTTTTGTTGGTGACATTGATATTGTTCATTTTCCTCCACGTGACAGGATGAAATTTAGAAGTGTAAATGAGAAGTAGTCATTCATGGAAGTTGTTATTCGAGTTGATAACATAAATAATTGAACATATCGACAATATTGGTTACAGTTGTATTTTAAAATTGATATACAACTGATAACTTGTATTTTATATACTACGGATAAATGTCCTAAAATATATTAATTACCTTAACATATACAAAAATTGAACAAATGTGACTTAATATGACTATAAGTTGTATCAGACACTATAATTATTTTAAGGCCCATAAAGCATGGTAAAATTCAGTTTAACAATCAATAGTCCTTAACAGAATGAAATTAGAAAGTCTAAATTACAGGAGATAGCAAATGAATTATTTCAGGGGAGTATTTGATTGAACTAAGAATGAGTGTTCCTTGGACAATGTTCTCTCTCACTTCACTCCATTATTGAGAGGACTCAACTTGGGCAACGTATGCTATGTCATTAGGAGGTTAAAAGTCCGGGTTATGAAAGTGTTCAGGGACTTCACTTTCGATAGGGTCAATTGATGCATTAGTGCGAATGAAATTGTGTAGCAAACAAGAAGGAAGAATAATGTGATTTTGGGTCTTAATTGGGTAGAAAGTATGGCTTCGTAGAATTCCCCAACAAGCTTTCAGTATCCCGAAGGAACGCTCTATCACATTACAGGCTCTAGCATGCATGAGGTTGTAATATTCTTGAGGTGTTTGAGGGGGTTGATTTGCATGATGTCATTCCTGCAAATGATATCTAACACCCCGATAAGGGGTTAAAAATCTGTTCCCATTTGTGTAACCTCCGTCACACAAATAGTAATTCCTTGTCATTTAAATTGAGAATATCAAATTTCACAATGTGTTAGAATTATACAAATGATATTTTCAAAAAGGTTGTAATGTGTTAATTGAGATTACCAATTGGGACTTGGAGCCCATTAGGTCGGGATATGGCATCACGCAAGACACGACCGTCGGCAACCGACCCCTCCCAGCCGGTAAGCACATAGATGAAATTAAGGTCTCGATCGCAAACACCTAAGACATTAATGGAAACGAAACCCTTTCGATTCTTATATCTAGGTTTGTCATGAATAGGAACCTTGACAGGAATATAAGTGTCATCAAGAGCACCATGGTGGTGATAGATTATTCATTAAACATTCGTATCGTAATTTAAATGTGTGTATATGTGGGGAGAATTGGGACTTAATATGATGAAATAGATGGATAAGTCGTCAATTTTGCGGTGTTACCTTAAAGTATCTCCAACGATCGACAGACTTATCATCTTCAATGGGTTTTGGTTGAATAAGTAGTACAATGTGTAGCTTTAGCACGCACCGAAGAACCGAATTAAAGTGTTTGCTTATTGTGTGACCACTTCTAAAAAAATTAAATTTGACAACTCTATTTTTCTTGTGATGGGATAGGATAGAAAGAAATATGGCAACTTGCTCGGGGATTGAGAGATGTTTACTTGACTCAAGACCACCTAAATGTTCTAATAAGTAACAAAGTCGCATGAAAGTGTCCCGGTTCATACGGAGATGGTTAATGCATGTTTCATCACTTAGGAGGGTCAACGAACAAATATGTTCTAGTTGACGGCTGATTTTATTTTTTATTAAATATTTAGGTGGTCTGCGAGAATGGAGTCGAGTGTTGGCATGTTGGGTGGATCTAATCTTGACCGCAAAAGCAATGATAAACAACATAGTTTTGAATGAGGCATTAAGTGCTTGAACGACACGAAAAGTTAGCTCTATGGTGGATATGTCATCCATTATGTGAATCTAAGCAACACATTGACATGTTTCAAAGCAAAATGTGTATTAATCACATTTGAAAAGACATGTATTAGAACTGGGTTTCATGTTTGAAAACAACTTGCCAAGTAATCCATTTGCTATAATCCAACAATTAATCAAAGTATAAAATATGTATAGAACTTGTCAATCAATGTATTTCCTGAAAACAAGCACATGTTTCATGCAATGAGAAGTCAATCCAGTGAGGATCTCCTAAACTCTAGAATATTGTTTTTAGTGAATAAATGCATGATGAAGAATTCAAGGTGTAAAGTCAATGTGCATGAAAAAGAAAAAAACACATAATATGCAAATAATTCCTAGTACTACAGCAGGCAAACCCAAGTCCTAGTACTACAACAACATAATGTTAAGGCGAAAAGTAATGGACTGGTTTCCGGAGTCTACATCAAGTATGAATGAATGTAATGTCAAACCTGTGGAATTGGGGTTCAAAGATGGAAGTAGGAAAACAGCAATTGATATGGGCTCCGGATCAACAAAATGCAACTTCACAGCACAGTGAGATGCAACCAAAGAGTGCAACGGTGGAAACCAATCATAAGAGCACACATGTCAATTAAAATATTCCATTAATGAACCATATTGGCAGAGATTAGGTTGTAATTAAAATATTGGCAGTTAGTTGTAAGAAGCAAGTACAAGAAAATATGTTCAAAATTGCATTTTTAAGTATCAGTGAAAAAAGGTAAACTTCAAAGTTGATGGCTACAGAACCTGTGTATTTTTACACCTTCAAATGGCAGTTTCAAAACACTAGTTTCACTATAAAGATAATTCTTATGAAATTGAAATATGAACTCACAAGTGCTCATAGTATATGACTATAGAGAATGAACTTAAGCTAAATTTGTGTCTTAGAAGTGTAGTTAGAATGGATAACTGTCAGACTGTAATCTCCACATATGACAAGATAAAGAAATCAAATGAAAGAAGATAAAATATGCAAGTGTAACAACATGCTCCTTCATTCAAATTCATGGGGTTCACCCAGTTATGCATAAATCTCAACTCTATAACTGCTATATGTTAACACAAGTATCACAAATATAGATTACAACCTGCCAATACTTTATTAACACAAGTTTTACACCTCAGTTTTTACAGATTCGAACATGCCAATAGACGATGTTTTTTTCTAAATCCACCAAAACTACTAAGTTTATTTCTGTGTTTTTTCTAAATCGCAGTTCAACACAAGATTTCTCATTTAAAGAAAAAATAAAATAGACAACTGATTAATGCAGAAACTCATATAAAAATCAGTTTCTATTGAAGAATATACCTTTCACACACTGTGGGATTAAGAAATTGAAATGCAACAATAATGTATGGAAAATCTCTGCCAAATCAAAAACCCATTAGCTGAAAATAAGAAGTCAAAAGGAATCGTGTAGAAACTGAAAGAAATGATGCAAAATATTCGAGTTTTGCATTCATGCAAATAAATTGGGGAAAAGAGGAAATAAAAAAAACCCTATATATGAAATGTAAGAACCAAGCACCGATTTGAACAAGTGTTTGAAACAGAAATCCACTCAATCGAATCAATTCTCAGTTTAACAAAAATGTACAACTTTTTAGGGCAAATAACACTCAATCGACTTAACACCAGTTTACTTCGAATCTTAGTTTAAAAAACACAAGAATGTTTCATGCATTTCGAAGAAAAAATGAAGAACACAAGAAGGTGTATTAATTTGGAAGACTTTCAGAAATCACAAAAAAATGGTGGAGAATGGATACCTACTGATTTGTCGACTGGGTTTCGACTTGGAGGCAGCGCCGCATTCACCGGAGGGCAACCGCGAGCTTTGTCGGAGAAGACATGGTGGCTAAGATCTGTTTGATGGTGGCTTAGGTGTGAATTGCCCTAGGGTTTGCACATATATAACATGGCAAAAATGTAGTTTTATGCAAATATAAGGGCTTTTACGTCAAACAAAGTGTACAGTATGGGTGGGAAGGTAATTTCGGGTTGTGGCATTGTTGGGACAAGGTTAAACCCACCAATGTTGGTGGGTTTATTATCAAGCCTACACACCCTAGTCTAGCCCTTCTAGCCCCGAGCCTTCCACAATCTCGGGCCGTAAACCTCTCTACCAAACAGCAGTTTAGCCTATATAATAATCCCTATCCATCCCAAAATCCCTACCAAACACACCCTAATAATATTTTTAGGGAGAGAGTGAGTAAATCAATCACATCATCCATTCACTTCACACTTTTTCACATTAATTTAGTATTATTCTTATAAAAATAGAAGGAGTAGATGTGGATGCTAAGGACACCCCATCAAATAAAGTGAAGGGACAATATTTTTAAATTAAATAATAGATACATTCTCTCTCCTCTCTCCTATTCCCTCTCTCTCTTTTTCTCCCCTAAAAATGTTCTTGCAGTGGAACAATTCTCCCCGACAAGAATTCTGAAAATGTATCTTTACATAAAATAACAATATATTACATAAGAACATATCCATGGTGGTGCCCTACTAGCCTCCAATATGGGTAGTCTCATATGCAGGGCAACAAGTAATGAAAAGGAAGAAACAACATGTAAGTAGAAATGATGTAGTAATTGGATATCAATGACAATGTAAGAGGTTTCTCAGAAGTTCACCTACCATAAGTACTTGCAACTTTAATGTCTTCACGTTTCATCAATCGCCACACCAAATCCCAACTTATGTACGTACAACATTTTAACTGATAATTTATTACAGTATTTTATATATCCCTTAATCCAATACCCAAGTCAAACCAATATCTATCGCGTTACTATATTCAATGATATTATATGTAAATGACCATATATATATCCTTTTGATTCAACATTTTAGGAGCATATATATTTGTTTAATCACTTATAGAATTATATATTTTTGTAAATCAAAAGATTAATATTCATTTTTCTTTTAGGAGAAATATTTATTCTTCATGTGCAAGGACTAATTCTATAAAATATGAAATATCAATCTTAATTTTGCAACTAACAAAAATCATATTTAATTAATTCATTCCTTTTGAACTTGAATTTTCAACTCCGGTTGTTTTTTGTGTTTGAGACTCATCGATGTTTGGAAAAATAATCACAAGATTAGTTCAAAAATTCAAAATGATTAAAATTGGGCTTTCTTTTGCTTTTTCTGAATTATGCAGCATTAATATGGTCAGGAAACATGAAATATGATGAAAAATGAAAAAAAGAAAAAACATTAAAGGTAAAAACTTATATATCCTGGGGCACATAGAGGTATGAATTTAGGTGTTATATACATGCTCTTCAGGTGTTATATATATACTCTATAGATGTTATAAATATAATACTCTACAGGTATCATATGTATATAAGAGTATACCTGTGATACCTGAAGAGTATATACATGATACCTGTAAAGTATATATTTAACATCATATGATGATTAATTTGGGGACACCGTGACCCCGGGGCACACAAGTGTCACTCAACATTAAATTTGGTTAAAAAAAAAAGTTGTTTTTGAATCATTGATGTCCATTCCACTTATACCAGCATGGATCATAAAAAATCAAGTTGTTCAAGTTAGATTAAGTGGTATAAATTCACATTTAGGTTATATGGTTATGGGATCTTGAAATACATATATAATAAACAAAAAGTGAAAAGGATTACACTAGCTAGAAGAATGAAACATAAATAAATTGAAACTCTCCCTAACATTTAGCCCATGTCAAATACATCCTATTAAAGTAGTTCAAAACATAATTGTTGATGTTTAATGTGATGAATTAATAAAAAGAAAATAGTGATCACATGTTGTAAATTATGTAAAATAAAAGCATATAATGAATGAATGAATGAATATATGAACTGGCAAATGGGTAGGGCGAGCTAGAAGGGCGGCGTTGGGATGTTAGTACATAATGAGATGCAAGAGCCCTTCACATCATATAATAAAGAGCCTCCAAATCTTATTGCTAATTATATAAATATAACAAGGTTGGTCATAGCATTTACTATGGTCGCTCAACTAGACTCTCTCAATATCACCCAAACATTTCTTTATTTCTAGCAAAACTTGATGCCAACCCTCTTCATCAAATTCATGTGTGGTTGTTGGACTTTTCATCTCTTGTCTCTATCCTCTCTCCCATCTCTCTCTCTCTCTCTGAACTTTTAAAATAAAAAACAGAGAAAAAAAATGGGGAAAATTTAATTTTAGTTCATTTAAAAAGTCATTGTCCAATTTTCGTCCACCATGGAAGCAGTTTTCAATTTTAGTCCAATTAAGCTAAAAATCGTCAATATTTGGTCCATTTTTGGCTTAATTGGACTAAAATCGAAAATGGAAAATTGAAAACCGTTTCCATGGTGGACGAAAAAGTGACAAAAATGGACCAAATAGTGTTGATTTTTGACTTAATTGGACTAAAATTAAAAACTGCTTTCATGGTGGACGAAAATTGGACAGTGGCTTTTTAAATGGACTAAAATTGAATTTAACCCGAAAAAAAATTCATTGTTGTGGTTTGTTAATCTTTTTAATAGCTATTTTGGCTGATTATACACTTAATATGAGATATGGTAGTACGATTTCAACTTGATTCTATATGAGATAGGATGTTGGTATGACTTTCGAATTAGATATATGGTGCAGACTCATGTAAATGGAAAAATACAATTCTCTTGGAAGACCTAAAATCTTATGCTAGGTGACAGTATATGTAGTATGAGCAATAAGGGCAAAAATGCCCATATCTAGCTAAAAACTAATGAATGTTTTAAGCTCTGATTAGATTCTTTTATTTATTTTGAGCACAAGTTGCTAAAAACGAAATAAATGTAAAGTTAATTATTGAATCCAACTTGTGGGTCTTGATATAAGTTGGAATTAAATAGAGTAAGAAGACAAGGAATAGTATAAATAGTTTGTTGTAACTATCACAAATTTATACATGTATGCTGGTTTTGTGTACGTACTTAATTAATTTACTTAAAGGGTATATATGAAAGACAAAATTAATTAATCCGTCATGTATTCTTGATTGTATAAATAAACAGTAAATTTTGTATCTTTCATTCATTCATTTATGAGGGCATATCCTCAAATGATACAAGATTTTCATGATGCATGCTATCTCAATGTAGTTTCCAGAAAAATTTAGAAATAAACTTACATTCTTTTTATCTCACAGCAGTAAATTAATTACCCATGCAACCTAGGAGTAAATGCATGCAAAGCTTTTTGCAGCATTTCCCACCAAGAAAAATAAAATAAAAACCTAAAACTAAATCACCAGATAATCATAACATGAACACTTGAAGAATACGTAGTGAATCTTGAGCTTGTTGATATGAATCATCGATGGATCGATATATTCATCTATATATATCATATATGTATGTATATATAGGTGTATATATACTATAAGGATCATGGATTCAGAGCTTGACAATTTCAGGGATGTCCACTGGATACCTCTGAATGCAATCTTGCCATGGCCCGTCGTCGACCGGAGTTTTGATCGTCCGATTACACTTCCAGACTGCGCTGTTGCACTTGAATCCACTCCCAAATGCTATCTGCCAAACCCTATCTCCTCTCTTCATCCTCCCTTTTGCTTCTATGTATCCCAGCTCGTACCACAGCGAAGACGACGACGTATTGCCGAACCGGTGCAGCGTCATTCGCGACGCCTCCACGTGCTCCGCCGACAGCTGCAGGTTCTTCTGGAGCTCGTCGATCACCGCCCTCCCCCCGGCGTGGATGCAGAAGTGCTCGAACGCTTGCTTGAAATCCGGAATGTAGGCCTTCCATTTAGGGTTGAAGATTTTCCGGCCGATCAGGGTGAAGAGGAAGAGCAGCTGCTCGGAGGCCGGCAGAACCAGCGGGCCGATGGTGGTGATGTTCGATTTGAGGGCCTCGCCGGCGATCATCATGAGATCCTTGGAGAGATTGATCCCGACTTTCCCCTGCGGGTCCTCCTGCTCGTACACGCACTTGTAGGCCTTGTCGTCGGAGCCCTTGTGCGTGCGGACGACGTGGACGAGCTTGTACTTGGCGCGCGCGCTGTCGCGGCGTTTGTTGGAGAGGAGGATGGCGGCGCCGCCCATGCGGAAGAGGCAGTTGGGGAGGAGCATGGCGCGCTCGGAGCCCCGGTAGTAGTTGGGGGTAATGATCTCAGTGCTGATGACGAGGGCGTGGGAGTTGGGATGGACCTGGAGCAAATCCCGAGCAAGATCGATGGAGATGAGGCCGGCGGAGCAGCCCATGCCGGAGAGGTTGAAGCTCTTGATGTTGCTCCGGAGCTTGTACTTGTTGACGACCATGGCGGAGAGGGAGGGAGTGGGGGAGAAGAGGCTGCAATTGACGATGAGAATGTCGATGTCCTTGGGCTTGACCCCGGTTTTGAGCATGAGAGAATCGATGCAAGAGAAGATGACGATCTCGGCCTCGCCGCGGGCGGCGTCCATGGTGGGGGTGGGGGGGATGTAGTGGATGGCGGGGGGGAGGCAGGTCTCCTCGCCGAGTCCAGAACGTTCTAGAATGCGCATCTGGAAGTCGACGGACTTGGGGTTGTCCTTGAGGATGAGGCGGGAGTGCTCCATGAAGGTGGAGAAGGGGACGCGGCAGGTGACGGGGGGTTTGTAGCAGGCGTAGTCGACGAGGAAGATCGACCGGGGCTTCGACATGAAGTAGACGGTGGCGATGAAGACGATGAGGAAGGAGCAGCAGAGGATTTGGATGAGGTCCAGGTGGAGGAGGAGGGACTTCCCGATGGCCGCCATCTCGTCGGGGCTCATTCGGAGGAGCTCCGCCGAGATGGCGAGCATGATGGGGATGAGGAGGAAGGTGAGGATGTGGTTGACCAGGTACTGGTACCCGAGCTTCACGTACTTGAGGCGGACGGAGGAGGAGAAGCTGGGGAGGGGCTCCGCCATTATTATTGTTATTATTATTATTATGGAGGAGAGGAACGTCGATTTAAAAAGGAAGTGAATGAGCAATGAATGGAGGCAGGTGAGGGGATTTAATGAACAACTTCATCACCCACAACGCTCTCTTAGCTGGACTCTTATGTTCCTCTATGTAAACCTACCTCTCTCCCTCCCTCTATATATGCATAACAACTTGCCTTTTTTTTCTTCTTTTTTTTTATTAAAAAGACAAATATATTAATGAGATACACACATAATTCTCTGGAAAATTAAATCTTATTTTGATTTACAGTTATATACAAATTTAATGATTACACTATGATGTTCTATATATGTATTTCTTGATTTTTTGTTTTTTCTAAGTAATATTGGTACATTTATTTGCCTCATATTTACCCATATTTTTCCGATATTTACCGATATATACCGATAGTTTCCGATATTTATCGATATTTTCCCTGCATTTATCGATATTTACCGATATATTCCCGATATTCCACCGATATTTCCTTAATATTTATGAATTTTTCTATATTTTTTACTTGAAACCAGTGATATCAAAATTGATATCAATCTTTAGCCAATACTTATTGATATTTCATTTTTTTTACCAAAAATTGAAAATATCGGTGATATATCGTCATAACCTGTGTTTGTTTAAGCCACGTGAAAAAACGCAAATATTGGGGATATATCCAAGATATATCGCGATATTTTAATCCTTGCTAGGGTTTAAAGTTTATAAATAGACTAGCACAAAAACTCATGTAAGACGGTCTCACAGATAGTTTCCATGAGACGGGTCCTTAATACCCATGAATTTAAATCATATCCAAAAAAATTCACATTAAATGTGGATTATGGATTGACCCATCTCACGAAAAAAATTCGTGAGACCGTCTCACGTAAGACCTACTCATAGACTAAAATCGATGTTGCTAGATGTCATCTCTCCCGATTTTTAGAATACTGAGGAAAAAAATTGATAAGTCAAATAGGTTTAGAGAATTAATGTTTTACTTGATATATTGTTAAATTCGTACGTTTAGACCTCCAAACATAGCCAATAGCCATGTATGAGAAAAAAATAAAATCATTTTTAACCACAACTAATGCTTCATTTTTTTTTTTTTAGCAAACTTTCAATTATGTCTTAGAAAGATTTGCGGTATATATAGGATTGAACTGAATCCTTCATTTTAAGTGAGCCCAAGTCAAATCCGGATCCGTGTTTTTTTTTTTTTTTAGGTTGGGAGACCTTTATGTTTTATTTATATGACATTTAAGTTATATAGGTATAACCTTTATATAGGTATAACCTTTAGGTTGGGAGACCTTTATGTTTCACCTTTAAAGGTACAAAACTAATATCACGTAAAGTTAAGAATAATATCATATAAAGATATATATGTTCATCTAAAAAATACGCTGATTTATTTTTTTAAAATCTTCATTTTTTTTCCAAGTTATGGAATATAAAGATTATGATATTTGTACATGAAGGTCACAACAATACTACATGAAGGTCACAACAATACAACATAAAAGTCACATCAATAGAACATAAGGGTCTTAACCTGAACCAGAAAGAAATTGAATATCTTCATTTTTTCTCAAGTTACTGAACATAAATGTCATGACCACATTTGTACATAAATTAACTTATACTTATATTATTACATAAAGATTACACATTTATAACATAAAGGTAATAACCTGATAAAAAAAAAAAAGTGGAAATACCTCTCTTCATCCAAATTCATGGGTCAAGGAACTTTTATACCCATTTTTTAAGAAATAACTTTTTTACCCAATTTGGGTTGTGAAATGTCCTTAATACCCTAAACTTAAGTTTGTATTGTTGTTCATTGCAATACATTGTAATTTAATTCAAATACACAATTTAATACATTGTATTCAAATTAAATAATGTAATGAAAGTTCAAAAAGTAATTTAGAACTCCAAAAACATCATAACCCATGACTTTTTGCAATCACATTTTCATGTTCTCATCTCCTCCGAAGAATCGTTGCAAGACTTGACCAATTTTCTCATTTTTTCATGATCCTCATCTCCATTGAAACCTTGAAGCACGTCAAAAGTAAATGAAGTTTCATTGCAAATGGTAAGTTTCATTTCTATTTCTATGTTCTGAGTATTTAGTGATGTTTCATTGTAAACTCCTCATGAATTTTATTGTTTAAATTTCTGTTTGAAGTTAAGTTGATATACACCACATTTAATAGCACAAACTCTTTTGTTTTAGGTTTCAGCATTATCCCCGTATGTTGATTTTGGGTAGTTCTGACTTCTGAGCATGATTCTTCACAGTACGGCTCCCTTATGAAGATATGTTGATATGCACGATATTTAATAGAGAGTGAACTCTTTTCTTTTACGTTTTAGTTTTCTCGCCATTGATGTTGGGTAATTCTCATTTCTGAGAATGAATGTTCACGATTTAAAATGTAATACATATTCGCGATATGAACTGATAATACGTGTTCATGATATGAAAATTTAATACATGTTCACGATTGTTATTTTCAATTAATTGCTAGCAATATATATGTCTTTTTTAATGTAATTAATCCGTAAAACAAAGATTTAAACTAAATATTAATTTATTATTATTTATTATTAATTATATTTTAATGTGAATTGAAAATTATTAATGTCATAATTAATTAGTCTAATATGATGATTTTGACACTATTAAAAAATGCAACCAATAAATAATTAATTTGAATTGATAATAAATAAATAAAATAGAATAAAAATAAGTGGATAATGGGACTCACATGTAATGATTAAAATGGTTTTCAAAACTTATTCAGCGTGTTAAAGATGAAAACTTCATTTTTTTAGATGAAAACTTCAGATAGGATGTCGCAGCGTGTTCACGATATGAGTAGTCGTGTTCACAATAGAGTAGTCATCGTGTTCACGATATGAGTGGTCGTGTTCACAATATGTGTGTATCGTGAACACGATATAAGTATATCGTGTTCACAATACACACATGAGTCATAGCCTTAATGAATTATTCCAGCAAGTCCAACTCGACTCAAGTAATATTACTCGAGTAGAGTTTAAATGTTAACACGATTACTCATATCGTGAACATGACTACTGTTCACCTTTTTCTTTAGGCTACTACCGCAAGTGTACGGTGTAGATTGCAGAACACGGTAAGCAAGGTCGATCCCACAGAGACTAACGTTAGAATTAATTAATTACCTAAATTTTATCCCTAATTTTATCTAGGAATCGAATTCAAAAGATGTTGAATTAATTAAACTAAGAATGCAATTAAAAATCACAAGATTAAACAATTATTCTAAGACAGGTTCTAGAACATGCTTTCATCCAATTTTCCCCTCAACGTCACTTTGATCAATCCGAATTCATTGATTAATAATCCTATATGAGCAATCACGAAAATCAAGTTAAAAGCTCTCTCGAGTCAATTTTAACCGGTTGATTATTATGCTACCAGAGGTATCTCTACTCAATCTGATATAACACAACAACTCCCAAAAGCACCTAGGATTGAAAATCTCATCACATATGTCATTTATCTCTCGATTTCATGCTGCATAAATGTCATGTGTTTACTCTTCCGTAATTAAATCTCCTCTCTCGAATTTTGACTTAATTACTTAAACATGCTCAATTACCGGCCGGACAATCAAACAAGCAATCAAATCATAAACACATGAATAGGATCGAAAAATCAAGAAATTGAATTTAAATCAAAGATCCATCAAGGTTCGAATCGAACTACTTACATATCCTAGAAACCTACGAAAATCTAGCCGGACATAATGTTAATCAAATCCATAGACAAAATTGATAACATCATGTCAAAACCGAAATTCAACAAAAAGTTAGAAAAGTAGAAAGAAAAACTCTAAGATGACGATCTCGCGATGCTCGTTCTTCGAATTCTCCTTCGTATTTCCTCCTGGATGCTCTCAGAATTTGTGTTTTCTCTCTATGAATGCTTGTCTTTTGTATTCTGGAATTCTTGGGGTATATATATCTTCTTGGGAGTCTTGAAGGTCAAGAAATCGGATAAAAATCATCCAAAAGTCGAGTTTTAGATGAATTAGGACACCCGGGCACGGTCGTGCCCCGCGGCACGACCAGACCGTGCCCCGCTGCTCTTGCGCGTGCCAGCCGCGCATGACCGTGCCCCCAGACACGGTCGTCCGTGCGCGGCTGCCTTCCTCTCTGGACATCGGCGCACGGTCGTGCGCCAATGCAGCCCTGACCGTGCGCGGCTGCATCTGTCCGTGCCCCAATGCACAGCCCCGTTTTTCTTCGTTTTCGGCCTCGTTTCCTCCTCGTTTCTTCCTCAATCCTTAATCACATTTGAAATTCATACTTTTTCCACTAGAATCATGAAACTTAGCAACCAAAACGTCAAATGCAACTAATATATGAAATGTAACAAAATTGCTATAAAAACGTACACAAACGCAATCAATCGATCATAACATTGTACGCAAAACTATAGCAAAATTGACACTTATCAACTACTCATATCGTGAACAAACCTACTCATATCGTGAATACAATGACTATTCATATCGTGAACACGACTACTCATATCGTGAACACGCTGTAACATTCATATCGTGAACGTATCGTAAATGCGCAGAACATACAATTATTCACACCAGAAAATTCAGGAGGTTCACTCAACCTTCAAATCATCAAATTCAAAGTCACTCCATAACATTCAACCTTTTTCGACCTCCTTCACTCAATTCGGTTTCCATCTTTATCTTATAACCGCAACAAAATACATTTTCAAATTTACCAGCGAGATCCAAACTTTATTCTAAAATTTTCATTTGTCATTAGTGTTGAAGTGGTGAGGATTGCACATGGTGGAGTTTTTTTGTATGAGAATGTATGATTGAAGTGGTTGCTACAATGAAGTTTTGGTGGATTTTTTTTTTTTTTTATAGATTCATCAAATATATCATATTAGAAGTCTCAAATGTCACGTAACAGTTCATAAGCCAAACTGGAAAGTATTGGTGTGGGGAAATGAAATTTGATGTGGAGGTAAATGATATTTGGTGTGGGGGAAATAAATTTTCAACTTTTCAAAATGAGGGGAATTTTATATTTGATTTCATTTTAAATTTTGTATTTTGTATTTAATTAGTATATCTTCATTTGTATTTTGTATTTAATATATTTATATTTAATTTTTACATTATGTAAAAAATTATTTTAAAAAAAATGGGTAAAAAAGTTCATCAACTTATAAATTTGGATAGTTTGAAAATTTACCCGTAAAAAAAAAACTCCACCTGGACCCAGAATTGGGTTCAGTCGTCTCAACAACCAGCGCACGGGAGAATTTTATCAAGTTAAAGTGTCTAATTTTAGGGCTCAAGTAGTTATTGTCGCATTGAAACTTTTGACTTGCAGTTGCACCACCCGAAATATATTGCATATATATTATAAACAAATAAAGATAGGTCAAAGTCAAATATATCATTGTTTAAATTTACTTTGCCTTTTATTGTACTTTATGACTTAAGGATCGATGTGGATATGAACATGTTTGCCTCAATTATTTCGTCAATCTACGTTTTTACTATTAAAAGTATTTTTAATACACAACATTTAACTTTAATTTTGATTATTATATACTCCCTCCGTCCCACTATTTTTAGCCTACTTGTCATTTTCGTTTGTCCCAATTAAATCTGTCAGCCCCAAAATGGCAAAAAAAATTTTACTCTCTTACCCCTCAATTTCTTTCATTTTACAACTTTTGCACTCAAAAAGTTGATTTAAATTATAAAATTGTCACTCAAAAATATTAAAATAACACATTCAATCAAAGTCAACAGCTTTTTCTTAATATTTGTGTCGGTCAAAGTAGGCTAAAAATCATGGGACGGAGGTAGTAATGTAGTGTGGCATAAATAATTGAATGCAACACTTGTCCAAACATATCTAATTTTATCAAATAAAATATTAAAATTAATTCTACATTCGACTTCATTTCATATTAAAACAACTTTACAATTTCAATATGGGAATGTTGATATACTCGAGTAAATTAATTTGGTTATTCAAAATTATTTTGGTAAAATCGACCATTAAACCAAACATCAGGATACCATGATTCCATGGTATAATATAATTTGCAATAAATTATCTTAATTATAAAGCGTTTCTAAATATTGGTTAATTTGAGGTTGGATAAAGTTTAATCATTTGAAGTGGTTTTTGTAACTTTCACTTGATTGGTTCAAGTTGAGGTTTAAATTTGAAGAAGGGCTAGTGTGTTCTTGAATACCTATACCGTATCTCCAAATTCTAATATTTTTAAGTAATACGATTAATAGGATAACATGTACCAATTAATATGCACATTAAATAATATACTAAAACATATATTTCAATTATACAAATAAATCTTTTATAAGTAAACAAATAATACTATGAATATACATCAAATATGTTCATTAAAATATATATTTTATTTATATAGTAATATATAACTTATGAATATGTAATACCTTCAGGGGTTTATACATTCAGTGATACACCATTAATATATACCTTACAAGTATATAACTAATATCAAACTCTTCTTATATCTTTGGACAACATACCGAGGATATACCAGTTTTTTTACTGAAGAGAATTTGACCTATTAAAAATACAATATTGATCAATTTTATTTAGAGTTAATTTCTATTTTACCCCGTAATTTAGGTCAATTCTCAAAATCGAAATTTTTTTTAGGCTTGGCAAATTAGGACTTTCATTTTATGGACTTCGTAAATTTTGCCCAAATTAAGCTCGAATCAGTCAATTGGGCCCAAATTGCAAGTGAATTACACGTGCCAGCGTCAAATTCGGGTTTTCGGGCTATTTTACTGATGTGGCAATTAATTAGCTGATGTGGATATTTTTAAATTTTAATTTAATTTATTTTTAATATATATAAAAAAATTCAAACATGAGAGAGAGAAAAAATGGAAAAACTCAATTTTAATCCCATTAAAAAAACCATTGTCCGATTTAAGTCCACTTAAAATGCCAAAATCAATTTAAGTCCCATTAGGTCTGAAAGTGTCCAATTTGAGTCCTTTTTTCCACCGGAATTTTGATTTTCCAGCGAGGCCCCAATTTTGAGATTTCCAATTACTTGTGATTATTTGACATTTTATTTCACATATAACATTTATTTTTGTATTTATTTTCTTGCTAAAATCCAAATCATCAACCACATCATCTAAATGCATTGCATTAGAAAAATGAAACAAAATTAAAAGAAAAACTCTAATATCCAAATCACCCAAGAATCCTAATCATCTCCACCATCTTCGGCGGGGGCGGCGGAGCAAACATCGACGACGGTGATTGGGGAAAGGGAATCAAACATCGACGGCGGTCGAGCTTCAAGAATACACCTCTACCTCCAAATCCAACTACGAGTTGCCGCGTAATCACCTTCACCAGCCCCACAAACCTACGCCGAGAATTGTTACGTTGTCGGGAACAAAGCACGGCCACCTCCAGAACCCCGCCCTTCCGATCCCGCTGATCCATACACTTTAGTCTTCAGGGAACAGAGCACCTTTTCTGAACCATGGAAGCAGGATCCAAAAAGGGAAAATGAAGAAAAGAAGGTTCGTCGTTGCGGCGAGAAAACTCAGCCCCTCACCACCAACACCTTCAGTGTGTAGGAAGAAGGGGTGGCGACGAGCTCTATCCTTCCGGCGGAAGACTTGTTGGAGGAAGATGATGTCTCGGAACCAGCGCTCCGCCATTGGGTCTGCAGCAACACCATCGGAGTTCAAACGGGGAGTAGTTTTGATCGTGTGAGGGAGGAAGATGAGATGGGGGAGGAAGGCCTGATCCCCACTGCGTTTAGCTTGCTGTTGCCGAAGGAAGAGGGCCGGGCTAGGGTTTGCCTTTTCCTTTCTTCTTCTCCAATCGATTTCGATCCCTTTCCTCTTTCCTAATTTTATTTTTTGGGTTTTAGGATTATGTTTTAGATTTTAAATTTATTTTTTGATTTCTTAAATTCTATTTGTTATTTTCACTTATTAATTATTGGGAAATATGATGTGGAATTATTTTTGTATCAAAAGAAATGTCACATGGACAGAATAATCCACTCCAGCGTTAATTGGACGGAAAATGTCGGTTGGGAGCGAGAGCGACGGACTCGTCGAAAACCTGTCGGGAAATCGAAATTCCGGTGGAAAAAGAACTCTAATTTTACACTTTCAGACTTAATGAGACTTAAATTGTTTTGAGATTTTAAGTGGATTTAAATTAGACAGTAGTTTTTTAACGCGACAAAAATTGAGTTTTTTCCAGAAAAAAATTAAAAAATTCACTATCACACCCCACCACGCCCCACCCCATCCCATCGACCACTGCACCACCACCCCCTTCCTATCTCTCCCACCGCCCTCCGCCATCACACCCCCACCCCCTCTGCCACTGCAATACCATGGCCACCACTCTACCACCACCCTCTTCCTCTCTGTTCCACCCTGATTTGTCCTGATTCGTTCCCGCTCCGACCTTCTTCTTCACCGATGCCGATTGGAATTCTCCGATCAGAAATACCTGCAAAACAAAGAACACTGGGGATGTTTCCCGGTGAAGAGACTCCGACGCTCAAGTCAGTGATCCGAGAAAGCTAGTAGTTATTTTTCTTCTAGTAATTTTATGTATTTTTTCGTGCGTGTTAAAGAATAGGAAAATAAAGGTTATAAATACTCCCTGAAGGACGTGGCAGTTAGACCTTTACCTAAAAAAGTGGAAAGTGGGCGAGATATCCGCGATCGTGGCGGTTATTCAAATTTACACTAGTTCGCTTTATATGTTCAGGATTAGTTCGTCTTCTTATCTAGAAAGTTTAGTTAGTTCGCGTCCGTTTCCCTGTGAAATACGAACTCTCCTGTTCGCATCCATGTTCTGCTTGCTTCTCCGTTCTGTTCGCATCGACTGGTCTTCAAGCCGATTCCCTTTCCCAAATAGTTCGGATGTGGTCAGTTCGACTTCGACCACATCACACCCCCCCTCCGCCACCACACCCCACCTCAAAAAACTTGGCACACGACAGCGCCGCCTCAGCAGCTCCTCCACCAGGCTTTCACTTCTCTCCAAAGCCATTTCTCAAGCTTCTTCCAGAACTTGCAGCTCAACCCTCCCCCTAAAAACCACTTATTCGGCAAAATTGTTGTCAAAAAAATCCGAGACAAGCTTAGCGTCCCCAAATCGGTGCCCTCACTGACATCGTCGACATCCCCACCTCGAAGCGCACCCAAGAGCAGATCGTCGCCCTCGGCAT
The DNA here is from genome assembly GCA_005771605.1 of Scutellaria baicalensis. Taxonomy (NCBI): domain Eukaryota; kingdom Viridiplantae; phylum Streptophyta; class Magnoliopsida; order Lamiales; family Lamiaceae; genus Scutellaria; species Scutellaria baicalensis. The sequence goes on from CM016727.1 coordinate 23,282,209, forward strand.
CCCCTTCTCCATTCTCGACCCCAATTTCGATTTTGTCAAGGGCAGCGGCGACTCCCTCATCTGCGAAAAGATAATCGAGGTCGTCTTCGATTAGACTGTCGATTTGTATTTCTAGACTCCCATCAGAGACTCCACTGTCGTGGGAAGGAGATCGCCGTCCTGGGAGGAGATCGCTGCCCTTTCTAATTTTTATTTCTCCAATTTTTGAATTGTTTATGATATTTTTTATTAAAGAAGTAAATTAAATTAAAATTTAAAAAAATCCACGTCAGCTAATTAATTGCTTCATCAGTAAAATAGCCCGAAAGCCTGAATTTGGCACTGGCACGTGCAATTCACGTGCAATTTGGGCCCAATTGGCTGATTCGGGCTTCATTTGAGCAAAATTCACGAAGTCTGTAAAGTTAAAGTTCTAATTTACCACCCAGAAAAAATAAGTCCGGTCTTGAGAATTGACCTAAATTAGGAGGCAAAAATAATAATTAACTCTTTTATTTATAATGTTTATCAATTTAAAAGTGGGTTTAATTTAGTGACCTGGTTGCACACGTGTATATATATATATATATATATATATATATATCTTATAACAACATTAAAGTGAGTTCCAATTGCTGGGTTACACTAAGTTTCATATGAGACTTCTCTCTAGTCTCATTTTTGAAACGAGTTAGGTCCGATAAAGTAAATTTGTGAATATTTTGAGTTATAATTTCAATTTCAATACTTTATGTAAGACATTTTCAATTTCTTGACAACTAAGTATACATCTTCCAATTTTGATCCTATATATGTTTCTAGTTTTTCAATTTTAGACAAGTTGTTCAATTTTGATCATATATGTTACAATTTTTTTTTCAATTTCAATCCAATTTCAGTCGAAGTTATCAAAATCATTGATGGCATGTGAGATTTCTTGACGACTATCTAACCAAAATTGGATTGAAATTGGAAAAATTTGAAACATACAGGACCAAAATCGAAGAATATGACTAAAATTGAAAATATTTGAAACATATAGGATCAAAATTGGAAAAAGTTGAAACATACGGGACAAAAATTGGAAAACGTGTACTTGGTTGTTCAAAATTGGAAAGGGGTCATATATACGAAACCAAAATAAAAGTATTTTTGTGTGTATTAGGTTTATAATTTATATATATATATATATATATATATATAATGTAATATATGTACATAATATAAAAGTATTACCTCATATATATTACCTAATACACGCAAAAGTATTACATGATACACGAATGAGAAAAGAGCACCTGGACAACCTAGGATCGGTGTATTTTTTAAGTGAATCGATCTAGTTCAATTCAAGTCATACAAAAGTGTTGGTCCCAAGTGGTAGAAGGTTTAGGGGAGGTGGATAAACTTTCTCAAAATTTTCAAACTTTTACTCCAAAGATTATAAGTTCCTGCAGGGAGCAGTAAGCTACAGAGTTTGCTGCTTCAGAACAGAGGTTACTGCTTGTCATCTTCATCTATGTCCAGACTCACTGATGTCTGCACGACAATGGTTACTGAGCTTGTATTCTCCATTCCAATTTTTTTATGAGCTCATTTATGTATTTCATTTGGTTTACAAAGGTTCATTGGTCATGCTGTTTGACTTGTAAGCCTAGAAGGAAGTTTAGTTCTCCCATCATATTCATTTCAAACTTGCTTTGCATGAGTTCTGAGAACTTTTTGCACAACTCCTTTTTGGTTGATCCAAAGATACTATCATCTATATAAATCTATACCAATAGTATGATGTCTCCATCTTAAATTCTGAATAAAGTTATGTCCACCTTGCCTTTCTTGAATCCATTATCCAATACAGATTTAGACAAGGTGTCATACCAGGCTCTAGGTGTCTGCTTAAGTCCAAATAGAGTTTTCCTTAGTCTATAAACCTTCTTCTCTGGATTATCTTCAAATCCAGGAGGTTTCTCTACATATACTTCTTCTACCAGTAAGCCATTTAGAAAAGTAATTTTCACATCCATTTGATATACTGTAAAGTTCTTGTGTGCTGTATATGCTAGGAAAATCCTTATGGCTTCTAGTCTTGCTATTAGTGCAAAGGTTTCATCAAAGTCAATTCATTCTTCTTGACAGTAATCTTTTGCAACTAGTCTTGCTTTGTTTCTGACCACTGTTCCTTCTTCATCTAGTTTGTTTTTGAAGACCCATTTAGTTCCAATAACTCGTTGATGAGTAGGTATAGGAATCAGATGCCACACTTGATTTCTTTCAAATCCATTTAATTCTTCTTGCATGGCTTGTATCCAATTAGCGTTTCAAAAGGCCGAATCTCTATAATACGCCTTATGTAAAGTCGCAGATCGATTCGATACATCCGTAAGGATTAATGCTAAATATGGATATCCCAGATTTCAAAAATCGAGAAGTTCTTATTAATGATTGGGCATCAGTAATGAGGATTGCAGCGGGTACCCTCAATCTTACGAAAAAAGGATTCATCATAATCCTTGAGATGAGTCTTGAAGGTTATATAAAGATTGTGTGGGATATGACGACACCAGAAATGAAGAGCAGCGTTACAGCTGGTGAGTCATTAAAAAGATTATCGGCATAGACTATTTTGAGGGATTGGAAGAGGAAAAAAGAAAAAAGATACAAACAAGCCCTCTACAGCCTTGAGATACATTATATTTGTCATATAAACGAATACATCAAATTATTCAATGAGTACCATTGGAAGTCCAAGGTGGAAGATATAGAAGCTTCGTAACTATTCTTTGTGAAGATACCAAGTCCTTAAAAAAAAATGCTTATCAGGGAGTACAAGAGTGTAGATGATTTAGAAACAGTGGCCAGAAGAATGTTTTTTTTTTGAAGGCCAAACTATCTAAATGGTGCCATTAGACAACACTTTACAAGAATTACAAGAGAGTATGAAAAATCAATAAAATGGTTCTCCTATGTTGCAAAACTGTTGACATCCCAACAGTTGTGGAAAGTTAACCACGGAGACATAAAAGAAGGAAACAGAGAAGCCATCCATATGGTTATGGAAGTAGCAACAAACGAAGTAGTCGTGGCTCTTCATGGAGACCTAGAAGAGTGTGGTCAAAACAAAAAACCCGAAGTTACAAATCTGGGCAAAGACTAGCACCCAGCAGGAAGAAGAACTTTCAGGCGAGATCACACCAGAGCAAATGAAAGTTTCAAAGACTGTAATTGCTAGACATGTGGAGCAAGAGAGCATATCTCAATGGATTGCCCGAAAAATCAATGAACAGGAGTAAGATAGTTCAAAGCAACACCAGAATTTGAAAAACTGTTTATTATAAAGATTTTATACAAGTGTATCAATTTGAGAATTTACCCTCAGATGAAAGCATCTATGAATAAGAGATCTATTCTGATGATGGAAGTGAGTCCAGTTCAAGATCGGACTGAAGAAGAAATTCTTCAAACAACGAGGGAGGATATGTCAGGATTCCTCTCTCACACTACGGTCTCTCATAAAAATCTCATGAGGATTATGAAGGAGGATCCAAAACTTCAGATATACAATGGATTTACCATTGGAGCTATGGAAAAGGCTTTGGATAAGATTGAGTTTCGTAACATAAAACACCAAATTATTCATAGAGTAACCAACGGAGAATTTGCCATCTCGATGGAGTTCACTAGTAACCTGATCGAGATGCAGTTGGTCTCTTACATAGAAGTTCAAGAGATCAAAAGTAAAGTCAAGAGAGAGGTTGCAAATACACTCTCATGGATTCACATCGGAGCCATAAGAGTTATTATTAAAGCAACATTCAATAAAGGAATTGATTCACCACTCAATCTTGCAATCTTTGACAAACGAATCTCAAATCTCAAGGATTTATGCCTTGGAGCGGTTGCAAGAAATTTGTATGCTGGAAAATTGTCATTTAATGTCTATCCTAAAATTGCATACAATTTGGGAGATCGAGACTTCAATAGAGTCTTAACCCTTCATCAAGATTTCAAAAGAGATGATTTGATGAAAGAGAAAAATAGACTTTATTCGATAACCTACAAGATATCCTATGCTCTCTCGAGTACACATCATTCATATGTATTCTTGAGAAATGAATTTATTGAAGTCCTTAGAATCTTTGAGGACTTTACCAAGGTGGTTCTACCGGAACTTATCGAGTTTCCAACTATAAAGGAAATGATATGAAAATTCAAGATCAACTAGTTTTCAACAAGAGTCAAAGTCTCAGAATTGAGCCAAGAAGGATGTCTTTCCAACAAGATAGAATGATAAGCAGCATTCGTTGGGAAGAAAGAATGCCTAGTACAGTTCAACGAATCACAGATGTGTTCAAAACACAAGGAGTGCTGAAATGTCCAGAAGGATTGAGAGAAGTTGAAGTAATATTCAACATCACCCAAAAGAAAAATATTTTTCCTTGTGATGTTCTATATTATCTTCAATAACCGATTGTCGGAAGATATCAAAGAAGCCTAAAGATGGGTGAAATTGAGCTGACTATCACGGGAATAGCAGGAAAAATCCCAGAGCAATTAATATTGGGTATCGATTTTCTTGAGGATCATAAGCGTTGGGAAAGATTACATGATGGAATGGAGTTCACAATGGCTGATAAAAGATACAAAATCAGATGACCACTAGCCCATTTTCCATATACATTTCTATCAGAATGTTATATGATGAATACAAGGCCACGTATTTTGCCACCTATATTGATTCAGGCACCGGAATATGTACTACAAAGCAGGAGATTTTTCCTAAAGAAATTAAAGAAGATCTACGAGATATTGCAGGAAGAGATTTCTCTAAAAGGATTATTATCCTTAATCGAGGAATCAAACAAGCAGAAAGCATGATCGGAGGTGCAAGCGGTACCCCATGGTACAATGTAAAAATGCTACCAATCTATTTACATGATACAGGAGCAGATGTATTACTAGGAAACAAATTCCTACATACATTCGAGTGATTTACACAAGAAAATGAGAGAAGAAGACTTATTTTCACAACCTTATGTGATCATAAGATTATTGTCTAGAGACTGCGAGAGACATTCTACAGAAAAATGTCTATTAGTTTTCGTAGCAAATGTGGTATGAAACAAAACTCGACATCCAAAAATGGCAGATAAAAGAAGATTTGGTGATGCATTATTATCCTATCGACAATATGGTTCGAAGCAGAAGGATATCAAGAGATGGGATAATAATTTGTATTCATTCAGAATATAAGAAGAAGAATGAATACCTCCAAAGGCAATTGCAGAATTGTTGAAAAGCCTATTGGAGAAAACACCAAGTGATGTTACCATTGAAGTAGAGATATCACTCGAGGATGTCAAGAAGAAGATCCAAAGGAATTACAATGAATTTTTTTTAGCATTGTGGGACAAGAACGAGCTCAAAGCGTCTTTAAAGGTTAAATCCAGAAAGGAATATGAGTTCGTAGGATACAAACCAAGCCTTATGAACCAAGAGAATCGTAAGGATATGCAAAAAATACTTAAGGAACATCTGGACCTTAAGTTAATTTCACCAGGAGTTTCTCCATACAGCAGCCCGGGATTGCTTGTAAGGAATCATAGAGAAATCAAGAGAGGAAAGTCAAGACTTGTTATTAATTACAAATGAATTAATAACACTTGGTTAACTGTATCAAAGGTGTCAAAGTATTCTCAAAGTTCAATTGCAAGTCTTGGTTTTACCAGATTAAGATGGAGGAAGAAAATAACAAGTTCATAGCTTTCTCCACGCCACAAGAACACACGTGATTCCTATGGGACTGCCCAATGCACCCCAGATATATCAAAGAATTATGGATAATCTTTACAAAGATTATTTCAGTTTCATGTTCGTATATATTGATGATATCCTCATTGCACCAAAGAACATGAAGGAGAATATCACTCATTTGGAATATTTCCAGATGTTTGTCATATAGAAGGATTAGTAATTTCAGAAAAGAAGACAATAATCGCTACGAGAAAGATTGAATTCCTTGGAATCGAAATCGATGAATTCAGAATCATTCTACAGAGCTACATTGTGGAGAAGATACAAGAATTTCCAAATACCCTCAAGGACAATAAACAATTTCAAAGTTTTCTTGGAGTTGTCAATTTTGTTGGAATGTTCATAAACAATCAGACACATTATAAAAAGATGTTTAGCCCATTGCTAAAAAAAGATGCAATATTCAAATGGGAAGATGAACATAAGGAGTGAACAAAACAACTTAAAGAAGTCTGAAAAAGGCTCTTGAAACTTGTTATACCTCAAGACGATGACGAATTGGTCCTTTATATAGACGTCTGTAATTATTGGTGGGCAGCAGTTCTTATGAAGGCCACACCAAATGGAGAAATGTCATGCAAATATTGCAGCGGTCTATTTACAGACAGTGAAGTAAATTGATGGCATATCAACGAGAAGGAGTTCTTTGCATATAAAAAGGCTTTCAAAAAATGTTCTTTATTCCTATTAGCTAAAAAGTTCACCTTAAAAATTGATAATTCAAATGTCAAAACTTTTCTAAAAAATAAAATTGAATTAAAACCAGAAAAAGCTAAACTATTTAGATGGCAAGTTGAATGTCAATATTATGATTATAATATTGTTATTATAAAATCTCATGACAATGTTCTTGCAGATTTTTTAACACGATATGGAAGGACCATCGCTGACGAGGTCCTCAAACGGGTAAGACATCTCAGGGAAAATTTGGAAAGCCTAGAACGAGGACTTAATACTTTATGTATCAATGCAGAAGTTTCTACATGACCTCAACAGGCTGATCAGAGATCCGTTTCTGGTCTAATACGAGCTTGCCAGCACGCACAAGAACAATTGTTCTCAGCGTTGCATGGGCCCCTTCTCCAGGCTGCATCTCCTACACTACAAAAAGGAAAAAACTAGAGAACGTGACTCTAACCCGAAGGGTATGGATTCAAATACCATAATCACAGGTGTTGTGGATGATGCATCCTTGAGAATGTACAAATCGTAACGAAGGTTAGCTCCGGTATCACAGCTCGAGTCTTCAACTCAACCCAGCATCTCTAGGGTTACAGTGGGAGAGTTAGATCTTAGGCCACAGACCGGCAAGACTAAGGTTCAAATTGACAAGATTAAAATTTCTCCTATGTAGGTTTATCAGAAACAATGGGAGAAGTTGGTTACCAGAAGAGGTATCAACCCTGAAAAAACGATGGTTGATATATCAGGAAAATACCCCAGAGTTTGGATGAAATTAGGAAGTCATCCGAACGAAGTTCAAGAATGGTATAATTTTGGAGTTCTGGGGTTCAGTATATACCGTATCAACAGGATTCCTAGAAATTTCGAAACTACCGAAATGGATAGGGAAGTCATTCACGAGACTTGGGCCAATAATCCACATTTGTCCATAATAGATATTCTGAAACTGTATTTCATAAGTGCAGCCCCAGAACCAGTGAAGAAGAGCTTTAATGAAGCCTTCCATTTCATCAAGCTAATGAGACCAGACGGGAATGCTTGGAAGAACATCAAAGCACATTCACTGGAAGAGGTGCCCTTACTAGTAGGAGCGATCTCGGAAGATGAAACTTCTACACGACGAGCATGGGGACTTTGAATTTGTCTAAAGAAAATGGACAAAGTCATTTATATCCTTTCAAGTTCTTTCAGAATTCAGCTAGTGGATCTTTCCTCCTAAATTCAATGACAGGAACGACTACATGATTTGTAGACAAACTTTTTTAAACAAAAAGAAGAATCATCTGGGAAAATAAGATTCCGGTTAGCAAAGAAACCTACCGGAAATTTTGTAACATGACGCATGTAAGCCGATGGATTGATCGGATCTATCAAGCATGCTCGGAACAGAAGGAACTCGAGTTTGGGAAAAGATTTCGACCCAAACCTGACCGACAAGATCGTGTAGCTGGAAAGGAAAAGGGCCCATCTCACACGACGCGTTATCCACGGGGACCACGAAAACTAAATTTTTAAAAGATTCCCTGACCAAGGTAATATGAGTTGAGTCACCCAACAACCATCACATGGGATAAACTCACGGGAAGAAAAAGGAGATTCCCCGACAACAATAACATGAGATGAATCACGAGGAAAGACTGTCAAAGCACTAATTAAGTGGCAAAGCCACTAAAGAGAAAAGACAGGGTGGCTAAACAAGACTTGGAATCTACATTTTAAGTCCGGATTCTAGTCTATAAATAGCAGGAATTGAAGGAAGCTAGGGACATCGAATATTCTCCTTAGTTTTCTCTATAATAAAAGTCTTTGTAATAGTATTGAGTGTTTTCCTTTCAAGTTTTATGTGTTTTAAGTGTAAGTCTCAATCATGAGAGGCTAAACAGGTAATCTCCTCCGAAAAGGAGATTACATATGTAATAAATATTTTTAAGTTCTTAATAAAAGAAGGATTTTTGCTCCAACATGTGTTAGTGTTTTAGTTTATCCCTTTTGAAGAAGTATCTTATACACCTGGGGTAGGAAGCGAACGAAGGTTTTGCTTGACAATTTCTGAAGGAGTTGGATAACTTGTAGACAATCTTCCCTGAGGGTTGAAGTTGAACAGTGAGAAGTTGTTCGTGAAACAGTTTAGGGGCAGTGATTTTCCAGCTGTTGGCGTTGCGAACCACTTCACCCGGAACTGTTACGGTCAAAGAAATGTATGAATTCTAAAAGGACTTATTAATTTTACGAAACATGTTGGGCCGGATATTTATTTATTGAAGGATAACTTAGGATTCATAAACAATATGGATTGGATAAAATAAATTATTAAAATAATAATAAAATAATAAAAAAATAATAAAACAAAGCATATAAAACGCGTGTAATGCACAGAACAAAATTAGGCGCACGCGGGCTAAATTTTAATATCAGAGGTGTTTGTGACGTAATTTCTTTAACACAAGGGGATTAGGTGTGAATTATGGAAACACAAAGGGGTTTTAAGCATTAACTCCATTATATATATATATATATATATAATGTAAATTTTAAGTCATGAATGTTTATTCATAATTTCAATCGCTCATTACTTTTAGATTATCTTAATTTATTATTAATTGTTCTTTGTTTTTTTATATTATTATTGATTGAAATTAGGTCATTATACTTGGCGAATTCCTACTTGAAAAGTTCATGATAAAAAGAATTAATTATTTTTTTATCCATTAACTATTTGATTTTGACATTTTTATCCATTATATTTTCGGGCTAATGACTTTACCATTTATCTTCTGAAATTTTGAGAATTTGACCCAATTTCAGCCCGAATAGTGAAATCGAACTGAATTCGCACATGATTAGCATTTGCACCCTAATTTTCAGACTAATTTTGCTCAATAACTTATCTGTTCTGACAATTTTGCTCAGTTATGTTTTCGAGTTTTGTATCCTTAATTATAGGGTGTCATGTGTTAATCACATGCGAATTAAGCCCAATTTGGCCGTTTGAACTAAGTTTGAATAAAATTTCTAATTTTTCTAAAGATACAGGATAAAATCGTCAACCCAAAAAGATAATTGGTAAAATTAATTGCCATAGTCAAAAAATTAATGGGTAAAAAATGATAATTAATAATATAAAAAAGTACAATGATAATAGTTTTGTCATTTTAATGTGATAGATCAATGATTTAGATATTTACACAAAAAGTGAAAAAAAAAAATTAAAATTATGTTTTCTTAAATAGTATTCTTGTGAGAATAAAAAAAGGGTTTTTAATGGATTACCGATGAAAAATTCCATTAGTACTATTGTGAATAAACGACGCTGCTCTGCCAATTGTCCCAATTTTCCGTTAGAATATATCTATATATAAAAATAGAAGACAAGTCAAGAAACCGTTCCCACCTGTTCTCATCCCTAATCTTTTTTTCTCTCCTTCTTCCCATTAATATATTATTATTTTATTTTTCCTTTCATTTTATTCAACAACCTTCTTAAAATAACTCTATTCAACAACTATTTTCTCTCCTTCTTCACATGAATACATTTCAAAGTTCTGTTATAACTCGATTTTTCAGGATTCTTATTAAAAGAAAATTAGTTTTTTACTCGAATGAGTAAGTTCTATTATAACTCAATTTTCTAGGATTCTTATTGGGAGAAAATGAGTTTTTTACTCGAATGTGTATTACGAAGTTTATAAATGACATTATATAAATATGATGATAATAATAATAATAATAATAATAATAATAATAATAATAATAATAATAATAATAATAATAATAATAATAATAATAATAATAATAATAATAATAATAATAATAATAATAATAATAATAATAAATATCTTTTTTTAGCATGTTCGATATCAATATTTTCTAAATATGCATATCATTAATATTAACCAGATATCTTAATTTCTTGAACATATCACTTCTAAATCAATAGTTTTCAGAATCCTTGATATTAATATTTACTAAATATATTCATTTTTTGATATATCTAACGGATCATTGATATTAACTAAATAGTTAATTTCTTGAAGCATATCATTCGTAGGATCAGTCCTACGAGATAATTGAGAAAATTTTGTTAACTAAATGTTAAAATATATTTAAGTATGTTTTGATGAGATAAAAACTTAGAAAAGTAACTCTTAATCTATCAGCATAATATATCTGATAAGGTTACTACAGCAAGGTTACTGCAGGACAATACGACAGAGAAAACTTCAAAGAAAGGATACTGCAGAGAGTGGTGAAGGAATCTGGTAAACTAAAAGGATACTGCTTACTGCATGAAGCCACCTGAAAGAGACCATGCCAAAGCATACTGTAAAGCAGCAAGCTATTGAAGCTTCAAGCTACCTGGAAGGAAGCTACCTGGAAGAGTCCATACCAAAGCATACTGCAAAGCAGCAAACTACCTGATAGGAAGCTACCTGGAAGAGACCATGACAAAAGCAAGCTACAGAAGCTTCAAGCCACCTGACAAAGCAAGTTTAGGACGGAAGTTCCAAAGCAAGCACGAGAAGGAAGCTAAAAGTTACCGGTAGAGAGAAAAGGAATGGAGCCAATCAAATGAAGACATGTAGAAAGTAAAAAGTTAGCGTGTATCAAAAGAGAACGGCACATTAAATGATGGAAATCTACCCACCTTCAACGGGCAGATTTCCTAAATCTATAAATAGAAGATTGAAGAGAGTAAGTAAGATGCGAGAGGGGGAATAAAGAAGAAAAAAAAAAGAGGGAAAAAGAAGAGAAGAGAAGAGAGTGTATAGAAGATCAAAAGAAGAGAAGGAAGCTCAAACACTCTAAACCCCATAAATGCTAGATTACTCAATCGTTCAGTCTTGCAGCACGCTACAACAGAGCAACCTATAAAAGAAGCCAAGCATTGCTGCATCCAGTTGAAGAAAAAGACAAACTTGTTAAGGATTGTCTCGGAGTGCTTAGTGCAATGACTAGGGTCCTGATAAGCTGTTCACTTTCTGAAAAAGAAAGTAAGGATCCTGAGTGGGTCAAGTAGGATCCTATGTGGGTCAGTTAGGAGAGTAGGCAAACAGCTATGAGTAGGCTTGCTACTTACTTCTTAAGTTTGTGTTGTAATAGATAGGTCTGTGTAAATCAACAAGATTAACAATGTTCCCTCTTGAGAAGAGGCAAAGAAGATGTAGAAGGATTACTCCACCTACGACCTACAAACCTCTATATATCTATGTGTATGTTTGTGCTTACCTTTCTAACTGCATATCCAATATCAGATGCACATCTTCCATACTTGTGTTTTCAATGAAAGAAAGATTCCGCAATATAACTCTAATAACTCTGAAGTAACCTCCCAAAAGGTTACTGCTTCTGAACTTAAGTCTTTAGGAGAAAAATTTTGAAAATTGAGTAGGCTTATTCATCCCCCCACCCCCCCCTCCAAGTCTACTGCCACTTGGGACCAACAAGTGGTATCAGAGCAGGTTGGATTAAGAACCAATATGTTTTGGTCATTTATCCAAATCCTGTCATTGAAAATACCCTCTATCTCTCTCTCACACATCATAGACACATATGACCAGAAGCATCATATGCCTTCCTTGAAAAGTATGACTGATGTGAAGACAACAACGGCTAAGAAGAAAATAGAAGAGCAGGTTGAGTTGTAGAGTAAAGCTGCTCAGGAGCTGGAAGTTGGTGAACAGCAGGCTATGCTCGAGAAATAGGCTACTAAACAGGAAGCTGTGCATGAGGAGCAAGCTTCTACTTAGAAAAAGTGCAGAGCAGACCAACAAGTTAAGCAAGCTGTTGAAACATGAAGCTTGGACATAGGAAAGCTGCTACAAAGCAAAGCTGTGAGTATGGAACATACTGGAGCCTCTAGACAACAGTAATAAGCAGACAACAACCTTGAAAGAAAGTGCTGAAGAAGACAAGCAAAGGAGTGAGATGAGAAGCACACTCTGTCAAACAGTCCATACTTCAAAAGGAAGCAAGGGTCTACTCGATAAGCCAACTCTTAAGAAGAGAACGACAATGACAAGGTACCTCTCTCTAAATTTTGCTCTAATATATTATATGTCAAGATAGCTTCATATATCTATATCGGGTTAAAATTCAGAAAAGCCAAAGGAAAGAATCTTCGGCTAGAAAGAGAATATGCCAAATAAGATATATAGTGATCTGAGGACTGAAGATAACAGGCTTGAAAAATTCTAGTCACTTGACTTGAAAATGAGAAGGGAAGTCTGTACGTTGAATTCCAAAAAAGATGTTTCACCTATTCATGCAGAAACCTCAGGAGTACCTAATTCATACTGAAAGTGACCCTATATCTTAAAGAGATAATCATAAAGTAAGGGGGAACTTATAGTACAAACCAAGGTAACTCAGTAGACAAGGGAGATAAACTCTTGATGGAACCCAATGGATATAAGTGTGCTGTAAGATGTCTGCAACAACCTAACACTTGCTGTAGAAACTAAGCAGACAGCAGCAACTCTGAAAGGAAAGAAAATCGTCTACCTTACTTGTATCAAATTTTGTCTTATCTATATCTAAAGGAGTTCATAATCCAGAGCGATAGAGTAGATAAACACCTGCACATACCTAACCTCGATTTTATCCTATGCTTTTTGGCAAAATTCTTAAAGGAACAAACAATTACTATAACAACTATTGGTTGTAAGGAAAATTTGGATTCCTGAAAGAAAACTAATCCAAAAGGACCCATACTCGTATGGGTACCTATGTAAGGATATTCGTTATGTAGGTACCTTTGACAGAAGGCTACAAGAAACAACCTTCAGACCTTTGAGCAACCAATAAGAAGATCTCCAGGCTCAAAAAGGTCCTACATGAACTAAAGCAAGCTTCAAGAAACATATCTGCAAAATCAACAGGAAGCAGACACCAAGAGCAACCCAAATAACAGAAGCAAGATGTGATTGTCACAGGAAGCTGAATATTCTAAAAAAAGATCACTTCATCCTAGACAATAGGCGACTAAATCCAGGGGGAAAGCTTCGACAAAGTTAAAAAATGACAAATGAAGTTCTGATAACAGGACGCTAGACACCAGGCTACTGGATACTAGGTAACAGGACGCTAGATACCAGGTTGTTGGATACTAGGTCACTGAACACCAAGTCGCTGTATTCCAGGATGCTAGACACCAAACTACTGGATACTAGGTTACTGGACATCAGGGCACTTATCATCAAGTCACTGAAAAGAGGTCACTGGTGGGTTACATCTCATCAAACCCTGCAGTTACCAAAAAAACTCTTGGTAACGCGTGAGCATGAAAAGTGGATCACCTTTTCAGAAGTAGACTACCTTTTCAGAACCCTAGGATATTAGTCGTGCGATCAGGAAGATCTAAGGGTTGAGAATCAAATCTTTACCATACATCTAAGCAATCACTTCATGCAGAGGCGAAAAAATGCAAAGCTGTGGAAACTGCCAACAACTTTATTGAAAACCGGTGAAACAGTTAATGAGATATTTAAAGATCTAACCTCAACTGTACGATCAAACAGATCTTTTAACACAGGGAGTACTTTAAACTCAATATATACATGCACTTTTTACACTTGTCTTCATTCATATATTTTCTCTTATCCTTAACCAACATGACACCTGATTGTTGGAAACCATTCTCTCCATTCTTTTTTAGCAGCACGTTCTCTGCAAATAATTAACCAAGCACCACTGAAATCACGAAAAGTCACCCCTCACGCTTAATCCTTGCTAAGCAGATCTTTCTCAGAAGATCCGATCTTCTAGCTTACTGCCCTCACCTCAAATCTGAGAGTGCCGAAGGACTTGCACACAAGTTCTTCTCTTCAAGACCGGAGGATAGAGAGAAGGACCCCTTTCCAGTAACCCCAGAGCTTCAGCTCAATGATGATGACAAAAAAGGGGAAGAAACTATGAAGGATCTTGGAAGATCAAAAGTCTTCCAAAGGTGGAGGAGAGAAGATTCTAGCCCTTCCATGGGGTGGATTCTCTTCTGCTTAAAAGATAATGATAAGGAGAGACAGTCAGAGGAGTCAGTGAAATAAGAAGGAGAAAGAAAGGCTGCAGCAAGCTACTGCGCCTAGGCTTCTCTGCTTCTTCACTTTCCCCTCCGATCGAATCTCCTTGCTCTCTCTTCAAACCTCTCACCTTTTTCTGCTCTCCTCTCTAATCAAAGAGAAAAATCAATTTGGAGCAAGAACTCGCACAGAATGAGGGAGAAGCCAAACAGAAGATTAAAGCTAGTAGCAAGCTAAGGGGGAAAGAAAGGCAAGAGCAAGAGAAAGAAGAATGGGCCAGAAAAGCAAGATAGAATGTCTATATTGTACTTTGCTTACTGTGTTGTACTGTAAATGTTTTATCTATATAAAATATCTTCTCTTCTCTAAGCTCACTCCTTGTGACCTTTCTTTTTGATCTTTTTGTGATTTAATAAAAGTAGTCTGTTCTACGAATATGCATATTATACATTTGCTTTCAGTGCTTAAGTGATTATGACTTCTTGATCTTATCTGCAAAGGTTTTGTCATCATAAAAAAGAAGGAAATTGTTAATATATATTTAAGTATGTTTTGATGAGATAAAACCTTAGAAAAGTAACCCTTAATCTATCAGCATAATATATCTGATAAGGTTACTACAGTCTGGTTACTGCAGGAAGATACGACAGAGAAAGCTTCAAAGAAAGGATACTGCAGAGAGTGGTGAAGGAATCTGGTAAACTAAAAGGATATTGCTTACTGCAGGAAGCCACCTGGAAGAGACCATGCCAAAGCATACTGCAAAGCAGCAAGCTACCGAAGCTTCAAGCTACCTGGATGGAAGCTACCTGGAAGAGACCATACCAAAGCATACTGCAAAGTAGTAAGCGATCTGATAGGAAGCTACCTGGAAGAGACCATGACAAAGCAAGCTACAGAAGCTTCAAGCCACCTGACAGAGCAAGTTTGGGAAGGAAGCTCCAAAGCGCTTAAGAAGGAAGCTAAAAGCAGTAATAACAAATTATACAACAATGACCAAACTATATATTACATTATAATTAAACCGAAGAAATATATTAATGTTGTTTGCAGGAGAGATGGAACATTTGCTTATATATACTTCTATATTACTTTTTTGGTTTTCTGAAGAGATGGAACAATTGCTTATATGTACTTCTATCTATGCGTAAACTACAATTTTATTTCCTTATATATAGGGTGATCGAATTCATGCCACAATAAAGAGTCTGTTGGATGAGGAATTCAGAGGAAAACTAAAAGAAGGAAGCTTATATGTCATTAAAAATTTCAGTGTGACCAACAATTTCATGAAATACAAAACAAGTTCATGCTGATACAAGATCTTCTTTCTGAAGAAAACTCACATTTTTGAATTTTCGGATTCAAACTTTGTGCGTTCACTGTACTTGCTCAAATCCTACACTGACTTACTACTTGCAAATGAGGTTGACGAATATGATCTTCATGGTAAGTACTCATTTGTATTTATTTCATATACATTTCTTTTTATGATAAAAAAATAATAACTTTTTTTTAATACAGATATAATAGGAAAGGTGGTACGTACACATCTTTCAAAACCAAACTTTGAAAGTGCAAGTACTTCACATAAAAGTTGAGCTGGAGGATCTACAGTAATGGTTCTAACTCACAACGTTACAATATACTGTTTTTAATTTCATTAACATCTTTTAAAAGTATTTAAAACTGCAGGAAAAACAGGATTTATTGCACATTTTGGGATGAATATATGGAACAAATAATGTCTTTATTAAATGTGGAATGAACAAGTGAGGCTATTGTCATAATCATTCAAATGTGCAAGGCTAAAAAGTTGGGAGGTAACTATGTTTTATTTATGTATGCTGAAAATCTATTTTAAAAATTAAAGTATGAATTCAATTAAATCGACATTTTTCTCATCCATATTACAAGATAATATTAAACTTTTCAACATGTATCACATGACGAAACTCATATTGGGAGGTGATGTCAGTGAAATATATGATTTCAAAGACAGGTATATAATTAAAATAATTACAACTACATTTACTGTACAACATTCTAAATTTTGAGTAACAGAGATTTACTTTTTATTCAAGTCTTTTATGGCAAGGAAACACAAAGAACAATATAAGTACAGTTACATTGAGCTCGGTGACATCAATAAGTAATGAATTTTCAAGAGGACATGTGAAAGTGCATACGCTGCAAGAAATCACTTGGAAAGAAGAGGTAAAATTTTGTCGTTTGATTAATTATTATCCAACAAATATATGTCGAATTTTTTTTCATAATTCTAATCATGTTTTTTTTCAAATTAAATTGCACACAAGAAGCTTTTGGGTATATTGCAAGATTGTTACAGTTGAAACTGTAGGAGATTATTGGTACTTATCCTGCAACCATTGCCCAAAAAAAACTTACAGTATTGACTGACAACTTCTATTGTGAACGTTGTGACCGTTATGACACCAACGGGACTTACAGGTAAATTCTTTGTGATATTTAAATTATCTATTGAGCCATGGTAAAAATTCTATAAAATACAAAATAATAGAATATAAGTCTTCAAGTTCATTGTTTAAGTTATTTATAAATTTTGTATTTCAACTTTTTAATATTATCAAGTTTAATTTAGAATGTCATATACAATTTTTGTTATTTGAATTTAGAATATTAAACGACTAAAGTCGTAAAAGACACACAAGAGATGGGGTAAATTCAACCAAATTCTATTTTCTTCGTTTAAAACTCTACTTTATCTAAAAAAATTCAAATTATAGAAATACATTTTTAAAACTCAATATAAATATGAAAACCATATTTTATATTGTACAAAATTGAAATAATAAAGATATATGAATAACTTTTTATATAATATCTTTATTATATTATTATAAATTGTATATATTACAAAAATAAATAATAAATCGCGCTTCGCACGGGTGAGATTTAGATAAATAAAAGATTTATAAATAATTTTTTAATATAACCATCAAAATAAATAATAAACTGCGCATCGTACATGTGAAATACTAGTTTTTAAAAAAAAAAAAAAAGTTACCAACACAATTTTTTTTTTGATTTAACATGTTTGTTTTGGTGTTTGGTTAATCATATTTCCCGCTTAAAATTTTAAATTTAATTTCAATTTCAATTTATTTACTTAATATTCTTATTCATTATATAAATTAAATCTTTAATGCGATAATGATAATTGAAAACAAAAAATTAATAATGATGGTTGCTAAAAGACATTTAACTTTTGAAACTTGAAGCAACACATGTAAATTGAAGTTGATTGTTGCAATTGCATTAAAATGATAATACATATCTACCTATCTATACGAAAAGAATAACCAAGTGAAATATGTTGCCTTTGGTTAATCCTATTTCCCACTCAAAAGTTAAATTTAAATTTAATTTCAATTTCATTTAATTCATGACTTAATATATCTACTTTACTATAATTAATTATTTAATGTGATAATGATAATTGAAAAACAAAAGTTGATAGTGATGATTGTTAACAATATTGTAACTTATGAAACTTTAGTCGATATATTTTAATTGAAGTTGATTGTTATAATTGTATTAAATGATATTTGAAATTTTTTACATAATTAAATGTTGTTTATATACTAATTAAGTTAAAAATTAATGATAAACAATAATAATAAAGTTAATTTATAAATAATAATTTTCAAATATTTAACCGTATAATACACGGGATCCTACGATAGTGCATGTATATTTAGGTACTCACACTAAGATCAATCAATTAATATATCCACCACTTATATAGGAAGTCAACAATGAGCTTTTTTATAGTCCATATGATTTTAATTTAGTTCTTGCTACTTAATCAATGAACAAATATATTTATAATATATACTACCTCCGTCCCCCTTATCTTTGCCACCTTTGACCGGCACGAATCTTAAGAAAAAACTGTTGACTTTGATTTGATGTATTATTTTAATGTTTTTGAGTACGTAGGAGAGACATCATCTCCATGAAAATATGATGTTTTCTTTAGAAATTGTGACCTATACCAAATGCAATAATTATCATAGTAGTGAATTAAAATGAGAAAAACAACTATTACAATGCAAATGTATTTATGATTACGTTTCTCAAAAGCATCTTATTGTGAAATTTTCTTTCATTAGGGATGACAATAGGTATGGCCATTAGCAGCAAAAATTAAAAACTAAATTAAATTAAATTAAATAGTTGTCTAATTTTCTCCTATCAATTAAAATTTTGGAAATATATAGTAAATGCCACCATTGTCATAACCTATAACCACCAACATTTAGTTACACCATAAATAGATAGTGAAAGGGTAATAGACACCACAATTACGTATGATTTCAAATCACAATTCAACGTTCTCATCTCTTTATGTACTTCAAAAATTAAAGGATTAAAATATGTAATTTCGATTATATTAAATGGGACATCTAATCAAACTATCATATCTCCTTATTTAAATATATTCATTAGAATGTTGACTTATTAACTTAGTGTGATGTTCGATCTTGTTTAGTTGTCAATTCAATTGAGTGATTCAATTTAAATTATTCATCCATTTGAGCATACCTACGGATGGCAATCTCTATTCTCGTCCCCACCTTCTAAGTTTTTAAATTTAGTTTTATCTAATTAATACATAACAATCAATTCACATAATTATATATAACTAAAATGTCAACAAATATTTAAAAATTGACTCAAACTGCATAAAAGATAAATGTAAGTTAATCGAACTACGCAAAAAATACAAAGATAAATTATCATATTATTTTCATTAATATTTTCACTACTTCAATGTATTTAGAAGATAATAAGAAATCAGGATTTTGAGTTTTTAACTTGTATATAAAAATATAATATATATATATATATATATATAATAGCGGGCTTGTGGGGATCAGGAGGGGGAATATGATCTCCCTCTTTGCCCCGCTCAGCTAGTCGGGGAGAAAATTACCTCCATCTCGATCCCCGTCCTCACAAGGGTATATTTCGCAAAATTCTTATCCAATTCGGGACAGATCTCCAAGGAAAATGAGGAATCCCTGCCATACTGTCATCCCTATATAAGTTTACCTTTTTTTTTATTATTATTTTTCAGGTTAATGAGCTTGAGATAAAGCACAAATTGTATTTTTATTCCAAAATACTTTTCAAATTGAGTTTAAATAAAGGATTAATATCAGATTTAGTACCCGAAATTAGGGGTTATTTCAGATTTGGTACCCAAATGTATCGAGTCATCATAAGTTGTCTACAACTTATGTAAAAGTGATTAGTGTTTGTCCTCTCCATTAAAATTTCATTCAAATGGACGGAAATCAACTACCCCATGAATCATCCCCTACACTAGGGTATCAAATCTGAAATAATCACTAGTTTCGGGTACCTAATCTGATATTAACTCTTTTCAAAATACAATTAAAAGATTATTTGATATTCTAATCTAATATTTCAAGTTCATATTTATATGATTATAAATAGTTTTTGTAAAAATTGATCGGAAATGTTTTATGATCAGACCTCAAGATCATGTGGTTCGCATAAAAATGAATTGATTTAACGTGTAATCATGCATAATGAAGCCAAATCACACAAACTGATTCATGTGATAATATTAGTTCATTGTCAATATTTTAAAGATGATTGCACAATTTTAAATAGTAGGTTACACCAAGGCTACGCCTAAGATTATACGATATCTCAAATATCCATAATCTAACATTTCTATTTCATATTGATTTGATTATAACAAGTTTAAACATTGAACTTGTAAAAATTGATTGAAATTATTTTATGATCATTAGACTTCAAGATCATGTGGTTCGGATAAAAATGAATTGATTTTAACAAGAATTCATGTGTAATGAAGTCAAGTCAAATCATAAACTGTTCATGTGATAATACTAGTTCTTTGTCAATATTTTAAACATGCATGCACAATTTTTAGCAGTAGACTGAGATGTTGTACTAGGCTAGACTAAAGATTAACTTTATTTTGGAAAGGGTTGATATCAGATTAAGTACCCGAAATTAAGGGTTATTTCAGATTTGGTACCCGAATGTAGGGGTGATCCATGGGGTAGTTGATATCCGTCCATTTGGAAGGAATTTTAACGGCGAGGACCAACACTGATCACTTTTACTTAACTTGTGAACTATTTATGATGACTCGATACATTTAGATATCAAATCTGAAATATTGCCTAGTTTCGAGTACCAAATCTTATATTAACCATTACTTAAATTTTGAACAATTATTATAAAGTTGGATATTGGATTAATTTTATTATTTTGAAATTTTTTTTTCAATCATATCCTTATAACGACTCGAACTTAAAATTTAAAAACATATAGATACTAGACAATTATTGTCATTTATGAAATATAAAATTAATAGATATGTTAAACATTTGACACACAAAAATAAACACATATAGGGTAATTGATAGGACTATATTGTCATATAAAAATATTAAAATGACCACAATGTACAACTTTTAATATGTCAATCGTTGAAGTGTAATGATCTTACTTCCTAATTATATGGAAAGTGTAATTAATTAATTAATATACTTGTTATTCGGCACATCAAGGTTGGATATAAATTAACTTGACCACGGTTAATAAGATAATAGGACTATAATATTATATATGTTAAAAATGTGAATATTCATGTAGATTAATTAAAAAGCATTAGTAGTTTGTGGAAGCTAGGCCCACATTTATTAGTGTGAACAAGAAACCATATGAATTTCCACAACCAATTGCTAATAATTCCTTAGTTAGATGCTGAGACCTATTGACTAAAATATTATCCCAACTAAAACCTATAATTGAGAAGGACATATAATTAATTTCCCAAAACTAATTATTTTTTTCATTTTTCCATTATTGTGTCCAATTCTTTTTCCATGTGGTGGTCCAAATTAATTCAAGTTTCTAGACTCCTCTGTACTAAATAATACAAATTATCCAACACCAAGTTTCTTGCTACACTGTACCTATCTAATAATATATATATATATATAAGAAGAATATTCTGCCAAAAATAGCTACAATAAATGTCTCATTTATTAAATATTTTCATTTTAAGAAATCATTAATAACTTTTATTTTAAATTTATTAATATACAAATACATAAATATTAATATTTAATACATTTAATTTTATATTTATTGTACAAAAACTCAAAAGAAAAAGTAAATAGATAAATTTATCTATATATTTCTATACTATAATAATAGAGAAAAAGTTTGAGATATTTACATAAATGTTATTTTCTCAACATAAAAGTGTCACATCAACAATATTTTTATTTTGCATTTTTTATTATTTAATCCATTCAATTTATAATATATATATATTGTATTAGTTTATTCTTATTTTATTAATACTAATTAAGTTATTTTTATTGAATAATTTATTATACACCAACAATAGATAATGTTCAAACAATAATTTCAATAATAAATACTCCCTCCGTCCTGGCTAATTTTGCCTAGGTTGGCCGGCACGGATCCTAAGAAAAAACTGTTGATTTTGATGTGATGTTTTATTTTAATGTTTTTGAGTGGCAGTTTTGTAATTAATGTGTGCTTTTTGAGTGCAAAATAAGTAAAATGAAAGAAATTGAGGGGTAAGGGAGTAAATTTTTCTTTGCCATTTTTTGGCTGACAAAATAAGATGGGACAAACAAAAATGGAAAGTAAGCAAAATAGAGCGGGACGGAGGGAGTATTAATTTATTTGGGGATAATTGTATCATATTTAATATAAATATAATTTATAAAAAAGTGTAACACTATTAAAGATGCGTATATATACATATATGTATATATATAATGTATTTAGTGTGAAATTATATGTCATTCTAAATATTTTTTAAATTAATATTTGTAAGTGTCCCATCAACAAATTTTTTATTTTGCATTTTTTACTAGTTAATCCATTTGATCTAATAATATATATAATGTATTAATTTATTCTCATTTTATCGATCTTAATTAAATTAATTTTTATTGAAGAATTTATTAAAAATCAACAATAGATATCCAAACAATAATTTCAATAATAATTATTAATTTGCATGGGGATAATTTATATACCATAATAATATAAATTAATAATTAAATATAACACTATTAAAGATGTGTGTATATAGTATATACATATATGTATATATAATATGTATTTAGTCTGAATTATATGTCATCTTAAATATTTTTTAAATTATAAATATCTTATAATCAAATAAAATTTTAGTCTTTTACTTTACACTTAGGAGTACTTCGTATATTTTTATATGAGAGTGCACATTTTGAATTTATATGGCGCATCTGATTATTTAAATTATATGTTTAGTTTCTAATTATATTGTCGTCATCATGATCGTAGACTACTACTACATTTTGATTATGTGTTGAGCTTAAATTGTAATGATTAATGTCGTGATATATCAATTAATTTACATGATACTTATAAAGGAATAATTATCTGTCATCTTCGATGTTAAGCGATATTAATAAAAATATATATAATTCAATTTATTTTGAAATAAAAGGTTGAAAATACATAATTGGCAGTGCTTGCATCAAGTTCCTATGTAAAATTTCTAATTTTATTGTGTAATATTTCTATATATACATACTCACACACACATGTATTTAATTTAAATAATTGAATTTGATTTTTAATTCATAATTTTTTTAGTTTTTTAGTATATTTAATTTAAGTGACTGAAGATATTAGTTTGTAACACCGATGATTAAAAAAAAATGTTTCGACTATAATTGTTGTGTATAAAGAAGTTTTGAAAAAACTTACCAACTTTACAGGTATAATTTCCAATTTTGATTTGAAGATCATTATATTGATACTTTTGTTTTTAGTATTAATCATAGATCATAGATTAGTGAATTGAATATGTATAATATAAATATATTGTTGTGAATTGAATTATCTTAATCAAATTTATACCTTTTTAGTTATTAAATATTATATTGTCTTTTATATACTAAAATTACTTACACTATATTATGAAATAATTAATATTTACCAACATTATATCACAAAACGCGCATCGCGCGGGTGCGAGTAATAGTGTTACTTAAGTTGACATATATTAATCCATTAAGCAAACTAAATAATTTAATTTCCATAAATATTTCAAGTCATGTATGTTGCAACTGTTTCCATTATGCAGCTAGTTTGGCACTTCATGAATTTAATGCTTCTGCATATATAATTCCTTAGTTTGATATCTACCTAATTTATGTCCTCAATGTTGACCTGCAAATTACCAATTCCATCCTCATTATGTTAGCCCTCGCTCTGTGTATTTTTTAAATTTGTAATAAAATCAATTTCCACACATTCTCAATTCAAGTTTACTTAAAAAGATTTTTTAAAGATGTTTGATTTTGTTCTTTCTTGATCAAGAGTTTTGATTCAACTATACCCTTCTAATATTTGGTGGTATAGAGTTATATATATGATGATATAAACTGAAGTAAATAGTTATATGATCAGTTTGAGTATATGAAGTTATAATATTGACTAAAAAAATAATAGTTTCAAACGTTTGATTAAAAAATTAAAATTCTAAAGTAGACTATCTATAACTCTATTCCTTTTAAGTTATACGTGGTTTAATTTTTTTTTAAAACTATAATAATGTTTAGAAGGCACAAATTATAACCATTGTAAGACACTACAAACATATCGTTGATGTTATTAATTTGACCTACACATGTCACCTTCAACATGTAAACTTGAGAAAAAAAAGTTGTTTCAAGGTTTTTATAATTTACTAATTGATTAAAAGAAAAAATATATTATTTTCAATAACTATAAGATTAATTACATTATAAAGTAAGAATTTAAACTCATATAGTATCTTAATTACAAAATGAAGTTTTGGTTGTAGCATCATAAACATAACATTTGTATCAATTCATGACATATTAAGCTTTTTTGAGCTCTAATCACTGATGTGAAGCACATAAATGATGACTCAAATTAACTATACATTTCGAACTGCATGCACATTAGCAATTGGAACCCTAGAAGTTTAATCATACCCTTATTTGAAATAAATATTCAATTGAATGTTAATTAATGGTACAATTAAATATTCATGTTTTTTTTCCATGTAATTAACCCATAAATTAATCCACTATATCAATTTTTTGTTTCTAATATTGCACGAAAATTATAATAATTTGAAGTAAATGAGATGTTGCTTGCAAAGTACTGCGCGGTTAGAGTGCTAATCACTTGGCTTATCCAACATAAATGAGTTTCCACCACGTGTCTTAACAACTATTATTAGGTTGATTAAGAAATCTTTCATATAGTAATAACCAAAGGACACTTGTCAATCATACAATTTTCTCATATTGATTTATTTTTTTGATTAAATATATTTAAAGCTAATTAAGATGACTATTTAATGATATCAAATTTAATGTTAGTAATATACCTTAATAAATAATATAGAAATTTTAACTAAATTTGTTAAAATAAAATATGATATTCCTCAAATATAGAATAATTTATAAATTTGAAATTTGGTTAATTTAAAATTTTAAAATAAAACTTAAAATCAATAAAAAATGATAAAATCAAAATGAACGTGGTTTGATTAAAAATGATTAGTTACTCAAACTTTCAACCTTATCAATTAATAATATTGAATAGTTTTTGAAATATATGTTTTGAAAAATAAACTATGAAACTTATTTGAGAATTTTTTTACTTTCAATTTTCCATCATTTGATTTAAAAGAAAATTTGAGGGCTGCATAATATATATTAATACATAATTTTTTCTAATTAGTAAATAAAAACATTCATGTTCTTTAACTAATACAGTATATATTTCAACAAATATATAATTTAATAATTAGATTGTGTTATAGTTAATGCTATTACATGATTTATACTATATAAAATCATAAATTTATTTTCTTATATAAATAACAATTAATTTTTCCCTAAGTTTACAAAGTTTAATTTAATTTTTTTAGTCCTGTGTATTACACGGGTACTATACTAGTTATCTTTATATATATAAAACAATAACCACAAGTGCCACATATCACTCTTATAGAGCTTGACAATTAATTCTAACATTAAATGTTTGTTTTTCCTTTTTTGTATTTAAATAAATTTTCTTATAAATATAATTGTCTTTTACATATATATTAACATATAATTACTACATATATAAGTAAAAAATTAAAATACCAAAAAAGGTTATTGATAATTTTCTCAAACTATAAAAAATAATTCATAATATAATAAATTAACCAATTTTCTAAATGTGACAATTTATCATTTTATATATGTATAAAATCTTTATATATAAAACTACCTAAATCAAGAGTAATTTTAAAACTACATTATATATAAAATCTTTATACATAAAACTACATAATATTTAAATAGTAAATAATATATTAACTAAAACTACATTATATTGCATATATTATATATAAAAAAAAGGACCAAAAGTGCCACATGACACTCATACAAAGCTTGGACAATTAATTCTCACATCAAATGTTTTTTTTCCTATTTAAACAAAATTATTTTATAAATGTAGATATCTTTTGGATTTATATAAAGATTAATATATATATAATTTAAAATTTAAAATATTGAAAAAGATTATTGATAATTTTTTCAGTACAAACTATAAAAAAAAAAATCCTATAATTTTTTTTTTTTGCTATAATAAATTAACCAAAAATTTCAAATGCGACAATCTATCATTTTATACATATAAGATTTTTTTTCTTCACTAGAAAAAAGTATTATTTAAGTATTATTTAATATTGTTAATATGTAGACAATATAATATATATAATTTATTTACACACATCTATATATATAAAAGAAGGACAAAAAAATGTCACACGATACTCATACAAAGTTCGAACAATTAATTCTCACATTAAATGTTTTTTTCTATTTAAATAAAGTATCTTATAAATATAGATATCTTTTAAATATATATAAAGATTAATATATGTGTATAATTAAAAAAATTAAAATATCAAAAAAGATTATTGATAATTTTTTCAATACAAACTAAATAAAACTTATGCTATAATGAACCAATTTTTTCAAATGTGACAATCTATCAAAGTATACATGTACTATTTTTTCTTCATTAGAAATATATAATATTGAAATCATACATTTAAAAATTATTTAATAATTTGAATATGTTATTCACACACATCTATATATAAAAGAAGGACCAAAGTGTCACATGACACTAATACGAAATTCGAACAATTATTTCTCACATGAACTTATTTTTTTCTATATAAATAAATTATCTTATAAATATAGATATTTTTTTAGATATATATAAATATTAATATATATATATAATTAAAAATTTTAAAATATTGAATAAAATTATTGATAATTTTTTCAATACAAACTATATATATATATATATATATAACTTATGTTATAATGAACATTTTTTTAAATGTGACAATCTATCCTTTTATACATGTAAGATTCTTTCTTCACTAGAAATATGTAATTGTTAAATAATATATTTAAAAGTTATTTAATATTTTTAATATGTATACAATAATTTATCTACACACATTATGAAATATTTATTTCAACAATTAAATAATATATTAATTAAAATTACATTATATTTCATATTAACTTAGATGGATACAATCATAAATTTTTTCTATATAATTTTTTTCACTTCATTTATTAAATTAAATTATTTGAACCCGTGTATTATACGGGTCTTATACTAGTATATATATATATATATATATAAGTATAATTGGGACTCTCAAGTGATGACACTTGGAGCCCCACATTCATGCCAAGTGTCTCCATAAAAAAATATTTATGAAATATCTAAAGATTAATATCAATTAAATACACACATCACTACTCTACAAAATATAGGTGTTTGGAAAATAAATAAATATGTAAGTTACAAATGTTTGCTAATGTTGTTTTATTAGTTTCTACATGAAATCTTTAGTTCTAAGTTTGAATAATTATTTTTGGCCAACATTTTATTTTTTATTTTTAAAAAAAGAGCCAACAATGTTACATAAGCGACGATATCGAAAGTCGAGGCCATAGTGAAGAGTTCCTTTAACATATCGAAGGATACGTTTCACTGCCGAGAAGTGATCAACCGTCAGAGAATGTAGAAACTGGCTGACAAGGTTAACGACATAAGAAAGATCCGGTCGAGTGATCGTGAGGTATTGTAAGGCCCCCACAGGATATCGATACAAGGTTGGATCGGAGAAGGACTCACCACTACCAACCAAAGAAGAACTCGCAGCAAGAGGGGTTGCAACGGGCTTAGAATTCAAGAGCTAAGCCCGTTCTAGAATGTCACGGGCATACTTGGCTTGCCCAATGAAAAGACCAGAAGGTACATATGATATTTCAAGCCCCAAAAAATAACTAAATCAATCGAGATCCTTAACACCAAACTCGGCATGAATCTGA
This sequence comes from Scutellaria baicalensis, assembly GCA_005771605.1. Lineage (NCBI taxonomy): Eukaryota > Viridiplantae > Streptophyta > Magnoliopsida > Lamiales > Lamiaceae > Scutellaria > Scutellaria baicalensis. The sequence continues at coordinate 23,310,239 of CM016727.1, forward strand.
TCGATAAATCGATGAAGAAGAGAACCACCAGTGACTATGATATCATCAACATATAGTAAGAGATAGATAACAGAGGTACCTCGATGAAGATAATATAAGGATGAATCAGATCGACTGGCAAGGAAGCCAAGTCCTATGAGAAAAGTGTTAAAGCGATGGAACCAAGCAAGGGGGCTTGGCGAAGACCATACAAAACTTTATTCAACTTACACACATGCTCAGGAAACCAAGGGTCGACAAAACCCGGAGGCTGGGCCATGAGAACTAGTTTCTGCAACATTCCATTCAAGAAAGCATTTTTTCACATCTAGCTGATGAAGAGGCCAGCACCGCTAAACAGAGATAGCAAGAATAACTCGGACTGTACTAGCTTTGATGACTGGACTAAAAGTGTGATGAAAATCAATGCCCGGAATTTGAGTGAAGCCTTGAGCCACGAGACGAGCTTTATGATGCTCAACTAAACCATCAACATGATATTTGGTGCGAAACACGCATTTGGAGCCAACAATATTAGAATCAGGAGGTCGGGGAACCAGATCCCAAGTATCATTAGCACGGAGGACATCAATCTTCTCTTGCATAACTGCAAGCCAAATAGGAGACTTAGCGGCAGATTTGAAGTCACGAGGCTCAGAGGCAGCAGTCAAAGCAGAGAGAAGGGTAGTGGAAGCGAAATCCACCGGATAATGGGGCTTAAATATACCGGACTTGGATCGAGTTTACATGTGATGAGTTGGCAGTGCAGGCGACGAACAGGCAGGAGGTACATCTAGGATGGCAGGGGTCGAAGCTGGGGAATCTTGCACTGTCGGAACTGGATTATCATCGGTACATAGCCGACACGATTGCATATCGGGTGAAAGGGAACCCGAAGGTGGACTTGATCGAGATACATGCAAGAATGAGTCGTCGTCCAAGAAAGTAGACACCTCAGGTGAGGGTGTCGGAGTGCTAACTGAGCACGAGAAGGGAAATAGAAACTCATTAAAATGAGAATGGCGAGTGATATACACACGAGATGTGTCAGGATAGAGGCACCGAAATCCCTTTTGAGAACTGCTATAACCCAAAAATATGCAGGGATGACTACGAGGGGCTAACTTGTTAGCAGCATAATCACTCAAATATGGAAAAATACGACAGCCATATGGTTTAAAAGTTGCATAATTAGAAGCAGCACTAAGAGAATCTCAAATTAAGAAATATTACCCAAAATAATGGATGGAAGGTGATTAATGACATGAACAATTGTGACAAAAGCATCAAACCAATGGCAAGCTGGAGCATGAGCATAAAATAATAAAGATAGACCAGTATCTGTAATATGATGATGCTTACGCTCAGATCGACCATTCTGCTGAGGGGTATAAGGACAAGACAAATGATGATGAATGTCGTGTAAAACAGTAAATTCCCGAACTCGACTGTTAACAAACTTAGTGTCACCGTCACTTTGAAACATTTTTATGGATGTAGAAAACTGATTGCACACAAACTTATGAAATCGAACAAGCACCTCGAAGAAATCAGATTTCGCATGCAGGGATAAATCCAAGTAAAGCGTGAGTAGTCATCCACACTGGCCACATAATAATGATAACCCTCAGAAGAAAAAACGGGCACAGGCCCCACAAATCACAGTGAAATAAATCAAGAACATGTTCAGCACGCTTCTCATTAAGATCAAAAGATAACTGTTTATTCGTTGTCAACTGATAAGAACCACAAAGTCTAAGAGTTGGTAGTAAAGATGTAACTGACAAATGTCCCAATTTATTCAGAAGTGAAATAACAGAAAATGGGACATGCCGGAAACGTAAATGCCACAAATCAAAGCTAGCCTTCAAACCCTTAGAACAGAGAGCAGCAACTAACGTTGGATGCCCCCAATCTAAAACTATATAATCCTTGATCACACCTTACGAAGCCAAAGCTGTTTTGGTCATTCGATTCTGAATTTCAAATGAAATGTTAGAGAAAATAACATCAACGGGAAAATCATGTGTGAGTTTACTGATGGATAACAAATTTTTAGTCAAGTGAAGCACGACCAAAACACCATTAGATAAATTTCGAGAGCCAATATGAGAGATAGATAAAGAATGTCTGTTACCCACAATAACACTGCTATTACCATTATAGGGCTCAAAAGAATTCAATCCGGAGGTTTGAGCGGTCATATGCGCAGATGCACCTGAATCCACGAACCAATCAGAGGTGGGCTGGGAAATATTGCACGAAGCATTGAAAGCTTGTGCAAGCTGGGCAGATTGAGAGTAAGAAGCACGAGCCTGTAGGAATTGAGGGCACTTATCTGCGTAGTGCTTGCCGCGGCAAATCTGACAATGAGGAGGGCGATGAAAACCATTTGGACCACCACGACCATATTGAGAATGGCCACCACGATAACCCCTAGAGGACTGACCACGACCACCAAACTTTTGGGAGGATGAGGAGTTGTGGTTGGGCGGGCAACGAAGGCAGCCGGAGTGGGAGAGACAGGTTCCAGAGATCGGAGAAAGAGCTCGAAGCTCTAGGCCCGGGGCAACAACTCAGAGAATGATGGTAAAGGATTTTTGTGCCATTTGAGAAGCAGAGAAGGTCGCAAATCTTGATCCGAGGCCGCGAAGAAACCAGTGGGACTGGTCTGCAGCGTCTACTGGTCGTCCGATGGCAGCGAGACGATCACACAACGTTTTAAACAGAACTATAACCAATCTTCATAGCGTGAAGTTCATCATTGATATGGTATTCACGGGATTTTGAGTCATGGCTGAAAGCCTGGTCGAGTGTCGTCCAAATAGCACAGGAGGAGGAACAACGCACAACCAATACTAAAGGTTCCTCCGTGAGTGATGTGAGAAGAAGGCTAGCGATGCCCTTATCCTTTTTTTTTTTCGACGCTGTGTTGCCGGATTCTCAGATGAAGAACCATTGTCCGTGATCGATGATATAATATTGACTAAGTCAATTATTATCCGTATTAGAAACAATATTACTAATGACATTAACAAAAACATGTGCTAAAAAAACCTAATGTTTGGGTTGAAAACATTGCAACAACAGATGTAACTAGACAATTGGTTAAGGCTAATAAAAGAACACAAAAAAAGAAAATAATTACAAAAGAAATCAATATGTAAACTAATAATGAGTGCACTCAAATACAAAATTTGAAGAAAACATGTCTTTGAGCGACAAAAATGAGATCTATTCTATACTTCTTATAGAAAAATATTAAAATGTTAATGCAACAGTTAAAATACCTATACAGAACTATATGTTAACAATTTTGTGCTAAAGAACAAACGAAAAAAAATATTATTTTAAGGATAAAGAAAAATGTCACATTTCTACTAACATATATGAAAAAATATTACTTATAAAATAAAGATAAGATAAGTATTAAAAAAAGTTCATCTGTGGCACAAGTTCAAACCTAGTTATTATATATATAAAAGTGATGTTGAAACTCTCAAGTGATGACACTTGGAGCCCCACAAGTATTCCAAGTGTCCCCTCTTAAAATATGTTTTATTTATGAAATATTTAATAGGAATTAAATACACACCCCACGTATTCTACAAAAAATAAGTGCTTGGAATTAAAACAAATAAATAAAAATATTAACATTTAGGATAGTTAAAAAAAAATCTTTAGAGATTAATATATTTGGAGGATTTAAGAAATAAAAAATTAAATGCAAACATTAGAATTCAGTAATGTCATGCATGTAATAAAATAATGTACTTTAAAATTGTAATTTAAACTATAAAACATATGGCTGATGTCATTAACAAAAAATAGGTGCTAAAAAACCTTAGGATATGTTTGCATTAAAACTTAGGTAGATTTCGCAAGTTTGAAAGTGAATTTCGAAATATTTGTGTTTCTTTAAAAGTTTTACAAGGTATTAGAAAAAAAAAGTGCTTGGAGTGTGTGTATATATATAAGTTACTAATGCTTACTAATATTGTATTGTATTTTTCACCATGAAATCTTTAGTTCCAAAGTTGAATTATTGTTAATTATATCCAACATTTTGAATTAAAAAAAAAAAAACAATGCCACGTAAATCTTTGTAAATGAAATTTTCATAAAAAGAAATCAAATTTGAAGAGTAATTATGCTACTACCCTTCAAAGATTTAAAACAAATAAATAAAAAGATGTTTGTAGATACTAATTTTCACGTTTGTAGATACTAATTTTCACAAAAGAACATTTAGGATAGTTCAAACTAGAAAAAAAAAACTTTAGCGGGTAATTTTTTTAGGAGGATTAAAAAAAAAAAGACATTCGAAACATTAGTTGAGTAATATTATGCATGCATTAAAATAATTTGTAATTAAACTGTGAAACAATATTAATAATGAATTTAGCACAAACTAGGTACTAATTAAACCTAGAATATGTTTGGGTTGAAACATAAGTAGATTTTGCAAGTAAAAGAAGGAAAAAAAAAGTAAACAACAATGTCACATAAGCCTCTACAAAATAAAATTTTCATGTAAAGAAAACAAAATATGAAGAATAATTATACTACTACTTTCCAAGGAATAAAATAACTAAATAAAAAGATGTTTGAAGATACTAATATTTGACAAATGAACATTTAAGATAGTTTAAACTCAAAATGAGTGCACTCAAAAATAAAATTTGAACAGACAGATGACTTTGAGCAATAAAAATGAGATTTATTCTATATTTTTTACAAAAGATATGAAAATATCTAAGACTATAGTTAAAACACCTATAAAGAACCATACTAACAATTTTATGCTAAAAAAAAATGAAAAAAGCAAAAAAACAAAAAAAAATAAGAAAAATCATTTTAATGATAAAGAATAAATATCCCATTTATAAAAATATTTACTAATATATATGAAAGAATATCACTTATAAAATAAAAATGAGATAAATATTTGATGTGGGTAAAAGGTATAACATAAAGAATACAAGAGATAGGCCCAAGAAGCCCAAAGGTAAATAAATAGATCAAATGTGGTGGGATAAAAGAAAGGCCCAACAAGAGAAAAGCCCAACCAAGGAGAAAAGGCCGTGGGGCTTTTGGAAATGATATAAAGAGGAAAAGGAGAGGAGGAACGGACAAGCAAACCATCATCTCATTCACACTCTAACAATATTAAGGGTTCAAATCTAGCATAAAATTAAGGTAAAAACTTTTATGCACCGGTTGTACGGATTTGGGATCCGTGCAATCAGGTCGACCCGTTCACGTGTCCAAAATGCACCTTCCACGTGTCTGCACGCGCTGAACACTTGTGCTGAAGCTCATCCAAAATTCGTTCCAATAGACCAACATTTGTCTATAGTTAAATCAACATTTGTGTATAGTTAGACCAACCATCTGTAGGTAGGTCTAACTATATACAAATGTACGTCTAACATATATAAATGTATGTTTAACTATATGCAAAAGTATGTCTAACATATACAAAAGTATGTCTAAGTATACATAAAGGTATGTCTAAGACAACGTAAATGTATGTCTAACATAACGTAGTGGTATGTGCCAAAATTCAAAAATCAAGCCAAAAAAAGACAAGGCATGAAATCTGGGCAGAACTGGTATGTTTAACATAGTTTAAAGGTATGTCTAACATAACATATTGGTATGTGATTTTTTTCAAAAATCATGTGTGAAAAAAAAAAGGTCCCCCCGACCCGGATCCAACCCTGGTGCATTGATCTAAGATCCATACACCTGATTCACAAGATACATACTCTTCAATTATTGAACACTTGATTGAAAACATGATTTACAAAGTCCACACATCTTAATTAAATGATAACTATTTAGGATAGTGATTTCGACTTGACCTTATTTAACAATCGATCAGTGCACTTCAATTTAATACTACATTAATAAAGGGGCTCTAGGGCTAAATGTAGTCGAACATAAGAAGTTATTTAACATTTTTATTTATATATTTATATATATCATGTAATATTTTAATACTATAATATAGGGTAAATTACCAAAAAAAAAACAACTCCACTTATCGACTTTTTTCAAATTGCAACCTTATCTTTTTTCTTTTTAGGATTGTCACCCAATCTTTCTATGGTTTTGCCGATTACAAATTTTCCGGTTAAATGAAGAATAATTTGTTTACTTTACAACCTAAGCTTTGTTTTTTATATCTAATTACAACCTGAACTTTGTTTTTTTTTTTTTTTATCAGATTGCAAACAAGAATGAAAATTTCGGTTCTGGTGGAAATATATGTATCTTAATTTCACGGAAATATCGTGAAAATATCGATATTGATGGAAATATAGGTACATATATTTATTGTTATTTTTCCTATATTTACCAATATATTCCGATATTTTCTCGATGATTATCGATATTCCATCGATACTTTACCGATGTTACATACATTCCACCAATTTTGACCAATATTTCCTTGATATTTATTTTATGAATATCGGTCACACTTATATGACATAAAAGTTACACTCATATAACATAAAGGTAACAATCAGAATCGAAAAAAAAATCATGATTTGCGATTGGACAAAAAAAATAAAGTTTGGGTTGCAATTGGATTTTCATTTGCCGGAAAGATGACTGGAAAATTTACAATCGGCAGATAAAAAGACTTGGTGGCAATCTGAAAAGAAAAAAAGATTAGGTTGCAATTTGAAAACAAGTCGATAGATGTGGTTGTTTTTTGTAATTTACGCTATAATATAATACTAAAAACTTAATTTCCTAATATATATATATATATATTACATATTACACAATTCACGAGCGAGAAAGAAAAGCACATGGGAGCCTTAAGATCTGCGCGTATTTGTTGAAATCTGACCCGATCCAATTCTGATAATTGTCTTATAGTACAATAGTATTAGTTGATATAGAGAATTTTTTTACCTAATACACATAAAAATATTACATATTTTTTTATAGTCTAACCAATTCCAAAATGATATGATACAAAAGTTTCACCCACTATATATAAAAATATTACCTAATACATAAAAAAAAAATTACATAATTTTCTATTTTGAACTCGACCTGATCCGTCTCACGAAATGGAAACCGTGAAAATTTCACCTATAACTTTACCTTTTCATTTTACTTTATTATTGGTCCAACCCAACTTTTAATAACTAAACACAATAGTATATTTATTTATGAGAAGGTCATCTGTGCAACTAGTGTATGATCAGAGTCAGATTCGGGTCGACCTAATTCATAGCTCTTTTTTTTTCCCACATATAAATTTGTATTTGGGTCGTGACCTTAATATTATGTACATCTACATTATGTTAGTCATATGTTCATGTTATATCAGTCAACATTTATCCAAATTTCATACTCTTAGTTAAATACTTTAACTTTTAAAAAAACACTGACTTTATGCTATGTTAGTCATACTTTTATATATGTTATATTAATCATATCTTTAGGTTATATTAATAATATCTTTATATGATATTACTTATACATTTATGTAATATGATATTACTAATTCATAGCCCCTTTTTTTTCCGCATATAAATTTTGTATTTTGGTGGTGACCTTAATATTATGTTAGTCATACCTCTACATTATGTTGATCATACGTTTATGTTATATCAATCATACCTTCATCCAAATTTCATACTCTTAGTTAAATACTTTAACTTTTAAAAAAACACTAATTTTATGCTATGTTAGTCATACATTTATATATGTTATATTAATCATACCTTTAGGTTATATTAATAATACCTTTATGTGATATTATTTAATATCTTTATGTAATATATAAAAGTACAATTAACATAACTACTTTTATAAAACGACTGTCCAAAAAACAAAAGAAGCTAAAGTATCGCTAAAAACTCTAAAAATATGACAAATATAACATGAAAGTATGATTAACATAACTAACTGTAATATAACTGTAAGGTATGACTAACATAATATGAAACTAGAACACTTGGAGCGAATTATTGTAGGTTTGAGCGTGCTTACATGACGAGTGGGAGTGCGTAAAACACACGTGGAATTAAGTTTCTGAACGCGTGAGTTTGATTGACTCGAATGCATGGATCCCACGTCTATGCACCAGGTGCATAAAATTTAATTTATAATTGTTTATTTTTTCATTGTTTCAGTCATCAACCTGTGAATCATTATTAATTATCACAGAACCAAACTTATATAAAATAGTGGATGATTAAAAGGAGATTTTTTTTTTTTTACTTTCTAGATAACAGCATCATTCTAATTTTCGATAATATAATCTTACATCAAACAATGTGGGTTGTAATATATAAAACTGGGAAATTTATGTAACTAATTTATTAATTTGAAATGGTGCATGATTGTAAAGAGTAAATTATTTCTCTCTTTAGATTATACCCTCTATTGACTAACTTTTTAACCTTTATTAATCAGGACAACATATTATTGGCACATTAATATTTGACAAATACTTCTGTAAGTCGGTTGCATGGATCTGGAATTCATGCAACCGGGTTGACCCGTCCACGCATTCAAAACACGTGTTCCCACGCGTGTCTCATGCGCTCCTATGCGCCTGAGGGCTGGGTGGATGTGCTCAAATCCACCCAAATTCACTCCAGATGACACACCTTTACTTGATGTTAGAGATACATTTATGTTATGTTAATGATACCTTTAAATCCTGATTTCATACCCTTAAAATTTTCAACTATACCTTCATACATTTCAGCAATGTTAGATGTATCTTTCAGTTATATTAGAAATACCTTTTAGCTATGTTAGTGATATTTTTATATATTGGATAATGTATCTCTAACAAAACATAAAAGTATCTCTAACATAATATAAAAATATCTCTAACATAACGTAAATGTATGTGTACCAAATGTGTCGAAGTTAGGTTTTTTTTTTTTTTGAAGTTAAATGTATGAAATCTGGCATAAAGGTATTATTCTTAACATAAATTAAAGGTATGTCTAACGTAACGTAAATATATCTCTAACATCACCTAAAGGTCATGACCAAAATTTGGTAAAGTAGCGTGAAAAAAAAAGGAAACGGGTAAAGCGCCCCAAATCCGACCCGAGTGCATGAATCTAAGATTTATCCACCTGATTCACAAAAGAGTGATGGTTAATATTTTAGCTTTTTCTTAATTTTTGCTCTATCCTATAATTTATCCATGTTCTACCATTTCTATTTCCTTTTTATTTTATGTTCACATATGAATTAAGCAAAATTTTGTTATATATATATATATATATATATATATATATATATATATTATGCAATTACTCGCCTTTAGTAAATCACATTAACCTAACCCAACGCAACGATCAATTTATAGGTGCTCCATCTTATTTTATATTTAATGATTAATTAGACAAAAATTTGGGTGATATAAATATTAATCACATTCTATTGTATATTTGAGTACCTTAATCACATGCAATTCATTTCATCATATTATTATGTATCTAAAAGTGGGTTTCCTATGTTAAAATCTTTTGAATTAATCTGTCTCAGAGATTAGTACTTATAAAAAAAATCCTTACAAAAGTTCTCATCAATTTATATTGAGAAAATATCATATATACAATTTTTTTTCCTTAACCATTGATCTACTTTGAGATTTGATTTGATTAATGACTAAAACATTTAAGAAATGTTTTTAATTTCTTTAACATTTACGAGAGTTTATTTTAGAATCGTTAGAGGTTTTTCGATATATATATATATATATATATATAATTTTTTTGAGTTGGTCTCTTATACACCAGGTGCACATATAATCCGGATCGGGTTGGAATCGACCCAGATCATACTTTTTTTTGGTTTTTTAAAATTTTATTTTTTCAATTCAAACTGTTACCTTAATGTTGTATGTGTAAGACCTTTATATACTATAGGGTGTGTTTAGAATCTGAAGAATTCAGATTGCAAGCAAGGAAGCATGAAAGTGAAACCAAATACATGGAGTATGGTTTGGTAATTGGTTATCTCTGTTCTAAATTGCGAAGGAGTGTTGGATTTTAGGGATGAAATCATAGGTTTCACAGTGAGCAGATGACTCTTTTCTTTTAGTTTTTTATTTTTTTTAAAGAATTACACTAAAATTTCTTAAGGGCGTAACAGGAAATTCAAAACAAACTTTAACGGAGTTGGATTCAATTCAAAAAATAGGTGCGTGTGCCGATTTCTTGATATCACACGTGTTAGTCTTGCAATTTCGAAATCATAGGGGGACCGATGCAACATTTCCTAATTACAAGGGGGTTTCGAGCAATTTACCCTTTTACACACTAAATAACAAATTAAGACATTATTTTACATGTAATATTCTACTTTAGTCTTGTACTTAATTAATTAAAATATGAGCTCCAATTACTTATATATATTTATATATGGTAAAAAGCACTTAACCATCCGAACTATAACCTGTTTTGCAGTTTATTGTAAAAAGTTTTTTTATTGTACCGTCCTCATTAAACTTTGTGTGATTTGCATAGTATAGTAAAAAGCCACTTTCCAGCTGTTATCTCCGGCATACATGAAACGACGTCATTTTAACTAAGGGCAAATATGACTCTTACATAAAACAAAACACCTGTCGTTTTTTGCAACCCCTTCTTCAACACCCTTACAGCCCTAATCAAAAACGGGAAAGAGTAAAAAAAAAACTACATCAAGGAATTTCACCAAGGCATTTCACCCAAAATTCAAAAATTTCACCCTAAAATTTGACCAAGCTCGATTGTGATGGTTTGGAAAGTGAGGGACAAGGACGATGAATAAGGTGTCCTTTGCCAAACATATGGTAAGTAAACTGATTGCGATGATTTTCGAGTTAGGGTTAATGAAAATGGCTCTTGTGGTTTTGATTTGGGATTTAGGGAACTACTGCAAATGAGTTTCACATGCTTGGGGTTTATTTCAAATTGGGGGTTTAAACTGTTGTTTTGATTTGCGGGTTTAGGGTTAATGAAAATGGGTCTTGTGGTTTTGATTTGGGGGTTTAGGGTTAATGAAACTGGGTCTTGTGGTTTTGATTTGAGGGTTTAAGGTTAACTACAAATGAGTTTCACATGCTTGGGGTTTATTCTATTTGGGGGTTAGGATTAGGGTTTGATTCGATGAATCCAAATGGCTATTACTGTTAGGGTTTGGAGTTGATTCCACTTCTCTTATGTTGAGTACTGCTATTTTTCTAGTTTTCTATTGGATTTGGAGTTGTCTAACTTGATTGAGTTACTGAGTAATACATGGGATTATTAGATGTTGTTGAGAAGATTATTATACACTTGTTTGGAGTTATCTTATTTGCATATTTTTTTTCTCTTTTACAGTTAGTTTATTAGTGAGTTTAAATGGAACAAAACTTTCATGAATTTTGTCCACAGAAATGAATGGAATTCAAGATGTTAGATTCTGCATATTAGGAAAAAATCTTGTTGTTGCAATCTGACCCCTTTTTGTAACTGTTTGGATGTTGTTTAACTGCATAATCTGAACTAAACTTGACTACTTTTATCTGTTTGGAATGGTGAGTTTTTCAAGTGTTCTACTTGTGTTTAACTGTCAAAATTATTGCAATCTCATTGTGTTGTTGTGTTGTAATATGTTAATAATGTTTTTTTTCTGTGTTGTAATATGTGATTGTTCTCTATGTTGGCAGACCATAATTCTAAATTTTTTACTATTAGATTCCATTATTCTGGAATGTTTTTGAATTTAGAAAATACATGTTATTTAGGGGGTGAGATATGTCATATAGATTTTTGTAATTCTGATGAGATTTCTCTCCTTGAATTGCAATCTATGGCCACTGAGTTAGGGATACAAGATGTTAAGGCATTTTATGTTAGTCAAACTGGGGTAAATGACTGCACATCTTGTTTGTTAGTTGAATATGACATTGATGCAATGAATATGGTTCATCACATAGATGAGAATATGATGGTTGGTATATTTGTTGATCATAATGATGTGGAGTTGAATGAGTGCATTAGTGAGGTTGTGGGTGATATAAATGATCTTAGTTTTAGTTGTCCTGAACCTGATGAACATGATAATGCTGAAAATGTTGAAGGGGAAGACCCTTGTTGGTCCCAAATAGTAGAAGGCTTAAGGGGGGGCTGATAAGCCTACTCAATTTTCAAACTTTTCTTCTTTCTAGTAGGCTTAGGTCGGGAGGCAGTAACCTTTTGGGAGGTTATTTATCAGAGTTATATTGCGAAAGCTTCCTCTCCTGTAAAGACCAATTATGCAAGACATGCATCTAACATAAGATATGCATATAGAACAGTAAGCATAGATGAACGCATAGATATACAGAGGTTCAAAGGTGGAGTAACCCTTCTACATCCTCTCTGCCTCTTCTCAAGAGGGAACATTTGTTAAGCTTGTTGATTTACATAGCCCTATCTATTACAACACTGACTTAACAAGTAGCAAGCGTACACATAGCTGCTCACAGCTACTTATCTACTTTACTAACTGACTCATACAGGATCCTACTTAACCCACTCAGGGTTTTCACTTTCTTCTTCAGAAAGTGGACAACTTATCAGGATCCTAGTCCTGACTAAGCACTCTTAGACAGTCCTTAAAAAGTTTGTCTTCTTCTTCAACTGGATGCAGCAAGCTTAGGCTTCTTTTGCAAGTTGATCTGTTGTAGCTTGCTGTCTGGACTGTGAGACTGAGTATGCGATTTCTAAGGCATTGAGTGTTTGAGCTTTCTTCTCTTTTGTTATCTTTTGTACACTCTTTTCTTCTTATTTTCTGTATGCCCTTCCTCCTCTTTTTTGAGCTTTCTCTTCTGAGCTCTCTCTTACGCTCTTATCTTATTTTGGTGGGTTTTTCTCTTCTGAGCTCTCTCTTGTGCTCTTCTCTCTACGAGCTTTACTCTACTCTCTTCTGTGCTCGCTTCTTCTCTCTCACACTTCTCAGTCTTCAGTCTTCTTCTATATATAGATTAGGAAATCTGCCCGTTAAAGGTGGGTAGATTTCCATCATTAGATGCGTCGCATTCCTTCTGATACACGCCAGCTATTTGCTTTCCACGTGTCCTCATCTGATTGGCTTCATTCCCCTTTCTCTCTGCCGATAACTTCTAGTTTCCTTCCATGCTTGCTTTGTAGCTCTCTTCCTGGCCTTGCTAGTGGCTTGAGACTTCTGTATCTTGCTCCTTCGCAGTCTACTTCAACATGGTCTCTTCAAGGTAGCTTCTTGTCAGATAGCTAGAGTCTTCGGTAGCTTACTACTTTGTAGTATGCTTTAGGCATAATATCTTCCAGGTAGGTTCCTGCAGTAAGTAATATCCTAATTAGCCTACCAGATTCCTTTCACCATTTTTCTTCAGCATCCTTTCTCTAAAGCTTTCTCTGTCGTAGAAGGATGTAGAAGGATTATTCCACCTTCGAACATCTATATATCTATGTGTTTGTTGCATGCTTATCTATCTTCAGATGAAAGACATATCTTCCATACTTGTGTTTTTAATAGAAGAGATATAATCCGCTGCACAACTCTCAAGACTCCAGAGTAACCTCCCAAAAAGTTACTGCACTTAACTCTACAAGTTCAAGCAAGTTGCTTTTATGAAGCAAGTTGTGAAGCTTAAAGCTCACTCTTGAACTTACCCGTTATGGAGCAAAAAGATTTAGAAAAAAAATTAAGTAGATTTATTCAACCCCCCTCTAAACCTACTGCTACTTGGACCAACAAACTGGTATCAGAGCAAGTTGGAATGAAAAACCAACTTGCACTTGTCGATTCTTCTAGATCTAATCTTTTAAAACACCTCTCTCTCTCTCAAACTCACATCATGGATATACATGATCAGAAGACTTCTATGTTATCATAGAAGAATGTTACTGATGTGAAGATAGCAGCAGCTGAGATTAAAGCTCTATCAAAAATCATCCGAGAAGAACACTGCTCAAAAGGATGATAAAAAAGCAAGTTGTGCTCAAGGAGTAAACTTCTGAGGAAGCCGATAAAGAGCAAGATGGCCTTATAAAACAGACTGGAACCTCTGGACAACATCAGCAAACAGACAACAACCCTGAAGAAGAATGCTGAAGAGGACAAGATTGTGTTGTACGAGTAAACCAAAGAAGAAACAAGGATCTGTTTGATAACAATTCAGACAACAATTCAGACAACTCATCTTCCGAAGAAGAAGCAAGGATATGTTTGATAACCAACATTAAAGAAGAGAACGACAATGACAATGTATCACTTTCTAACCTTGTTTCTTATATCTGGGCAAAAACACAAGTGACTTTGAGCGGTTTAAATTCAAATCTTGAAGAACCAAAAGAAAAGGGTCTTCAGCTTGAAAGAGAGCATGCCAAAGTAAGACATGCAATGATCTTAGGGTTGAAACAAACAGGTTCAAGAAATACTCGTCACTTGTCTTGAAAATGAGAAGGGAAGCTCGTATATCGATTCTTTCACACCACTCTTCAAGTCCTCAAAAAGATCTGGACGCTCTGCTAAAGCATCCAATGTAGATTCAAAGAGCTTACTGAACTTAGGGATGAAGAGAATGCTTCCCCTACTCATGCATAAATCTCAGGAGTATCTAAACTTGTACTGAGACTCTACATCTTAAAGAGATAATCATAAAGTAAGGGGGAACCTCTAGTACAAACCAAGGTAACTCAATAGGCAAGGGAGATAAACCCTTGATGGAACCCAATGGATATAAGTGTGTTGTAAGATGTCTGCAGCAACCTAGCACTCGTTGTAAAAACGAGCAGACAGCAGCAACTTTGAAAGGAAAGAAAACCGTCTAACTTATTTGTATCAAAACTTTCTTGTCTATATCTAAAGGAGTTCATACTCCAGAAAGATACAGTAGGTAAACACCTGCACACACCCAACCTCAATTTTATCCTATGCATACTAGCAAACGTCTTAAAGGAACAAACAAGTACTATAACAACTATCGGTTGTAAGGAAAGTTTGGATTCCTGAAATAAAACTAACCCAAAAGGACCCATACTCATATGGGTACGTATAAAAGAATATTTGTTCTGCTGGTAGCTTTGACAGAAGGCTACAAGAAGCAACCTTCAGACCCTTAAGCAACCAAGAAGAAGAATTCCAAGCTAAAAAAGGTCCTACATGAACTAAAGCAAGCTTCAAGAAGCATATCTGCAAAATCAACAGGAAGCAAACACCAAAAGCAACCCAAACAACAGAAGCAAGATGTGATTGCCACAGGAAGCTGAAAATTCTAAAAAGAAGGTCAATTCACCTTAGACAATAGGCTACTGAATCCAGAGGGAAAGATTTGACGAAATTATGAAATGACAAATAAAGTTCTGACAATAGGACTCTAGACACCAAGTTAGTAGATACTAGGTTGCTGGATATCAGGACGCTAGACACTAGGTTGCTTGGTACTAGGTCACTGAACACTGGGTCGTTGCATACCAGGGCGCTAAACACCAAGCAACTGGATATTAGGTTACTAGACATCAGATCACTTGTAATCAAGTCACTGGTGGGTTACACCTCATCAAATCTAGCGGTTACCTAAAAACCCGATCCACTCAGTAATGTATGAGCATTAAAAGCGAACCACCTTTTTCAGAACCTCAGGATATCAACCATGTGATCAGGAAGATCTAAGGGTTGACATTAAATCTTGATCGTACATCCAAGCAATCACTTCATGCAGAGGTGAAAAGACGCAAAGCTGTGGAAACTACCAACAAGAGTCTCCTTCTGGCTTTTTATCATTGTCTCCATTTGGTTTTGGATTTGATGAACTTTTGTTGGTAGGTGATTATGGCGGTTGTCATAACTCTGCACCGTCTTCTGGATTTCTCTAAGAACATTGGAAATCTTAGAGGTGTTTGGAAGAATCTCCTTCCACTCGGGTATCTCTTCAGTCATCATGGTTTTGATGAGCTATTTCCTGATGATTTATTAAATCAACATATAACATCTGGTTTACCATAAGGAAACCCAGATAATATGCTGCTTGTTGGTCGCATTACCTCAAGGTTTCCCTATCAGCTCCTGTGTGTTCCTTTTCAACATATTGGTTATTCCAATATGTTACCTTGTCTTGGTGCTCTTGTGCATACATTCGTCCAGATCTATTTTTTCTCGAATAATTCTCCTCACAAATTGTTAATTACAGAAATTTAATAAATACTTCAAGTGCTTAATAAATATGGGCTCTAATACCATTTTAGGCTATGGATCTAAAAATCATATGGATATGATATATTGGAAATTTTTGGAGAAATATGTCTAGATTGGAAGTAGCAAAATAGAATTGGATATATCAATTTTCAATGATTATCATTAATTGCAAAAACTGTGTCATAAGGTTATTTTAGTCTTTGCTCAAAAAACATTAGTAGAAAAGGTAACTTTCTTCACAAAAACTTACATGCGCCCGGCCCGGACCCGACCCGCTTGGATTTATATAAATAGCATTTTGAAAATAAAATTCAGTTTTTCTGTCATATTTTCTCTCGCGCAGCAAAGCGGTTTTTTGCAAAAAAAAAATAATAATTTCATTCTCTTCTCATTTTGGATTGCCTATTTTCTATGATGTTCGTGGTCGACATTGTGGTGATATTGTTGGTTTTGTTGAAGATTTCCGGTGGTTTTCGAGTTTGTGCAGGTATGTGTTATACTATGTAATTTTTTTTTGTCCTTCTTTGTGTAATCGTCTCATTTTCTATTTTGTATTTTGTATGTTGTTAGAGGTTTGTGATTGGTTGACATTGCACACATATTGTTGGGTTTTTTGAAGATATTTGATTTTTTTTGAGTTTGTGCATGTATGTGTTTATACTCTGTTTTTTTTTTTTTGTTCTTTTTTGTTCTTCTTCATGTAATCGTTTGTTTGGTGTTTATTTTTGTTCATAATGTTTGTGTTTCTGTGGTTTGGGGTTTACCTTATTTCTAAGGTTTTGTTTTCTTCAGTTTTGTGTACGTTTTCTGTGTATTTTGTATATGTTTATGAATGTTCTGTTTTTGTTAGGATAATGAAGAGGAAGTCTATTTTGTTGGATTCTTCAATTTCTAAGAAGAGGTCTAAGGAAGAGATCTTGGGTACTCATGAAAAAGGACTTGAAATTAAGAAGAAACTATAGAAAGATGATGTTCCTGTGAAGGAAAAGGTGCAGAAAGATGATGTTCAGGGGAAGAAGAAAGTGCAGGGTAATGGCGGGTAAGATCTGTTATGTTTTTGTATGAGTTGTATTAGTTGTATATCTAGATGAGTTTAAGGTATTATATGATGATTGTTATGGTGTTATATGTGTTAATGTAAGGTGTAACATTTGTATTTGTATTTTTTGTTTATTTTTATGAGGTATCATATCAATATACTTCAGGTGTCATTTATGAACAGTTAAGGTATTATAGATGTATCTTTTATGCTTGAAGTTATATGATTTTATAATTCTGATATTTGTTATTATTATTATTACTTTTTTTTGTAGAAGTGAAAAACAATTGATTGAAGTTGGGAAGAAATCAAGGAAGACTCATGTAATTGTTGTTAGAAGGTATTTATTTTATTTAGTTTTTATGTTTTGTAGGGTTGTTAGATGCTTTTGTTGTTTAGGTGTTATATGTATAGTTTTTAGGTGTTATATATAAACATTTAAGGTATTATATGCATCTTACATGCTATATAGTATTCATTAACTTTCTATTTAATTCAATGATGTATTTAACTTAATTTTTTATTTTTTGTTTTGTAGTTCTCCAAGAACTAAATCTAAATTTATGAAGAACAATGTTGTTGATGTTCATGTTGAAGTTGATGAGAGTCCTTCAAAGTAAGTTTATTTTCTGTAAATCACAAGAAAACTCTTTATGTATGACATGTATTCACCCCCGCCCCCTCTAAGCCTACTGGTAAGCCTACTAAACCATCACACATTTTTCTTCTACATCTATCGGTTTTTTCTTATGTCAGTAACCTTTTGAGAGGTTACTGATCAGAGTGAATGCGGAAACCTTTTACAATGCCTGGTAGAAGATGTGCAGCTTATGAGAGAGAGTGTATGCATGACAGTAAGCAGATAAAGACACAAGCATGTATAGAGGTTCGAAGGTGGAGTAATCCTTCCACGTCCTCTCTTCCTCCTCAAATGAGGGAACTTTTGTTAAGCTGGTTGAATTACATAGACCTATCTATTACAACCCACCCTTAACCGGAAAGTAGCAAGCTTTCACACAGATACTTGCCTACTTCCCTGATCCACACAGGATTCTACTCTACCCACCCAGGATCTTCACTTTCTCCTCGAAAGTGGTAAACTCAGCAGGACATTACCCCTCGCACTGAGTACTCCGAGACAACCTTTTAGAGAGGTTCTCATTCTTCTTCAATTGGGTGCAGCAAGCTTGACCTTGGTTTGCAGACTTGAATCTGCTGAAGCTTGCTGCTTGACTGGTAGACTGGGTGTGTGTCTTCTTGGGGTGTGGAGTGTTCGAGCTCTTCTTCTTTTCTATTGCTCTTTGTGAACACTCTCTACTCTTCTTAACTTCCCCCTTTTACTGCGCTTCTCTCTTTTGTGAGCCTTTCTCTCTGATGAGTTCTTCTCTCTGTGAGCTTGGATATTCTGATGGGCTCGTCTTCTTCTCTCTTGCACACTTGGTGCTTCTCTCACACACTCTTCAGTCTTCAGTCCTCCTCTTTATAGGTTGTGAAATCTGCCCGTTGAAGGTAGACAGATTTCTGACATTGACGCGCCGCACTCCTGACACATGGCAGTCTTTTGCTTTCCACGTGTCTTCTTCCGGTTGGCTCCTCTTTTCTTTCTCTCTACCGGTAACTTCATGTGTCTACCGGTAAATTTGACTTTTCTTCCCATGCCTCTTTGTAGCTTCCTCCTCTTGCTTCACTCTGGAGCTTTCTCTTCCAGCTTGCTCCTTTTGGTGGCTCGAGGCTTCTATAGCATGTTGCTCCCTGCAGTATGCTTTCGGCATAGTCTTCTCAGGTAGCTTCCTGGCTCGCTGCATCCTTCTTTGGCGAGGTCCTTTCTTCCAGTAGCTTTCTGTTAGTCAATAGTATCCTTATTAATTTATCCGATTCTTTATAACCTTTCTCTTCAGTATCCTTCCATTTGACATATTCTCTCTTTCTTTTAATCTTCTGCACTAACTCTATTTGTAGTAACCTATCCTAAGATTGGTTATACTTTTAGAGTTACTTTAAGAATTTGTCTCATCAAAACATTCTTAAAATATATCCAACAGTATTTTATATTAATATGGAACTGTTTGTGTTGTTATATGTGAACATTGTTCAATTTCTTTTTTTTTTTTACTGTTTTTTTAGGTATCATATGAATTTTCTTTAGGTATTATATTTACACTTGTAAGGTATATTATGAATGTGTTGTTTGTGATATATATGTATTTATGCTTTAAGATATCATATAAATGTGTTGTTGTGATATTTGTATTTTGTTTTTTAAGGTATATGATTTTGAGAGTTTGATTTGTTTGTTATTATTGTTTTTGAAGGGATAAAGAATTGTCTATAGTTGGGAAGAAATCAAGAAAGGCTTCTTCTGAGGCTGTTTCAAGGTATTTTCATTTTGATTAGTTATTTAGGTGTTTATATGTATAGTTTTTTGGTGCTATATTTAAGTATTTAAGGTATCATATTCAATTGTGGTAAATATTACAGAAATGTATCATATGTATTATGTATTCATTAGCTTTCTATCTAATTCAATTATGAATTTTGTTTAATTTTTTTGTAGTCCTACGAGAAGTAAATCAAGAACTAAGAAGAAGAATTCTGATGAAGACTTTGTTGAAGTTGATGTGACTTCTTCAAAGTAAATTTATGTATTATCTTACATTTGTTATATGTATTAGTTTTACATTTTTTATATGTATGATATGTATTTAGTTTTATTATATCTCACATTACCATTTTTAAAGTTATCTGAGTGTGCGTCTTCTTGGGGTGTGGAGTGTTCGAGCTCTTCTTTCTTTTCAACTGCTCTCCTTGAACACTCTTTTCTCTAAGGCTTCCCCCTCTTTATGCACTTCTCTCTTTTAAGCTCTTCTTTCTCCTTTTGTGCTTCTCTCTGTGAGTTTGGATATTTTGATGTGCTCACTTCTTCTCGCTTACATCTTTGCGCTTTCACTCACACACTTTCAGTCTTCAATCCTCCTCTTTATAGGTTGTGAAATCTGCTCGTTGAAGGTAGACAAATTTCCATAATTTCTGCGCCGCACTCCTGACACACGCAAGCTTTTTGCTTTCCACGTGTCTTCTTCCGATTGGCTCCTCTTCTCTTTTCTCTCTACCGGTAACTTCTTGTGTCTACCGGTAACTTTGACTTTTCTCCCCATGCCTGCTTTGCAGCTTCCTCCTCTGGCTTCACTCTGGAGCTTCCTCTTTTGGCTTGCTCCTTCGGGTGGCTCGAGGCTTCTGTAGCATGCTACCCCCTGCAGTATGCTTTCGGCATGGTCTTCCCGGTAGCTTCCTGTCCCGCTGTATTCTGCTTTGGAGAGGTTCCTTTCAGTAGCTCCCTGAAGTCAATAGTATCCTAATTAGTTCATCCAATTCTTTATAACCA
Organism: Scutellaria baicalensis; assembly: GCA_005771605.1. Classification (NCBI taxonomy): domain Eukaryota; kingdom Viridiplantae; phylum Streptophyta; class Magnoliopsida; order Lamiales; family Lamiaceae; genus Scutellaria; species Scutellaria baicalensis. Next base: position 23,330,818 of record CM016727.1, read on the forward strand.
TTCTCTTCAGTATCCTTCCATTGACACTTTTTCTGTTTCTTTTAATCTTCTGTAGTAACTCTATTGCAGTAACCTATCCTAGATTGGTTATGCATATTATAGTTACTTTAAGGATTTGTCTCATCAAAACATTCTAAAAATGTATCCAACAAAAAAGTCAATCAATCAAAAGGTGCCACGTAATGAAGCAAAAAGGAGGTCAGGATGACTGTCAGACTGGGAACGACAATTGCAGCAATAGAGGCGTACGATTTCAACAACCTCGTACGGACCAACCAGAAAAGTCCACATCACCCCATGCATGCTGCGAAGAAGGATGCTCACTCCAACGGGCAGATCTCTCATCGCCTATAAATTGTAGAAGAACTGGACTTGAAAGCTACCTGAAACTCTTGCAATCAAAGCACTCAAGCTATCTAAACACACAATCTTTCAATTTTTAGAAGTTTCAAGTCCAGTCTATAGCAGCAAGCACACTCTATTTTAGAGAGCTATCTATTCTAAGCTTGCTGCCTGTGTTGTTGAAGAAAACACCTTATTTATTTTCAATAGACTGTAGGAATTACTTGATCGGAGGTTGTTCCTGATCAAGTAATTTCGTTCTTAGTAGAAGAACAAGAGCTCTGTGTCGGCTAGTTGAGTTTAGTCACTGTGCAGTAACCCTGTGTGGGATTGACTAACAATTATTGTTAGGTTTAGGTTGTATAAGCGAGGCTTTTGTAAACCAACCATTTTCACTTAACAAAGTTCCTCCTTGTGAAGGAGTAGAGGGGACGTAGAGGGATTACTCCACCCTTGAACCTCTATATATCTTTGTGTTAAGGTTTCTGTTTTAAGCTTATTGCTGCTCTTATATATATATATATATATATATATCTTGTTTAACTGTTTTACTTGCTATATCTCTCTCATAAGCATCCTAACTGTTTTCAGAAAAGAAACATTGTTTTCAAAGAAATTTCCGTTGTGCATAAAACTTGTTTTAACTAAGTTCACAAGGTAACTGCTCAAGCAGTAACCTCAGGATCAGCAAGCTTACTAGCTACCTGCCTGTGTGACTTAAACAATCTGTTTGAAAGAAAAAGTTTGAAAATTTGAGTAGGCTTATTCACCCCCCCCCCCCCTCTAAGCCTACTACCACTTGGGACCAACAAAATTCATATGATCTTTCTTCGTATGTCCAAGACTTTCCTCACAACCAGCATCTTGTGCCATATACTTGTACGAGTTCGATGTTGTCAAACCCGAGATCACCATTTACTCAATTGTCTTGCCCTTTTCTTCATCAATTTTTCTTTCTGAACGATGAAGGTGATTTAATTATGGTCTTGTCAATGGATGATTGTGTGATAATATATGTTTTACGACTTCAAACAAACCTGCATCGTTCATCTTTACCCGCATTAAGCATTACAGTGTGTTCTTGTTATTGATCTTTTTTTGGTGTTCTTTGTAGATGTTGTCTGCCTCTTTAATCCAGCATAAGAGTATAGAAAGAGTTTTGCTACCTCTTTAGGTATCTCATCTGTTGAATACCATGTTGTTGATTTACGCACTGAAAACCCTAACAATCGTGTATGTTTGCAGTACAATTTGTACATATCATCAAGTGTGTTTCTTGTCAACCCAATGAGAGAAGTACTATAGTCAGTATTTGTAATATATTAATTATAATACAGTTAGAAGTAAATACAATCATCATTAGAACAGTAATAATACCTTAGAATATTTTTTTAATAGAAGAGTGTGCTTTTATAATACCGTTAGAACAAATATTTAATACCTATAGAGCAAAAGTAAAACACCCAACACTATAACAGTAGTAATATCTCAAAATATATTTTTTAATACACATGAATCTTTCTATAATACCGTTAGAACAAATGTGTAATACCTATAGAGCAAAATTAAAACACCAACCACTATAACAGTAGTAATACCTCAGAATATTTTTTTTAATACACATAGATCTTTTTATAATACCATTAGAACAAATGTGTAATACCCATAGAGCAAAATTACAACACCCAAGAAATATAATTTCAATATTCTTGTAGATCACTATTCAACTTATAATTCAAGACTTATTCACCTTTTTAGTACCAGTAGATAACATATATAATACCTCATTCAATAAACAAGAAATGTTCATATATGTAGCAAAATTCCAAAGTAAAGGAAAATAATTTAATATCTTCATTTATCATTTCAATGATTTGATTAAAAAAGGTTGATGTTGCAGTATTATTGTTATCTTCTTCACTTCATAATATCAAAATCGTATTTGATTCTTGATCCTCTTTCCCATTCATATAATCTTACATCTATTGATTACGCCTGAAATTGTTATCGTAGGATCGAAATAGGAAAGGAGAAGGAATTCTGAAATTGTTGTAAAGTAAACCTTTTCTCTCTGATTTGCGTAAATTGTTGTATGGTCTGGTTTTCCTCTGATTTTGTTTGAAATAGTTGAAAGCTTGAGGAAGGTAAACTCGTTCTCTCTCCTCACGCCCTCAGCTTGCCGGAAGAATGTAAGTTTTCTTCCTCTCTCCTCGCGCCTTCAACTCACCGGAAGAAGGTAAGTTTTCTTTCTCTCTTCTCGCGCCCTCAGCTCGTCAGAAGAAGGTGAGTTTTGTTCTCTCTCCTCACGCCCTCAGCTCTCCGGGAATTCTTTTTTTCTCTCGTCCTTCAACTCGCGATTTAGGGTAAAAAAACATATATATACTTAATAAAGAGGGTCTAGGTCGGTCAATGGAGTGGGTTGGGGGCACAGATCTAAGATCTGTACCTCGAGTGCATCCAAGTTTCACTCAACTTTCTTATATTTTGTATTAAAAAAATACTTTTATTATGTTGGATGATATAAAAGTTAAGAGAAAATACCCTCAAATACCCATTTACCTATAACAAATTAACTTTACTACCCATGAATATAATTTTTTATCCACATCTACCCATATATATAAAGTAATAGCCTCAAATACTCATTTTTGACTTTCAACTCATATTTGTACTTTGCTTTGCAGAGATAAAGAATCTTTTTTTTTTTTTAACTTTTTACAGACTTTTACTTTTATTTTTATACATGTGAATAAAAAGACAATATTTGATTTGATATGAAGAAAAAATTTACCTTACTTTTAATATTCAAAATTTACAATCGAATTCATTCCACAAAATTCACATTCACATATTCAGTGAGAAGTTCTCTAAAAAATTGAAGTTTCAAAGATTCATCCGCTTAAATTTTAGAGTATTCATCAAGGTAAGTAAGTATTTCAATGCATTTAGTAGTAGTTTATAGTTGCATAAACTACTTTTAATTTGTTTAAAGTTGAATTTGTTTATAGTTAAAGGTTAGTTGTCCATAACTTTTTTTTGTTTGATTATTGTTTGATTTAATTAGATTATTGTTTGAATGTTGAGATTTTGTTTAATTATAGTTCAGTCTAAGAATGATCGAAAAATTAACCAAAAAAATTATTAAAGAAACAAATTGAGTTAATTAAGTTAACAAATTCGTTAACCCCTTAAATTGAAGGGGTTAACGAAATTGAAGGGGTTAACGAAATTAAAGAAAATTTTCAAAAGTTTCGTTAACCCCTGAAATTTATGGGGTTAACGAAATTAAAGAAAATTTTCACAAATTTTCGTTAACCCCTTAAATTTCAGGGGTTAACGAAATTAAAGAAATTTTGCTTCAATTTCGTTAACCCCATCAATTTAAGGGGTTAACGAAACTTTGTGAAAATTTTCTTTAATTTCGTTAACCTCTTAAATTTCAGGGGTTAACGAAACTTCTGAAAATTTTCTTTCATTTCGTTAACCCCTTCAATTTAAGGGATTAACGAAACTCATGAAAATTTTCTTTAATTTTGTTAACCCCTGAAATTTTAGGGGTTAACGAAATTAAGCTATATTTTACTTCTTTGATAATAAAGCTATATTTGATAATTATTTTACTTCTTTTTTATATTTGTTCAGGGATAGGGATGACTTTTTCAGTGGCAATATGTCATGGAGGTTACTGGCATGGTTTGCAGTATGTGAATGACATTCAATCAATGATCAATCTCCAAACATTTTCATATCAAGATTTATTGAGTTCGCTACATGAGATTATGCTTGCTGATTTGAGTTGTTGGCGGTATTTGATCCATTCTCTAGTAGAAGTGAATGGAATATTGAAGAAGAAGAAAATCATGAATGATTTTTATTTGCATGAGTGTTTTTCACAGGAGTATGGACTACTAGTTCTGTTTGTTTTGTTGAAACGGATAGAATTGGGAGTATCAGGTGGTTCTTTTTATCATGAAGAACAATGTTCATTAGATGAGGAGACACATGTTGGTGCTCAGAGTTTTGATACATTGATTGAGGAGTCTCAAATTTTGGATTGGTCAAACATTCCGTTAGGACTACACGAGGACCGGAATTTTTATTCAGCATGGGGTTTAGATGACAATTTGGTTCGAACATCTTCAAATGAGCCAAGTATACCTTAGCCGGCCTCATCTAGATGTGATCCACACAATGAGTTGAACTATTTGGACCTAAATGTGGTCCCAACTAATGAGGCCGAAGAACCGCCACTTGAAGAAAGGCTGGAACAAGAAGACCATGATCCTCGAACAGGTAATCAAGTACTACCAAACTGATCATATGTGAATATTTGTGTATACAATTAACATATCACTGATATATATATTTCTTTTTTTGGTAGATCCAATTGATGCAGAAGATGACTTTGTGTTGGATGAAGATGTCGAGACAAACTTGGATGAGGAGCAACGAGCTGCATATGAGCAATTCTGCGATGACACAATGAGAGTTGAGTGGCACATTCCAGACATACCTGATTTTGACGACCTAACTGTAGATGAGATTGAGCATGCTCTAACCGGTATGAAAAAGGAGCGACATTTAGGTCTAAGATTGAGATGAAGAATTTAGTAGGGTATTATCATCTGGAGAATCAAGTCCAATTTCATGTGGACCACTAACAAACACCGATGGCAGGTGAAGTGCAATCAAAATGATTGTCCGTTCTTAGTCAATGCACATGAAAAACACGGGATTTGAAAAACACGCATCGTCATCCTCCTCACGCACCTCCTGAATGGGAACTGTGGTCCTGCGTCGCTCTCTTCGGACTTCACATGGCCTCGACGGACCGGCCTCAGTAGGATCTCCAATGGGTGCAGAAGGTCTCGAAGGAGTAGGAGCAGTAGCACTATGACCACGTTGTCTCGAAGGAGTTGGAGCAGTAGCATGACGACCACGTTGTCTCATAGGGATGTGGACACCCATCGGGATATCGTCATCGATATCCTGCCAGTACGGTTGAATCACTTCATCATCTGTAGGTGTCAGTGTTGTGTAACACTCGACCTGTAACAAAATTATAGAAGTAAAGAATAAACGATGACAATAAGTGGAAACTTACGGTGTTAAATAAATAAACAGTAAATACCTCACCCGCGAGCACTTGTGAAACATCCGACTCCGATTTCTTCAAACTCCATTTCATACAACGGGGCAACAGGAGGGGGTAGTCCAATCTATACCCGGCAAACTGAGAGGTAATGAGGATCACCTCAAAAGCCCATATCTAAAGAGGCCACATTCGGAAATTATTTTAGCACTAAAAACATTAAAAAAAACCCAAACACACTTCAATGAAATTTTGAAAACCTATTTTGTAGGGACATACCAGAAGGGCTGTCGAGAAACCATAGAAATGGTAATGCGGTATGTAGTTACGATCAGGAATTGTCGTCGGTAACTTATCAATGTATTTGAGCGGGGTGAGGAAGCTGTACTTTCCCCATGGAAAGCTCTCCCATAAGTCTTCATCCTCCACCAAAGTCCAAATCCATCGGTCAACAGTTGTCTTGCCGGCGTCCACCCCGAGCAGTATGAGGTAGAGGATCAAAATCTTGGCAATCTTCATAGTGTCCTCCGCATTATCAGCAAACTCGTCAGCTGTGAACCGAGAACAGAGTTCAGACACTGTGACCCGAGATGAATCGACGTGCACCCTCCAGTACACTGCTCTGTCAGGTGGGGTGTGAACTACGGCCGGATTGAAAGTCGAGTTGCCGAACTTCAACCCCGTCACTAGGGCAAAATTGGCGCTTACCGAAGCGACAAATACTCCTTCCCTGCGCTACACGGAACCACCTCTCATCTACAGGCATCTCATCAGCTCGCACCTCATATGACATGAGGACGTGTAAGAAAGCCTTGCAAGACTCCCTCTCCGTCTTCCACTGTAGGAAATGACCGAAACTCGTCCTCCAAAAGTCCTGGAGACACCGTCGACCCATAGATCGAAGCTGCGCCTTGACCTCATCAAGTAACGCAAGGCGAACATATCCATTTATATATGCGATGGTTCGCTGGCATGCCTCACGAACGTAACTAATCTGTATATTTACAAATGCTAAAATAATTAAACAACCCTGACAAAACATTCTATGAATTTCAACAATATTAAAGGGATTAACGAATACAAAAAATACAAATTAAAGAAGTAATAATAATAATAATTAACTACCAACTAACTAAAAAATTAAAGTTAACTAATAAACAAAACTAACAATTATCTAGGAATTAAAAAAATAACTAAACCATTTAACGAATTAAAAAATTAATAAACTAAAAAATTATATATTAACTAAGCTAATTAAAAATTAACTAATTAAAAGTAGGGTTTAACTAATTAATAAATTAACTAATTTCAAAATAGGGCTTCATTAATTAACAAATTTAAAAATTAATCAACTAATTAACAAAACTCATTAACAAATTAGCTTAATAAACTAATTAACAGTAGATCTTAATTAATTCATAAACTAATTTAACTAATTTAAAAGTAGGGCTTAACAATTACAAAATTAATAAACTAATTAACGACTTAAAAAAGTAGAGCTAATTAAAAAGTAGGGCTAATTAATGAAACAAAAAGTTTCGAATACAACTTTAATTCGTTAACCCCTTAAAGTTAAGGGGTTAACGAATAAGCATCAATTTTCTGGAATTTCGTTAACCCCTTCAATTCAAGGGGTTAACGAATTTAAAGAAAGATTGCTTAAAATTCTTTATCCCCTTAAATTTAAGGGGTTAACGAAATTACAGAAATTGTTCTTTAATTTCGTTAACCCCTTGAATTTAAGGGGTTAACGAATTTTAAGCAATCTTTCTTTAAATTCGTTAACCCCATTAATTTTAGGGGTTAACGAAATTGATTGATTATTTCAGTACATTGATTCGTTAACCCCTTAATATAAAGATACATAAAATCCAAACAAAATAACAAGTAACAACAATCCAAACAAAATAAAACAATCACACAAGAGAACTAACCTCTTCAGCCGCCATTGAAAGGGGAGCAAAGAAGAGAAAGAAAGAGGAGAAGGGGAGGCGCCACTGCTGGAGGGAGTAAAGGAAAAGAAAGAGGAGAAAGAAGAGAAAGAAGAGAAAAAGATGGGTTCGTTAACCCTAGTAATAAATTGGCTTTGGGTGGGTGAGTGTACCAGGTGGGATTGGTTTTTTTTTTAAATTTATTTCGTTAATTCTTAAAACTTTTGTTAATTAATTTGTATTATTTGGTAGAGTTCTATAGTAAGTAAACTTTTAAAAATTAATCATTTTTGTTACTTTCGTTAAGTCTATTAATGCTTCTTTTCTTTTAATTAATTTCGTTAATTAGTTAATTCGTTAATTAATTGAGAATGAACATTGTTAATTCGTTAAATTTATTTAGTTAATTAGTTAATTAAGTAAGTAATTCTTAATTTATCTATTGCTATTTTTAAATTCCAATCAATCAATATATATTATAATATAGATGATTAATACTTTAAATTTGACTTTCAATTTCTGACACTCAGTACAAATGTGAAAATAAGTATTTGGGAACATTATTTTAAATTTGTGGATATAAGGGGTATAAATATTATAATGATAGGTAAAATTGTGATGCCTTATATGAAAGTGGGTATTTTGATCATCGAACTCTAAAAGTTAATTCCTTATAAATTTTATTTTATTTTGGATATTTACTCTAATATATAATCTATCCATCCAATTTGCCTTTTTTATAAGTTTTTGTCCCGCTCCGTCTAGCTCGTCAACACGTGGTCCCCATTCATTGGCCCTCATCATATAATCAGTGACCTACCTGTCACTTAATCATAGCCACACTCCAGGTATATAAACAGCTACTGACTTTAAGCTTCCGTTTCTACTCTGATTTGTGTTTCTGATAATTTCTTCTCTTTTTTCTCTCTCTTAAAAATTGTACATACAGACCCCTCTCGGCGGCGACCGGAGATCGGGTTCTCCGTTTACAGGGAGCACACAACACCCTCGATTGAATAACGAGACTGAAAATGAAGATTTTCGTGAAGACGCTTAAAGGCTCGCACTTCGAGATCGAAGTGAAACCCGAGGACACCGTATGAACTCCTCTGCTGTTATTTCTTCTGCGTTTATGCGAATTCATGTATTCCTCTTCTGTTTGTATCTCTTATTTATGTGAATTGATGTTTGCTATACTAGATTGAACTGTAAGTACTAATTAGGGTTCTTAAATTTTATTTCTTTGTTATTTATTCTTGTCTGGGCTTTTGATTAGGACTTAATTTCTTTTATTCTTTGGGCAGTTGGAGTTATTCAGATGCTTTTCCTCATAAAGTTGAGATCTTTTCTGCTTTTTTTCAACTGGAATTCCCTTGTTAACTGTGGTGTTGAGCCTCGACTATGTTGGCAGTATTTATCTAATTCTGGAAAATAGAGAATATAATTATGCCCTCATTTTTCGACCATTAATGGAAATATCCAGTTGGATTTTCAGCGCCAGTTGTATTCGTGAAATTGTTTCCATTACTGTTAAGATAGTGTTTTTTTTTTTTTGGTCTTTTATGTCTGTAGAAACCTGTTAGTAATTAAAATTTCAAGTTTAGGGATTTGGGAATTAACAAATTATAATTGTTACTATTTGCTACCTGTCTTTGATTTGATGTATACTGTAGCTATAATTATTTATTATCTTGTAATTGCACCTGCAAATCTCAGTCTGTAACCCGAACTTATATCTTGAATGGAATGTGGATTTTCTTTTGGGTTGGGTTGAGGGGTTCATTCTATGTCATTAAGAAAAATAACTCAGAATCTCTTCTAGTAGTTGTTCCTTAATTGTTGTATATTTGGATACTTCACTAAATTTTGAATATTTAAGATGAAGGTTTTGAAGAATTGTTTTAGAGTGCTACTCTGTTAAGATATATATATTGCCATTTGGATAATCTTTGAAATACTATTTTCATTATCAATATATTATAGACTGCTGACTGCTTCAATTACTTAACTGATTGTTTTTCTTATTCGATATAATGCTGATTCATTCCTTCTGAAATGCATGGAATTAATTGCAATTGAAATATGTCACCTAGAGTTTGGCTTGCAATGCCTCCCATTTATCGTGTGAGATGTTTTTTGTTTGAGCTAGATGATTCCTTTTGGATTTTATGATGGTTAAGTCCATGCTTACAATTAAATAACCTACCCATGCTATTTTAATCCTTATGTAAAATTGTTCTGGATCCCTATACCAACTTGGTATCCCATCTGCTATTATATCTACCTGGATTTAAGCACATGATTGAATAACTGGCTATAAACTACGATCATAACAGTCCTGGGATAGAGTCTTATTATTTTGTAAGGAAACAAAGAATTGTTACCATAACTTCATCTCCCATTTCCGGCTGTGAAAAAGAGACTGACCACTGTGAATCAACATTCAAGAGTTCTGTAAAACAACGTACGATAAAAAAGAATAGATGCTTAGCCAAAGAGATGGAATTGTTGTATATTTATTAGTTCTTCAGTATGATTCTATCCGGTGGAGAATTCCTTATTCTAGCTCTTCCACGAAGTCCAAACCTTTCCAATCTGGGGTGGTTGCATTTTTTAGACATTTTTTTAAATGTCTCATGCAACTTTTAATTTATAATAAGAGTAGACAAACCAATTGTATATTTCCTTCTACATGGTAGCCATAGTGCCTGAGCAAAGTTACACTACTATGATAGCAAAACTTCTCTTGTTTACCTTTTGGAGTGTATAAAAAGTCAACTTCTTTTATAAGCAATCAATGGAGTAATTTGACTCACAAATGAAGAACAATAGCATAAATTAAGGGAAGTACAATCAACAATGAACTCATTGTTGGTGTGAATCAGAATAAGGGGAAGTAAATTTAACTTATAGTTTGTTATAGTCAAAACTCAACTGTTATGTTTGCAATGCAAATGGAAATTTATGAATTAGTAGAAAAGAATTTGTGGAACAAAACTATGCGAAGGACAATCTTGTTGGCTATCCTTTAGTCAAAATGAGATGCCGTCTCAGATCTAGTATGGACCGCCACTTAGAGCCAGTTAGTCATTTGTGGTAGGTTGCACACGTGGCTTAAATCCAGGTTACGGAACACCAAGTTGCAAACGGTGATCCAAACCGCTGCTAAAGAAGTAATTGCCTATAATATGCCAAAACTGCATTCCTATCCATGGTTTTCTATAATGTCCTATCCTGGACTACTGACTACTCGTGGATTACTTTTTAGTTTTGGATATGTTCCTTTAGTTTGATCTCTCTATTGAACATTAGGTGGCAGATGTGAAGAAAAATATTGAAGCAGTCCAGGGCTCTGATGTCTACCCTGCTGTTCAGCAAATGCTTATCCATCAAGGGAAAGTTCTAAAGGATGAGACAACATTGGAGGAGAACAAAGTTGCAGAAAAAAGTTTTGTTGTGATTATGCTGTCCAAGGTAATTTGTTGTTTAATACTCTGGAGAAGCTGCTTCTCCAGACCGAATATTATATGTTCTTCACTGATGTGGTCTATGTGGTAACACGGGTTATTATTTGTTCTTGAATGCAAAGGGTCATGAATATACGGGAAAATAGTTGTCTCATCAGAAGCTAAGCCATGCTTTTATTGGATGTGCCTGGTTTTCCTGTATGTTGTGTCCATGTAGACTCACATGTACTTGCACAACAAAAATGCAAATATTTATTTAAGAGCTTACTGCATCTGTATTTTACATATTTGGTAGAACAAGGTTTCATCGAGTGGAGCATCTGGATCGGCTGTGCCATCACCTAAAGTAAGCTTATTCACCTACATATTTACCATTTTGGGTTAGCACATAGTATATTTAAATTGTTATACAGACATGGCTACCTATCAGGCAAACAATCCTGTTTCCAGTTTGCTAATTCGTTATGTACATGGTCTTATCGTAGTTAGTGCATGACCATCATCCTAGTTGTCAAGACTTTTCATTTACTTGTCTTTCTTTTCTATCTTTTTGCCTTTTTTCTTTTTCTGGTTGACTGCAGATGATGATTTAATTCTTGATTCAGTAGGTATTGTTCTAAATATGCTATGTAATTCAGTTCTATAACAGATGTTGTAGATGATAAAGTGTCTGGTGCATCCTAACTTATGAAATCAATGTCAAACAAAAATAGAAATTTAGAAGTGTAAGAAAATGACTAGTTTGAAGTAGCCCATGACATAATCACTTTAAATGTCAATCGTGGATTTGTTGCAAATATGGAACAGATTGGTGGTCCCTCAATGCACTTGCATTTGGATATTATTGAGATTACGAGTCATTCACAATGTATATGTTTGTGTCAGTATGTACTCTAAGCCACTTGTATTTTGAGTTATAGATCATAGTATGTTGTCTTCAACTAGTCATAGTGTTGTCTAGATTTCTGTTTGGTTTTGGTAGGGTTGGAAATGTCTAAGTTTACACCTTTGTCTGCTAGGAATAAACATGCAATTCAGTGTACACCTTGTTTTTCTTCTGAGTAGCTGACTGCAAGACACAATTCTAAATTTTGATCTACTTCCATTTTTGTGTAATAATTAATATAAGAACAATTAATGGTTGTAGTCGTTTTTTTCTTTGTTGATATTCCCAAGCACTAACTTGCTCCATGATCGCATTAGTTGATACATGATTATATTGATAGCATAAAACTTATTGTTTGTCTCTGTGTGCCTTATAATTTGAGTGGTGCACTGCTTACAATTTTTTTATTCTGGAATTTTGGGTTTTAGACTCAAGACAATCACCTTGAGGATATAATATTATTTAAACCTTTTTTGGGCTCGTATAATTACCTTTACAGCCTGAGCCTGTGAGTAATACATCCCTGCCAACGCAACCTGTAACAGCAGCTCCTTCACCTGCACCAACTGTTGCTCCGTAAGTTTATCTTACAGTTCTAGTTTGAAGCTGTGTGTCAGAAAATATATATTTGCTTTCTGTATTATATGGGTTTTTCATTGCATTTTTCAGCGTTCAATCAGCTCCTGAGTCAACTCCTGCTCCAGCTGCTACCCCTGCTTCGTTAGTTCATTTGATCTCTATACTAAATTCAATATCGATAAGATTATTTACTTCCAAAGGCTGTTTCCTTTTTTCTAACATAATCCATTTATTTATATCGTCCTGTTCGAACAGCTCAACAGATGTGTATGGTCTAGCAGCATCGAACCTTGTTGCTGGAAGTACCTTGGAGACAACTGTTCAACAGATCCTTGATATGGGTGGAGGAAGTTGGGATAGAGATACAGTTGTTCGTGCACTAAGGGCTGCATTTAATAATCCAGAAAGAGCTGTTGAATACCTCTATTCTGTAAGTTTCCTCCGAGAATCTTAGATGGTTCTCCTGATTTTGCCATTTCCTTATCAATTGTCGTGCGTTTCGTTCATCAAGAGTGGAAGAATATGACTCCTAGATTTTCCTTTCTATCGAGGGTTAATTTCATCATCTTCTAACCTTGGAGAAATATTTAATTTCAGGGTATTCCAGAGCAAGCAGAAGTTTCTCCTGCAGCTCAACCTCCTGCAGGTGGGCAGCCTGTGGGTCCTCCAACCCAGGCTACTCAGCCAGCTGCAGCTGCAGCTGCTGGTGGTCCCAATGCTAATCCGCTGGATCTTTTTCCACAGGTTAGAGCTTTTTCCAGACAACCACATTGAAACTACAGAAATATTATTTCAAGAAAACTGTACATATTTTAACTGGTCTTATTTTCTCGGGTCCAGGGTCTACCAAATATGGGTTCCAATGCAAGTGCTGGGACATTAGATTTTCTTCGCAACAGCCAACAGGTCTGAGCATGGGTTTCTATTCAAATTAGGAAGTGTGACGATTGTGCATTCTGGTTACTTCTTTTTTTTTTTTTTTCTCATTGTGTAATGCCACTACTATTTTAAAATCTCAGTTTCAAGCACTAAGAGCTATGGTGCAAGCCAATCCACAAATCTTGCAGGTAGCATTTCAATTATCAGTTTACAAAGCTTTTGATGTAGGCACTGACCCTTAACCTTGTAGTTTTTTTCATTTTTGTTCTTGTAATTGTTTCATTTTTGTTTTTACAGCCTATGCTCCAAGAACTTGGAAAGCAGAATCCACAACTAGTTAGGTTGATCCAAGAACATCAAGCCGACTTCCTACGCCTCATAAATGAACCTGTTGAAGGAGAGGGGTGAGAAGATAGATTAGTAATTAGTTATTACCAGATGAAAGTTTGGGCTTCAAAGAAGATTTGGGGACCAAGAATTTCAAAAAAATTCAAATACCTATAGATTTTAAATTTATTATTATTGAAAAGTAAATTTGAACCTTTACAAAGAGGATCTCTAATCTCCATGTGCATTGTATAGCATTCAAACAAGGATTCCCTTTTATGGTTTTGAAGTCCTTACCTCTCAAATCATACAAAAAATTATAACATTATTTATTTTCATTTGGCTCTGCTAAGTCTTCTAACCACCTAGTTTAACAATAATGTTATCAGGAACATACTAGGGCAACTGGCTGAAGCAATGCCACAGGCTTTGAGTGTCACTACTGAAGAGCGTGAAGCAATTGAACGAGTACGATTTTCTTTCTCTGTGGAACAGTTAATTTGTATGTTGGTTCACCTAGGCAATCATGAATTCCTTGTTATGATATGCACCCTTCATATGGATAGGGCCAAGATAATTGTTTGTATCTGGTATCGATTCTGGTGTTTATCTATTTAGAATAGAGAGTGGTGAAGTTGTGATATGCACCCTTAATGTGACTGACTTTTGGATAAGGCCAAGAGAAACACTTGTATATGGTATTATACCTGGTGCTCATGCATTTAGAAGTGAACATAATATTGTGGTTAGTGGACTAAGTAGGGTTCCCCCTCAAAGCTAAGACCATCAATTTGCCATTAACACCTTACATCAAATTTGTTATGTTAGTGTAAACCATCTCCAACCCAACTTTGTTCACTGAATTGGCAATTTTGGGGTAAAAACCATCTCAAACCCATATAATATCAATCCTTGGTGAATCTATATCTTTAATTAAATCATATTAAATTTCCTGATAACTGGATGATGAAATAGGATATAAGTTTAAGCAAAGTTAGAACTAGAAGAGATTTGACGGGTCTTTGGGAATTTAATTGTAACCTTCAAATTTGGTGCATCATGAGCCCAAAATTATCTTGAAACTGAAGTTTGCTTGTATTAAAAAAATGTCCAAAGGGTTGCAGTTACCTTGCTACCCCCCAAAGTTATTGTTATAATGGGCATGTGATTACATAAATGTACTGATACAAATTGTTTGTCTTGGGGGAGGAGAATGGACATTTTATTATTAAACCTTTTTACCAATGTCATCTCTCATGAGAACATCACATGATTTCAGAAAAGTTCATTGTATTGCAATTGCTCTGATGGCTCACAATTAACGATGAGTTATATATGCCCTCTGGTGTTATCGTCTCTATTATGATTTTTTTTTAACTGTATATATTGCTATAATATTATCTGCAGCTTGAAGCAATGGGTTTTGATCGGGCTTTGGTACTGGAAGTGTTCTTTGCGTGCAACAAGAATGAAGAGCTTGCGGCTAACTACCTATTAGATCATATGCATGAGTTTGATGAGTGAGTGAGGCCAAGTTTAATTCAGCTTTAATCTCGCTTTTTTGTTGCCGTGCAGATTAAATTGTTAGATATCTTTCACAGCGGCTTTGCTTAAATTGGGATGCGAAAGTTTTTCTTCTTTTTTCCCCTTTGTTAACTGCACTCCAGTCTTAGATTAGGCATATTTTTCAGTGTTTCGTACTCAAGACTTTGAATTGCTTCCAACCATTAGCACCCTGTAAGAATGCTGATTGTACTTCTTTCTTCTTCTTTTTTTTCTTTTTTAAATCTTATTTACTTCAATCCTGTAATTGTCATTATTGTTCTGAGATTGTTGGATATATATCATACTAAAACTTTTGGTATGGGAATCGTGCACTGTCATTATGGTTATAATAGGTTCTCGTATGGAAGTTTACTATATAAGCGACTAAACATTATATATTTAGGATAAATTATATTTAGGTACCAACGTATGTTCTGATTTCACTTTGGGTGTCCCTATTTTTGTGAAATACATAATTGGTATTCAATGTTTGTAAAAAAAAGAGGACATTGAGTATCTTTAGTCAAATTTTTGTCCAAATTTGATGGAACTTTAAGTTTTTGGAGTTAAAATTGATGTCTTTTTCTCCCTTTCATTCTGGGAAAACAAAACTTGCGCTAATATTTTGAACTACTCTTCAATCTTTAAGAAAATTATGTAATTTCATGTAATTCTTTGTTGGTAATGTTGATGCCTCCCAAACGATGGAAATCGGACTGCCAACAATTAAGATAAGCACGAAAATGAAAGCTTCTATAAATATGGATACGTCCAATACATCGAAACTCATTGCCCATGGATAGAGAAAAACCGTTTCAACATCAAAAACAACAAAAACTAGAGCAAACATATAATAACGGATTCTAAATTGCAAGGGTAGGAAAAGAAATTCGAAGTTTGAATATAAGGAGAGGTGATTAGGAGGAGTTTTCAAGTTGGTTTAATACGGTGTTTGGAAGTGTGTTGATCTCTCGCTTCATTCAAGATCGTTCATTTTAATCTTCTGAAGAAGCTTATTTCCACACCATTTCCAAACTATGAATTGTATTCAAAATTCAGCAGTATTGATTTACCTTTCTTCATAGGAGTTTTGGAAAAATTATTGTTGTGGGCAACACTACGATAAGAATAGGGCAAATTCTCTTGTACCCCAATTGCATGAATTTAGATCCATGCAACTAGGGCAACTCGACCCAACTCCGCACACATTTGAGTTTTTTTTCCCGCTTCAAACTGCTATTTTTATGTTGTATGAGTAACATTTATGTTATATATGTGTGACCTTTATGTTCAGTAACTTAGAAAAAAATGAAGATTTCAGTTTTTTTGTTTTAGGTTGATATCTTCATGTTATATTGTTGTGATCTTTTATGGTGTATTATTGTGACATTTACGTAAAAATATTATAACATTTATGTTCCATAACTTGGACAAAGAATGAAGAATTTCAGAAATTTTTCAGCGCATTTTTAAGATGAGCATATATTTATGTGATATTACGCATACCTTTATATGATATTAGTTGCACCTTTATATATGGGCAAAAAAATTTATGCATCGGGTGCATGGATTTAGGATCCATGCACCTGACCCAACTCGCGCGTGTACACGTCCCCACGCGCGTTCACGCGCCTGCAAGCGCCCCCATGCGTCCAGAACTCGCGCTGAAGCTCACCCAAGTTCGCTCAAATAGACATACTTTTATGTATAGTTAGACCTACATTTGTGTTATGTTAGACCTACCTACAATAGGTAGGTCTAACATAACACAAATGTAGGTCTAACTATACATAAAAGTATGTCTAATACAACGTAATGGTACATGTGGACAATCTAGGGTTTTAAAAAAAAAAAATTGAAGTATGAAATTTGGGCAGAAATGTAGGCTTAACATAACATAAAGATAGGTCTAACATAACGTAAAAGTATGTCTAACATAACGTAGTGGTAGGTGCCAAAATTCAAAAAACCAAGCGCAAAAAAGAAAAGGTATGAAATTTGGGTAGATAGGTAGGTTTCACATAACGTAAGGGTATGTCTAACATAACGTCAAGGTATGTCTAACATAACCTATTGGTAGGTGCAAAATTTCAAAAAACCATGCGCAGGAAAAAAAAAAAAAAAAGCGCCCCTAACCCGAATCCGACCCGGGTGCATGGATCTGAGATTTTATGAAACTAAATTTCTATCTCCAATATTAAGTCTGAAACTCCCACTTCTTTTCATAATGTACAAGTCTTTCCTCTTTGATTAGTCCTATTGTTTTATTGATTTTATGAAGTTTAGCGAAATATGTCCTAACCTTAGATCACAAAGATATGTCTCATTATCTTGAGATATCTCCTGCCTTTTAGGTTTGAATTGTTCTACTTTAAACATTTCCGTATTTAGTAGTGGTTGTTCATATATACGACTTAATCAAATAGAGTTCATATTTCTATACAATATTAATAATTCAATGTCCTTTTTTAGAAATAATCATCTTATTACCATTAAAAGAAAAGGGTTAAAAAAATTTGTTCATGCAGCTTTCAAACAAAAATCTTATTTATAGGGAAACGAGGAATAAATAAACAATGTTTAAAATTAAGTTCCTATCTCCAATATAAGTCTTATAACTCACACTACTTTACTTTTCATAATGTGTATAAGTCTTTCCTCTTTGATTATTCCTATTATTTATTGTTTTTATAAAGTTTTGCGATATACGTCCTAACCTTATAAGATGTCAAAAATATGTTTGATTATCGTGAAACACTTTTTCCCTTTTAGGTTTGGAATGTTCTACTTTAAACATTTTGGTATTTAGTTGTGGTTATTTATATAACTTATCAAATAGAGTCCATTTTCCAATACAACTTACAAATTTCACATCCATTTCTTGAAATAATAATAACATTACCATTAAAAGAAAAGGAAACATTTGTTCATACAATGTTGAAAATAAGAGTGAGTCTCTTGTGAATCAGGTGCATGGATCTGAGAGATCCATGCACCCGGGTTGGATCTGGGTCAAGGGGGACCGCTCCTTTTTTTTTTTTTTTCGCGGATGATTTTTGAAAATGTCACATAGGTTATGTTAAACATACTTTTACATTATGTTAGACATACCTTTAAGTTATGTTAAACATACCATTCAACCCAGATTTCATACCTTATCTTTTTTGCTCTTAATTTTTGAATTTTGGCACCTACCACTATGTTATGTTAGACATACATTTACGTTGTGTTAGACATAGTTTTGTATATAGTTAGACATACCTTTGTATATAGTTAGACCTACCTACATAAGGTATGTCTAACTATACATAAACTAAATACAAAAACAAATGACTAAATTAAACAATTGATTAGCAAATTAGGAAAGAATATTTAAATAACAAGTTTTAAATTTTTGAGAAATTAATTACAACAAAATACATTTTAGTAAAATTGTTTGGTCTATTTGTCAATACAAGTATGTTGAATATTGAGTTACCTACGTTTTATATATTATATATAAAATGGGGAAAAATGGTAATTATTACTAATTTGTCATTTTCTCTACCAAACTATTAACCCATAGAATTAAAAGAAAAAAAAGACAAAAAAACTAAAAAACATTTATGTATCTTATAGAATAAGTTTCGCATATATTTTACATAAGACAAAAACTTGTGTACCCCTTGTGCACTGTACTCCCAAATGTATTATTAGTTTGGTATTAGTTATATACTCATGAGATATTATTGGTGTACTCATAAGGTATTAGTGGTATATACTTGAGGTTTTAGTGATATACTCATAAGGTATTAGTTGCATATTCATAATGTATTACGTGTATAACTGAAATATGGATAGAGTGATTTGAAATCCAGAATTTGAAATGAGTGAATTTCAAATCCTCTCAAGTTGGAGTGGATTTGAAATCCACCAAAATGACTCCAAAATTAGCTCAAAATGAAAATCATGGATTTCAAATCCACGTCCATCCAAACACTACCGATGGATTTGCTACCATGGATTTCAAATCCCTTCTCAAATCCACTCATCCAAATGGATCATAAAGGTATTACAATAAGTGTTTAGGGGCACGGTACCCCGGGGTACGTAAGACCTACTCTTTACATAATAATTTATCTTCAAATTTAGACTAGTAGTTACCCTCGTGCGATGCACTGTCTAATGTATAATATGTGGTAAATATCTACTATTTGATAATACAATTTAATTAATTATAAGCATTTAACAAATATGAAATATTTTACAATTAAGAAAATTTGAATTTATGTAACTATAAACTAAATATATAAATTATCTAATTCATGCTATGTTATTTATTATACATATCTCATTCACAATATGTTAACAACACTAAAATTCTCGATTATGAATTAAAAATCAAATCGAATTACTTAAATTAAAGATATATATGTATGTATGTATTAGAATAATACACATAAAAGTTGAAATTTTTACTTAAGAACTTGACGCAAACATTGTCAATTATATATGTTTAACATTTTATTTTAAAATAAATTGAATTAAAAAAACACTTTTAATATTGCTTAACATCGAATTTATTTCTATAGCCTGAAGTTGAACACTATAATTCAAGTCCAACACAAATTGTAAATGTCGTAGTAATAATGATGATGACGAAGACAAGAACATGCACATAAAATAAAATTATTAGTCGAACCATCAAAATTCAAAACATGCACTCTCATATAAATAAATATAAAACTTTAAGTTTAAACTAAGAATAGATTTTTATTTTTGATTATATGATATTTATATTTGATACTTAATAATATCTTCATCATTAAAATATATTGGTAAATGATATCAATAATCTTCATAAAAATATTGTATGATATTACTAAGTTGAAATACAAATATTAATTTAAAAAATACTTAGGATGACATATAATTTTATACTACACAAATATTATATATATATATAATCTTTAATAGTGTTACATTATTTTATTAATTTATATTACATATGATAATAGATATCCCTAAACAAATTTAATATCTATTTTTGAGATTATTTTTTGGATAATATCTACTATTGGTATTTAAGAAATTACATTCAATAAAATTAATTTAATGAAAATCTCAAATAAAATAAAAATAGACTAATACAATAATTATATTATCAAATTAAAAGTATGAAATAATAAAAAATGTAAAATACAACAAATATGATATTTAATTCTATTATTAAAAAAATAGACTAAATAATAAAAATGTAAAATAAAAAAATATTATTGATTTAACATTTTTTGGAGGGAAAATGACAAAATTGTAATTATTGTCAACTTCCTTGCTATTATTATAGTATGGATATATATAGATGTAATAGATGAAACAAAAAAAAATTGTTTTGAATGATATGATTATATTTTAATGATACGATTAAATTTTGATAATAATGGTATTTTCGAGTTGTCAGAAATTAAAAAAAAAAACTGAAAATTAGTTTATACTTTTAATATACAAATTTGAAATAAAATTTAAATTTCATTTTACGAAGGGTTGTAAAATACTTAAGGTAAAAACTTCTATGCCCCTAACCGGACACAGAGCGTGGGCTGCCTCCACGAACGTCCATGCACTCCCACGCGTACCCACACCTGACTTGGTGTGTGGGCACACACACCTAATTCCATATTAAATAATTTTGTGATATGTATCGGTTGTATACTTTTGAGGTATCCTATATATACTTATAAGGTACTATTGCTTATTTAGTAATGTATCAATTGTTTATTTTAAATGTATCATGTGTATATTTTTAAGGTATACAATACTAGTATTTATGTTGCTCATTCAATAAAGGTTTCAATTGTTTGTTCTAAAGTATCAGACTTATATTTTTAAGGTATCAAATGTATCAATTATTTGCTTTAAAGATATTAATGATATATAATAGAATATTTTGAATGATATATAGAATTTTACCCTTAATTTAATGCTATTTGAATCCATTTTTACATCAAAGTCCAGTTTTTAATTTAGGGTGGTTCTGTAGTACAACAGTGTATTAGTACATCAGACTTTCCACTCATTTTCAGTCATCACATCTGAAATCATTGAAAGTCAAAATGCTATGATCTTAAATTTGATGACTAAAAATGATAGAAAATATGATATATTAAAACACGTGTTGTACTATATATATGTTTTAACATTACATCAATATACTACATGCATTTCCAAGTTAAAAAATAGCTCAAAATTGAAAAAGGAAAAAAGTACTTAAAGATCAATCATTATAAAAAGTTTATAAAGTTGACGATGCAAAATGAATACAGGATTAAAAAAAAAAAAAATGTTCAACTTTCAATAAACTAATGGTAGTAGTTGAAATCTCACAACTAAAGATTGAGACACCAATATTATTTTATTATTTTTCTTGGTACATGGCCCATATGTAGAAGACTCCATTTTAAGTCATTATTTATCATTTATTCCAACTTTCCCAAATTAATTTCAAACCACTCCATTAGTTTAGTGAAAGTTGAACAAAATATTATGGATTTCAAACTACTTATTCTTTAATTTGTCACTTTCTGCGCTTCTGTTTCTTAATTTATTGGCAAATAGTTCATGGATTGCCTTTTTTAAGTCATTATTACATATTTCTATATCACAAAAACTCATGTGAAATGGTCTCATGGATGATTTTCATGAGCTGAATCCCTTTTATTCATTAATCAAACATATATTTACAAATTTATCTATAAATTATGAAATGTGGGTCATGAATTGACTCATCTCACATAAAATGATTCGTAAGACGATCTCGCGAGAGACTTACTGATTCTATATTAGTGGCTCAAGTAGGGGTGTGCAGTTTTCGGTAAAAACCGAATTAACCGACCGAACTGAACCGAAATACACAATTCGGTTCGGTTTTTTCTTATTCGGTTCGGTTTCGGTTTTTGAAATCTAGAAATTCGGTAGTTCGGTTCGGTATCGGTTTTTAAAATAATAATACCGTATTAACCGAACCGAATCGAATTATATATTATATATAATAATAATAATAATAATAATAATAATAATAATAATAATAATAATAATAATAATGATGATGATGATGATGATGATGATGATGATGATGATGATGATGATGATGATGATGATGATGATGATGATGATGATAATAATAATACTAATAGTAATGATGATGATGATGATGATGATGATGATGATGATGATGATGATATATATATAATAATAATAATAATAATAATAATAATAATAATAATAATAATAATAATAATAATAATAATAATAATTCGGTTTTGCACCGAACCGAACCGAAATAATTCGGTTCGGTTGCAGTTCGATTTTAGGGTCTATTCGGTTAATTCGGTTTCTTATGCCCATAATTCAGTTTTTTTTCGGTTTTGTCAATTCGGTTCGGTTCGGTAGCCGAACCGACCGATGCACACCCCTAGTCTCAAGGCTATACTAACCCCATTTCATAGCTATTTTATACAGACGTCTTGATTATTAAACACACCCACTTTAACATCATTTAATACTACCAAATTTCTAATTATATACCTCACAGTATTACCATTTTACCCTTTCAATTATATAACTTAAACTCATATATATAAACTGTAAATAGAAAAAGCATTTATGTCTTCTAATATATAGATATTTGTCTTTAATTTATTTTAAAAGAAATTAAAATCCATAGATTCGTAGATAAATAATATTTTAGTTTTTCTTCATTAAGAGAAAACGCAAATCCATCATGTGATTTAGATATATATTGTTCACTTTTTTACACGCATTACCAATTTTACGTATTACAATTTAAATAGCGAGCGATATTGTATTTTTGAAGCACATATATAGGTACAAGAATCATTTCTTTGGTTATATTTTATTTTCCTTGATTCAAAATATTTCGACTTGAGCTGAAATAAATAAAATATATGGCCTGTCTCTCTTTTGTTTTCTTTCTTTGAAAACTTTAGGGACAAAATATCCATATGTATTTCATATAGTTTTGATGAGTTAAAAATTATACTCATATGTGATAAAGATGTTTCTAACCATAAATATAAATATAATGAAAATGTTTTTTAAGTCCTTTTTTTTTTTCTTTCACAAAAACACTCTTTCAACCCAATAAACAAAATTGTTAAACATATTCCAATCTTTTATGTTTAGAAAAAAATTAGTAATATACGACTTTTAGAATAAAAATATAATTTAAAATAACAAAAAAAACAGAGACATATATATTTTATGCCAATTGATGATACACAAAATTTTGGTTCATACGGTGCGAAAATTGAGTTAGGTCGACATGCGGATCAACTTACGTTAAGTAATACTTTTATGTGTATGAGATATATAACGCTTTTACATGTATCATATTATACTTATATATAGAGTTAATATGGTTCAAACTCTCTAACTAATTTGAGAAATTTTAATCTACTGGTTTAACTTAAAAAGGAAAAAATCTTTGATTGCCATTTTCCAAGGATACTTCGGTCTTGTAAATAAAAAGTGGCTAAAAATTATAGTATTTTCCAAGAATAACAAAAATTTGTCTTGTAGGTAAGATACACTAAGTATCCATTTTCCAATTTTGGTCATCTAAGTTCTAATTTTTTTAAAATTTCAATCCTTTTTAGTCAAAACTTTCAAAATTGCTGACATAACAATTGGAAAAACTAACGTGGCCGCTTGAAATCTGATGTGCGCGCCATCCAAATTACGGTAGCAACTTTGCAAGTTTTGACAAAAAAAAGATTGAAATTGGAAAAAATTATAACATAAATGGCTAAAATTAAAAAACAAATACTTAGTTGTTAAAAAATGAAAAAGTCTCGGTATTGAAATTTAGCCCTAGTTTTTTAATGATAGAGAGGGTAGAAATAAAAATAGGGTTTGCTAGTGAATATGGCATGTATGAAACTAAGTTGATATCCCATCCCCAAAGTCATTGCTAGCTGCATATGCAAACACCTCCCCACCCCATTTCCAGTACTTATTTTGAGCGAGCATGTTTTAACTTCACAAGTATGAAGGCTTGAAAGTCCTACGTGGATCTGTAAAAACAAAAACAAAAATATCTCAATCAAAGTACACGGTGTTGTCAGCGGTGTCGACAACACCAGCGTAACACACAGCGGAAAAATGGATTGAAATTAAAGTTACAGAACACAAACGATTTATCTACGAGTATACAAATACTCGTGAAATGCCTTCAGGGCGAAAACTCATTTATTGATTTGTGTATGTGTACAAAGAAGAAAGAAAGATCTCTAAAAGAGATTCTTTCGAACAAACGACTCAATACGTCCTATGAAATGAATATGAAACCTAGGGACGTATACAAATACTCTCAGTTGAACACTCCGAAGAACACCTATACTAAAAGTCAAGAGTATGCAAACTCTATGACACACAAGAAAACGATGTTGCCTATCGGTGTGAACAACACAACCTATGACACCAGTGTACTGCCTTATACTAGACTGCTTTAGCTCTCGATTCTGTGTCCCCTTAATCTTCAGCAGCTTCACCTATTTATAGAGCTCGAAGTACACTGTGTAGACTCCACTTCCCATGATCTTGGAATGCTCCATGATCTCCATAACTCACGTACATGATGGGGAAGATGGAGTGGACTTGTTCTTGACTTCTTCATCCTTGCTTCTTGATCTCTAGCTTGACTCGTTCCTCTTTGGATCTTGTTCTCTCATCCCACGTTCTAAAGATCACATTCTCACTCTGAAGTTCACGTATTGACTTCTTCAATCTCATTTGTATTTATACCTCTTGAATCCTATCAATAAGATGAGCAAATAACAACTTCCTAAAACTTAGGAGAGTTTGTTAATTAGAAAAGAGATTCAAACATATATAACACGTGAGATTTAATGAGTCAAATCTAAGTGAGAAAATATCAAATCTTTTTCAAATCTTTTCAAATAAATTATATCTAATAAAATCTAATTTGAATTTAGGATAATTATGAAAAAGGAAAATTAATTAATGTTGGAAAATCCAACACTAACAATCTCCCCCTATTTTTCTTTTTCAGCTCAAAACCTAAATCAATTAGATTTATCTCCCCCTCAAATCAATCTCCCCCTTAATCCTGCAACACATCAATTATCAAGACAATAAACAGTGATATAAGATCAAAACATAATCACCATTAATTAGTCAAAAATCAAGAACGAATATACAAGGACTAATGTTTAACAACCCATACTAAAATAAAATATTAATTTCTCTCTCATCCATCTATTCAACCTACAATTCAACCTAACTTTATTTTTTTTATATCCACATCCACAATCTAACCCAACCCAACCAAACCTAAAATAATAATTATTATTTTATTTTTTATTAATTACATAATTTTTTTAATTAATATTCATTGTATTTAAAATGTACAAAAAATACAATAAATAATTTAATATTCTAAATCTATAAATATATTAAGAAATACACTTTCATGGATTCACATCGGAGCCATAAAAGTTGTTATTAAAGCAACCTTCAAAGAAGGAATTGATTCGCCACTCAATCTTGCAATCATTGACAAGCGAATCTCAAATCTCAAGATTCATACATTGGGCCTGTTATAGGAAATTTGTGTGCAGGAAAATCGGCATTCAATGTCTATCCAAGAATTGCATACAATCTGGGAGATCGAGATTTCAACCGAGTTTTAACCTTTCATCAAGATTTCAAAAGAAATGATTTGATGAAAGAAGGGAATAGACCCTACTCGATCACCTATAAGATTTCCTACGCTCTCTCGAATACACATCACTCAGATGTATTCTTGAGAAAGGAATTCATCGAAGTTCCAAGAATATTTGAGGACTTCGCCAGGATGGTTCTACCAGAACTCATAGAATCTCCAACTATAAAGGAGATCGATATGAGGATTCAAGATCAACTCGTCTTCAACAAGAGCCAAAGTCTCAGAATTGAGCCAAGGCGAATGTCTTTCCAACAAGATAGGCTAATGAGCAGTAGCCGTTAGGAGGAGATTAGACTAAGCACAACCCAGCGAATCCCAAATGTTTTCAAAACACAAGGAGAGATGAAGTGTCCGGAAGGATGGAGAGGAGTTGAAGTGGTATTCGACATTACTCAAAGGGACAATATATTCCCTTGTAATGTCTTATATTACCTCCAACAACCGATAGTCAGAAAGTTTCAAGGAAGCCTGAAAATGGGTGACATCGAATTGACTATCGAAGGAGTTGCTGGAAAGATCCCAGATCAACTGATACTTGGGATCGAATTTCTCGAGGATCACAAACCTTGGGAAAGATTACAAAATAGAATGGAGTTCACAATGGACGAAAAAAGATACAGAATCAGATGACCACCAGTCCATTATCCATATACATTTCTATCGGAATGATATATAATGATACAAGGCCGAATATTTCACCACCTATATCGATTCAGGTGCCGGAATATGTACTGCAAAGCAGGAGGTTTTCCCTAAAGAAATTGGAGAAGATCTACCAGCTATCGCAGGAAGAGATTTCTCTAAAAGGATTCTTATCCTTAATAGAGGAATCAAGCAAGTGGAAATCATGATTGGTGGTGCAGGTGGTACCCCATGGTACAAAGTCAAGACACCACCTATCTACTTCCATGATACAGGAGCAGATGTGTTGTTAGGTAACAATTTCCTACAAACATTCAAGCGCTTTACACAGGAAAATGAGACAAGAAGACTTATTTTCACAACACTATATGATCATAAGATTATTGTCCAAAGATTACGAGAGGCATTCTACAGAAAAATGTCTATCACGTTTCGCAGCAAGCGTGGTGATGAAGCCAAACTTCGACATCCAAAAATGGCGGATAAAAGGAGATTTGGCGATGCACTTTTATCCTATCGGCAATATGGTAAAAAAGATACCAAGGGATGGGATAATCACTTGTATTCATTTAGGATACAAAAGGAAGAACAAGTACCTCTAGAGGTAATTTCAGAATTACGAAAAAACCTATTGGAGAATTCATCGAATGAGATTTTCATTGATGAACAGATTTCACTCGAGGATATCAAGACGAAAATCCAAAGAAATTATAATGAAAATCCTTTGGCATGGTGGAACAAGAATGAGCTCAAAGTATCCTTAAAGGTGAAACCCGGAAAGGAACATGAGTTCGTAAGATTCAAGCCAATCCTTATGAACCAAGAGGATCGTGAGGATATGCAGAAGATACTTAAGGAACATCTGGACCTTAAATTGATCTCACCAGGAGTTTCTCCATACAGCAGCCCGGGATTCCTTGTAAGGAATCATGGAGAAATCAAAAGAGGAAAGCCAAGACTTGTTATTAATTACAAATGGATTAATGACATCTTGGAGTTCGATGGATACTACATCCCGAGTAGAGAACACCTAGTCAATTCCATCAAAGGTGCCAAGGTATTCTCTAAATTCGATTATAAATCTAGATTCTACCAGATTAAGATGGAGGAAGAAAGTAAGAAGTTTACAGCTTTCTCTACACCACAAGGACATTATATCTGGAATGTGATGCTTATGGGATTGGTAAATGCACCCCAGATATATCAAAGGAAGATGGATAATCTCTTCAAAGATTATTTCAGTTTCATGTTCGTGTATATCGATGATATACTCATCGCATCCAAGAACGTGAAAGAACATCTCAAGCATTTGGAAATATTCTCAGATGTTTGTCACAAGGAGGGATTAGTGCTTTCCGAGAAGAAGGCAGTAATTGCTACAAGACAGATCGAATTCCTTGGAATTAAGATCAACGAATCTGGAATCATTCTGCAAAGCCACATCATGGAAAAGATACAAGGATTTTCAGATACCCTCAAGGACAAGAAACAACTTCAGAGTTTTCTTGGATTTGTTAACTTCGCCGGAATGTTTATTAACAATCTGACACACTACAGGAAGGTGTTTAGCCCATTACTGAAAAAAGACGCAATATTCAAATGGGAAGATGAACACCAAGAGGGGATTAAGCAACTTAAGGAGGTTTTCCAACAACTTCCGAAACTTGCTATACCCCAAGACGAGGATGAACTGGTTCTCTACACAAACGCCAGTGATCATTGATGGGCAGAAGTTCTTATGAAGGCTACACCAAGTGGAGAAGTGCCATGCAGATACTGTAGCGGTTTAGTCACAAACAGTGAAGCAAATCAATGGCATATCAACTCAAAGGAGTTCTTTGCAGTCAGAAAGACTTTCAAAAAATGACATTTATTCTTACTTGCTAAGAAGTTCATCTTGAAGATTGATAATTCGAGTGTCTAAGCTTTTCTGAAAAACAAAATTGAATCTAAACTAGAAAAAGCTAGGATCCTTAGATGATAGGTTGAATGTCAATATTATAATTACGATATTGTCATTGTGCAATCTCATGAAAATGTTCTTGCAGATTTCTTGACACGAGATGGAAGGACACGTCGCTGACGAGGTCCTCAAACGAGTTAGGCATCTCAGGAAAAACCTGGAGAGCCTAGAACGAAGCTTTGGTGCTTTATGTATCAACGAAGAAGTCGCTGGACGACTTCAACAGGCTGATCAGAGATTTGTCTCTGGTCTAATACGAGCATGCCAGTACGCACACGGATAATTGTTCACGGTGCTACAGGGGCCTATTCTCTAGGCTGCATCTCCAACGGTGCAAAAGAGAGAAACAAGAGACGGGTCTCTAATCCGGAAGTTATGGATTCAAATACCATAACCGAGAGTTCTGCGGATGATGCATTCCTTGAGGATGCACCAACTGTGGCAAAAGTTGATGTTCCGGTGTCAAAACTCGAGTCTTCAAATCAACCTAGCACCTCTGGGGTAAAAGAGAGAGAGTTGGACCTTAGGCCACAAACTGGCAAGCTAAGGTTCAAACTAACGAGTATAAAGTTTCCCCTATGCAGATTTACCAAAGGCAATGGGAGAAGTTGATCACAAGAAAGGGTATCAACCCATAAAGGACAATTGTAGATATCTCTGGAAAATACCCAAGAGTTTGGATGAGATCAGAAAGTTATCCAAAAAAAGTACAGGAATGGTATAACTTTGGAGCTCTGGCTTCAATCGATACCATTTCACCAGGATTCCCCGAAATTTCGAAACTACCGAAATGGATTGGGGAAGCGGTGCACGAGACTTGGGCCAATAATCCACATTTGGCGAGAGGAGATATTCTAGAATTATATTTCTTTAGTGCAGCTCTAGAACCAGCAAATAAAGGTTTCCATGAAGCCTTTCATTTCATCAAGCTAAGGAGACCAGACGGGAATGCCTTGAAAAACATCAAGACGACTGCTCCGGAGGATACTCCAATTTTGGTAGGAGCATTTTCAGAAGATGAGACTTTTACCTGACGAGCTTGAGGACTCTGGGTTTGTCTAAATGAGATGGACAAAGTCAAGTATCCCTTCAAGTTCTTTCAAAATTCGGCAAATGGATCATTCATGCTGAATTCCATGACAGGAACAACCATAGGCTTTGCAGAGGACCTTTTCGAAACAAAGAGAAGGGTCCTTTGGAAAAACAAGCTTCCGGTAAGCAAAGAGACATACCGGAAATTCTGCAATATGGCGCATGTAGGCCGATGGACAGATCACGTCTGCTAAGCATGCCCAGATCAGAAAGAGCCCGAGTTTGGGAAAGGGTTCCGACCCAAACCCATCGACGAGAGCAAGGGGCAGAGAACGACAAAGGGCCTGCCCAAAAGAAAAGTTACCCACGGGGACCACGAAGGCCAAATTTCTAAGATTCCCCGACAAAGGTAACATGAGCTGAGTCACGCCCCACAAGCACCACATGGGATAAAAAGTCAAGGGAAGAAAAAGTTGATTTCCCGACAACAATCACATGTGATGAAGAAAAGCTAGCAAGCACTAACTCAGTAGAGGTCTCCACTCAGAAAAAAGGACAGCTGGCTTAAAATGAGTTTGGAACCACACTTCAAGTCCAGATTCTTGCATATAAATAGGCAAGGCAGAAGGAAGCTAATGACATCAACAATTCTCTATAGCTTTCTTCAGAATAAAACATCCTTGTATAATTCTGAGTTTTCTTAGTTTTCAGTTTATGTGTTTACGAGTTACAGTCTTCTCCATGAGAAACTGATCTAGTATTCTCCTCCCAAAAGGAGATTACAGATATGTAATAAATACTTTTTAGTTCTTAATAAAAAAGAGGTTTTTGCTTCAACGTGTTTCCGTTTGATCTGTTCATCCTTTGGAAGGATCACCTTGTACACCTGGTGTAGGAAACAAGCCAAGGTTGTGCTAGGCAGTTGCTGAAGGAGCTGGATAACTTGCAAACCATCTTCCCTGAGGGTTGAAGTTGAACAATGAGGAGCTGTTCGTTAAAGGGTTTGGGGGCAGTACTTTTCCAGCTGGTGGTATTGCAAACCATCTCACCCGTTTGCTGTTCTGGTCAAAGAAAGGTATGAATTCCAATGGATTAATTAATTTTACGGAAGCATGTTGGACCTGATATTAAATCGAATTAATGAGGATTTTGGTATAATAAATCATATGGTGTGGAAGATGAAATATTTTGGTTGCAAATATATTATGGAAGTTTGTGAAATTTGGAAGGTTGTGAAAAGGTCAAAAGGAATAACACAAAAACTTTTATACACCAGGTGCATGGATCCTGGATCCATGCACCTGGTCCGACCCGACCCGACTACCCGACCCGACTGCAGAAGTATAAAAGGAATATTGTTTTTTCAATTTTTGGATTTCATTCTCTCTGGCGGTTCATCTTCTCCTCCTTTCTTTTCGCTACGTGCTCGATCGTGCGTTCAAATCTCTCGCGCTCAACTTGTTCTTTGAAATCGGTAGTTTAACTCGGTTATTTGTTGAAGTTTGATCTCAGGTTCGTTTCGATTTTTTTTTTGCATATTTTTCTCCTTCGATTCTTCTCCGTTTTTGTGTTTTTGTGTGTTTTTTGTCGGTTAATGCTTTAGTGTGTGTAGTGCAGTTGCTAGTTGCTGAAACCCTAATTTTCGTAGTGTTTTTGAACATTAAAACCCTATTTTTCGTAGGGTTTTTGAACTTTTTTTGAATTTTTAGTGTTTTGTATCTCCGGTTTTCTTATATGTTTGCATGTTCTTAGATGGCACCAAAGATTGAAAGTAGTCAAGATCCTGAGAACAAGGTTAGGAGGAAGAGAGCTCGGAAGGCCTTCGACACTGTATCTGTGAAAAAGGACAGGTATGGTTTCATTTTTTGTTTGATTTAGTATGTTTTTGCAGTTCAGTAATTCTTTGTTTTTGTTTTTGTTGTTGGTTTTTAATGCATGTTTCTAAAGGTATGCTTAACAGTATAATTTTTTTGTTTTGTAATGCATGTATACTAAGGTATGCTTATTATATACTAAAGGTATGCTTATGATACATTAAAAGTATGCTTAACAGTGTTTGAAGATTTTAGTTAAATTTTATGAGTATAGTGATATCAGGGTATGTTTATTGCGTAATAAAGGTATTCTTATTGTCTTGTAAAGGTATTCTTAATGTGCTACAAAGGTATGTCTATTTTTCTGTTGGAGGTTTTTTTGTTTTTCTTGTCTTGTAATGTATGTATGCTAAGATATGCTTATTATATACTAAAGGTATGCTTATGATACATTAAAAGTATGCTTAACAGTGTGTGAAGATTTTAGTTAAATTTTATGAGTATAGTGATATCAGGGTATGTTTATTGTGTACTAAAGGTATTCTTATGGTCTTGTAAAGGTATTCTTAATTTACTACAAATGTATGTCTATTTTTCTGTTGAAGGTTTTTTTGTTTTTCTTGTCTTGTAATGTATGTATGTTTTAAGGTATGCTTATTATATACTAAAGGTATGCTTATGATACATTAAAAGTATGCTTAACAGTGTGTGAATATTTTAGTTAAATTTTATGAGTATAGTGATATCAGGGTATGTTTATTGTGTACTAAAGGTATTCTTATGGTCTTGTAAAGGTATTCTTAATTTACTACAAATGTATGTCTATTTTTCTGTTGAAGGTTTTTTTGTTTTTCTTGTCTTGTAATATATGTATGTTTTAAGGTATGCTTATTATATACTAAAGGTATGCTTATGATACATTAAAAGTATGCTTAACAGTGTGTGAATATTTTAGTTAAATTTTATGAGTATAGTGATATCAGGGTATGTTTATTGTGTACTAAAGGTATTCTTATTGTCTTGTAAAGGTATTCTTAATGTACTACAAAGGTATGTCTATTTTTCTGTAATATATAAGTGATAGATTTTCTTATGTTTTTATTTGTTGCAGTTTGATTTATACAACATGCACACTTCGTGGTGTAGCTGAACTTGTACAGTCTTTAAACGAAAGACAAAGGGCTGATGTTGAAGCTATTGGTTTTGGGGGGTTATTAAGTATGCGCTTGACTAGGCTGAACAGAATGTTGGTGACATGGTTAGTAAGTTGTTTCAATGGTCGTAGTCGTATGCTAACAGTGGATAGTTTCCGTAGTTTTGCTATTACTGCAGATGATGTTTTTGACATTTTTATGCTTCCCAGGGGAAAACTCGATGTAGTAAAATTTGGGAAATCTGATATCGAGGACAATTATGTTATGTTAAAGGACAATTATGGTATTGAGTCTAGGTCAACTGTTAAGAGTTTGTATGTTGTTTTGACTTCTCGTTTTCTTGATGGGGGGAGAATTTTAAGAGATTATTTGTGGTGTATGTGATGTCTGTTTTTTTGGCTCCATCTTCAAACCGTTTAGTGAGTCTGAGCTTCTTAAGACCTTTGATGGATGTGGGAAACATTCGCAATTATGACTGGTGTAATTTTGTTTTGGAGAGGATATGTGAATCTGTGAACAACTACCACACAGGGAAGACGACCTGTTTAAATTGTTGTGTCATTGTCTTGCAAATGGTGTATTTGCATAGATTTAAATGGCAGGGGATTGAGGAGCCTCGCTCTCTCCCCTTAATTCAACATTGGACAGATGACAAAATGGACAGTAGATGTGATGAGGAGGCTGAGGCTGGGTCCGTATGGCAATGCGGAGATGTTGGTTAATGTATTCCCAATATCTAAAGATGGTAATATTGGTGGTGTGGGTGGTGAGGCTGCTGCTGTTAATGTTGGTGATGATACTGGTGCTGCTGTTGGGAATGATGATGATTCTGGTCCTTCTGTTGCTCACAAAGATGTGAATGAAGAATGTGGAAGGTTTATAAAGTTTGTTTTACCAGAGGGAGAACCTGATGACAATGATATCAGAAAAATGGCCAAGGATGTAAGTTCATCAAATCATACATCTTTTAAGTTTCATTAGTGATACCTTTAAGTTTCATTAGGGATACCTTTAAGTGGCATTAGAGATACCTTTAACCTTTATTAAACTTATTTTTACCTTCATGTGCAGGCTACTCATGAATCATTTCTTTTATTTCAAAGAGATATTTCTGTGGTTACTAAGTATCACATGGAGAAGTTGTTGGGTGTTAAAAAGGATATCGAGGAGAAGCTCTCTAGTACGCCTCCTGAGGATAGTGGTACTCAAGCCTTTTTCTCTGATGCAACACTACACAGTTATATCAATACTGTTGTTGAAAATTTCTTGGCCATGAATAAGCTTGCATCAGAGATGCCTTCATTCGAGATTCTTAGTCCTGAGGATCGAGCTGGTCCATCAATTTGCATGAGGAGGAAGTAGTGACTGAAGAAAATGAGCTTGGACCTTTCTGGTCAATTTCTGAGGAAGTTGGTTACGTCTCTGAGTTTATGATTAATTCAAATAAATATTTGAATGATCTAAATCAGATTCAAAAAGAAGTTGTGGACTACTGTCTTTTCATGGATGGTCGAGAGGAGTAAGTATTTTTTGGTTTTTAATGTTATTATTTATTATTTATTTCATTGAATTGAATGAATTATATCTGCTTACATTTGATTTTTAATATTTTTTTCTATGAAACAGTGAAGAATTGTTTAGAAAAGGATATTTCAACTTCATTACCAAGGGGGACATGATGTCATTGTCCCCTAAAGTTGAAATTTACCAGTCAGTTTTATCATGTTGGAATTTGATTGTCAATGCTGAGGCTGTATCCAATGGTAGGAGAAGCAGATTTGTGTTTGGTTTAGAGCATAGTGTAAGTTTTTTACTGCAATGTAATGTTTTTTTTATTGTAAATGTGAGTTATTCTGATTATGTATATTCTGTTTTTATTAGAGAAACGTGGAAAAAATTTTGAATGGTTCAATAGTTGCTGAGAATGAGAAAGAGATCAAAGCATGTTGGGATGCATGGATTGCTTCAAACGATAAAAGTACTCTGTTGCATGTGGATATGGTATGTATATGTGTACTTGAAGGTATAAGTTTTATATATGAATGTAAATATAAATGGTTTGTTTTGATGTTTTTGTTCAATTTAGATATTTGTTCCATTCTGTTTGGAAGGCCACTATGCAACAGTGGTAGTAAACTTTGTTGATAAAAAGTTTCAGTACTTGGATAATAGAAGATATCAAGGAGAGGAAAATACGTTTTATAGAAGTGCATTGATTTTGGTAAGTTTTTAACTATACTTTATGTTTTTTTTAAGAATACCTTTATGTTATATTAATAATACCTTTACATTATATTAAGAATACCTTTAAGGTGTATTAAGAATACCCTTATGTTGTATTAAGAATACCTTTAAGGTGTATTAAGAATACCCTTAAGGTTGAAAGGTAACTTTTTTAACTATACCTTTATGTTTTATTAAGAATACCTTTATGCTTTGTTAAGAATACCTTTATGTTATATTAAGAATACCTTAAGGTGTATTAAGATATGTTTTGTATTTTTGTTAATTGTGTTTTCAGAAAACTCAATTGTCAAAGTTTCTTGAATCAAGAAAACATCCTAAAGCTAAAGAGATGATTAACTACGAATTTGAGATGGTGATCTTTAGGTGGACAACAACAAACAAGGATCTTGATTGTGGAGTCTATGTCATGCATCATGTAAGAAATTTCAATGGACTTATATATTCGAGTCCTGACATGACGAAGGTATGATCACTTGATTTTTATTATTTTTGACTGTTTTTGTGTAATTTATGTTATAATTTTGTTTATTATAATAAATGTTTTCCTTTTGTTTTGAAGGCTACTGTATGTCGTGCACTTAGAGCTTCAATATGCGCTACACTTATTCTGTCAGACATCAATGAATTGAGGACTAAAGTCACAGAAGATGTGCATGCGTTCTATAAAGGAAAACCTGAACTGAAAAACAAACTGAAGGAGAAAAAAAATGCAGATCATCAGAAGAAAAAAGCCAAGACTTTGAATGAATTAGCACATGATAGGAGAACCAGGCAAGGGAAAAAGTGATGTGGGAAAACATTTTCAAAATTGTAGTAATGTACATCTTTTATATTTTAGCATGTTCATGTTGGTGGGTATATACATTATGTTTTGGTCATATGTTTTTGGCAATTTTATGTTGATGTTGACGGGCATCTACGTTCAGGTGTATGGCATAGTACTAATACAATTTCTTTATGTGTTGTTTTTTTTTTTGGTATAATACTTCTGTTGTTTATTTGTAGAAATTATGATATTGAATTATTTTTTTGTGAAATAGCAGTCCAATACAAATGATTTTTATGTAAATGTACTTAACACATAAAATGGTATTCTAATTTTAATGTAAAGGTATCCTAATTATAATGTAAAGGTATTCTAATTACATGAATAATTTTTTTTCGAAACTATGTATCATAAAAATAAGGTATGCCTAATAACTAATAAAGGTATCCTAATAATAAAGTAAAGGTATGCTAATATAGTGATATCAGGGTATGTTTATTGTGTACTAAAGGTATTCTTATTGTCTTGTAAATGTATTCTTAATGTACTACAAATGTATGTCTATTTTTCTGTTGGAGGTTTCTTTTTTTTTTGTCTTGTAATGTATGTATGTTTTAAGGTATGCTTATTATATGCTAAAGGTATGCTTATTATACATTAAAAGTATGCTTAACAGTGTGTGAATATTTTAGTTAAATTTTATGAGTATAGTGATATCAGGGTATGTTTATTGTGTACTAAAGGTATTCTTATTGTCTTGTAAAGGTATTCTTAATGTACTATAAAAGTATGTCTATTTTTCTGTTGGAGGTTTCTTTTTTTTTTGTCTTGTAATGTATGTATGTTTTAAGGTATGCTTATTATATGCTAAAGGTATGCTTATTATACATTAAAAGTATGCTTAACAGTGTGTGAATATTTTTGTTAAATTTTATGAGTATAGTGATATCAGGGTATGTTTATTGTGTACTAAAGGTATTCTTATTGTCTTGTAAAGGTATTCTTAATGTACTACAAAGGTATGTCTATTTTTCTGTAATATATAAGTGATAGATTTTCTTATGTTTTTATTATGCTAAAAGATATCATAATAATAAAGTAAAGGTATCATAATTACAATGTAAGAAAAGGTCATAAACATTTTATAAGCTGTACTAAAACAAATGAACATTTGGTGTCTTAGAACCAAATTCCTTTGCTGTTGTCTTCTCCTTATCTTTGTTTTTTCTATGAAAGTGACCTTTAATTCTCTGCCTTCGTCCCTTCGTGACAGATCGAGCTGGATCTTGTACAACGTTGGAGGAGACTGAACAAGAGCGATCAGTAGAATGTGTTAAAGAGATCGGATTAATCTGTGAAGAATCCCTGTCATAACTTTCTTCAAGTAGTCTTCTTGCATCTATGTCATCTTCACATTTCAAAATCAGATTGTAATACTTCCTTGCCATTTCATGCCTCCAAATAACACAGTCACGAGTCTGGGTTGTTGCACTAGCAGTAGTGGTCTTGAAACTATCCCAAATATCTGATTTTGCCATTTTTGTCCATCGTTTTTTTATGTAAGGATCTGGTATTCTTTGAACTGAATTGATGTGAAGTATTCTCAATGTATGAGAACACATCATACCACACTCTTCAAATCTTTTGCAAGAGCAAACAATCAAATTCAGGTTACTATCAAAGACCACACGGCTGATAAGGCCATCATGAACAGAAACATTGTATATTATTGTGTTGTCTTGAATTCCAACTATAACAGAAGTAGCTGATATGCACTGGATAAATTCATTTTCAAAATTTCTGAATAGTGGCAGGGTATATACCTCAGCTGAATGCTTCAACAGTCCATCCATTGACAGAACTGATTCAGGGATACACCTTGAAGATTGAAATTCATCTTGGTGTTATTTGCTTCTCCAATTGTGGATGGTTTCTTTGAAAACTATGTAGAATTCAGTCAAACTTGTTGTCTTCTTGACATTAAAAGAAATCGCATTGTTTGTGCTCTCACTCCGTTCTGATGATCGTATACCAGCTGAAAAGAAGTCCTTGCTCAAGGCTGTGCACCATTTTTCTTTTATGTTGTACAGTCGCTCAAACCAAGGGTGATCTTTCAATCCATAATTTGATATCATATTTTCCCAACAACGCTCAAAGTCAGCTTCATCAACACATCCCGACAAACATTTGTTCAATGAATCCTTAAATGTAAGACTGCTTTTCAATTGTGCAAACCTGCTAACTGCGTTTTGTTGAAGATGACACAAGCACATCCGGTGCCTTGTCGTGGGAAAAACCTGTAAAAATTATATTATCTATTAGTCTAAATAAGGATACCTTTAAGTGCAAATAAGAATACCTTTATATAACACTAAGAATACCTTTAGTACAAAATAAACATACCCTGATATCACTATACTCATAAAATTTAACTAAAATCTTCACACACTGTTAAGCATACTTTTAATGTATAATAAACATACCTCTAGTATATAACAAGCATACCTTAGCATATATACATTACAAGACAAAAAAAAAAAAAAACCTTCAACAGAAAAATAGACATACCTTTGTAGTAACTTAAGAATACCTTTACAAGACAATAAGAATACCTATAGTACACAATAAACATACCCTGATATCACTATACTCATAAAATTTAACTAAAATCTTGACACACTGTTAAGCATACTTCTAATGTATAATAAGCATACCTTTAGCATAAATTTATGATACCTTTACAGAACTGAGAATAATACCTTTTCTATAGCTTTTGAAATTGCAAAATCTTGATCAGTGAATAAAGTTACTGGACATTTTCCTCCCATTGACTTCTGAAACACTTCAAACAACCACTCGAATGATTCTTTTTTTTCATCAGCTAAAAATGCACACCCGAACATGACATTCTTCCAATGGTTGTTGATCCCAACGAATGGAGCACAAATTAAATTGTATCTATTTGTCCTATAGGTTGTATCAAATATAACAACATCACCATATATCCTATAATCTTCCTTCATCATTGAATCTCTCCAAAATACATTGTTCAGTCTTCCCTCATTATCTAATCGGACTTTATAAAAAAAAATCATCATTATCATCTTGTTCCTTTTGAATCAAATCAATTACCGTTTGAGCATCTCCACCCTCAATAACCTTCATCTTCACACGATTGACATAATTGAAATGATCTTTAAGTGTATGTCTTATATTCTGTTCACCACCTGCCTCTTGGACCATATAACGATAAGAATGGGTTGCACTCATACCGGAAGATATCATGTTTTCAATTGCTTTTCCTTTTTCACATGTGATCATCCTCTCAGAACGGTGTAGATGGTTCCATTCAGGTCTGGTGAGAGAATGATTGTGCACTAATACATGATTAACAACCTCAAATATGCCTTCGCCATTCATTTTAACGCTCATCAATGCATTACAGTTTGTTCTTGTATGCCCTGTTTTTTTTCTCTTAACCTTTGTACAGGTAGATGTTTTCATTCCAGCACAAGAGCATACAAAAAGTTTTCCTGTTTGAACAGGCTGCTCTCCTAAAGAGAATCGATTAGTGGACTTACGAACGCTAAATCCTAGTAGTCGCGCATGCTTGCAATAGAGTTCATACATGTCATCAATTGTTTCTCTTGTTAATCCAATTAGAGATCCAGTGAAATCATGCAATTCATCTGTGTTATGTTGAGAAAAATTAATAAGTTGTATAAACGGTGTTATCTTCATACAGTTTTTAAGAATACCTTTATAAGACAATAAGAATACCTTTAGTACGCAATAAACATACCATGATATCACTTTACTCACAAAATTTAACTAAAATCTTCACACATTGTTAAGCATACTTTAATGTATAATAAGAATACCTTTAGCATATAATAAGCATACCTTACCACATACATACATTACAAGACAAAAAAAAAAAAAAAAAAAGATCTCCAACAGAAAAATAGACATACCTTTATAGTACATTAAGAATACCTTTACAAGACAATAAGAATACCTTTAGTACGCAATAAACATACCCTGATATCACTATACTCATAAAATTTAACTAAAATCTTCACACATTGTTAAGCATACTTTTAATGTATAATAAGAATACTTTTAGCATATAATAAGCATACCTTACCACATACATACATTACAAGACAAAAAAAAAAAGATCTCCAACAGATAAATAGACATACCTTTATAGTACATTAAGAATACCTTTACAAGACAATAAGAATACCTTTAGCATATAATAAACATACCCTGATATGACATTAAGAATACGTTTCTGCTATTTTTAAGAATACCTTTATACTACATTAAGAATACCTTTAGACTAAATTAAGAATACTATATTAAGAATACTAGGAAAGATAACTTACTCTCGTTAATTTCAGAAATATTGTCAACTGCATCCCCATATTCATCTTCATCAGTAGATATATGTACAATTTGATAATCAGAAACTTGTTCACCTATGATAAAACATTAAGAATAGTCAATCAGTTATCAATTTCGTACTGAAATTCTCATAAAATATGAATATTTTTTCCACAAAATCTGACTAGATTTACCAGTTTGTTCCATATCAGATGAATCTGGATGAATTTGCGATAATCTGAGAGGAATAACCAATTGGAAGAAGAAATCAGAAGCAACGAGGAGTAATCGATAGCTGAGAGAGGCGATGAACAGCTGAGAGAGATGATGAGCAAATCGCGTAATAACTAGGGCAAATTAAAAAAAAAAATATATATATATATATATAGTTATGTCAGCGGGTCGGGTCGGGTCGCGGTTGCACGGATCCTAAGATCCGTGCAACCGTTGCACAGGAGCCCTACTCAAGGAATAATTGTAGTTGTGGTGGTTAAAGACAATTATTTATGTTTTGTGGTAAAAAAGTATGTATTGTTATATTGAGTGTTATAAAAGGATAAATGTTATAGATATTGTGGTATAGGTGGATATTCACTCATATATATCTATTACCTATATAAAAGTATGGATATTTCTTACAAAATATGTATTGTCTAATATATTCTTATTAAAAATTATAATTTAAGGTTATAATCATAATTTAGGATATCCATATACTTATATAATTTATATTACATATTTAATCCAAAATCATATAGAGTTCTATTATAAGTAAGACTCTAATATAATATGAATCATATATCCTCATAAAACATTATTATTTATGGTCATGATAGTAATTTTATAGAGTATGGATATATATTCCTTGCAAAATATGGATAGACTCATAAATCTTTATTAAAGATTATAATTTAAGGTTATAATAGTAATTTAAGATATCATACTTAAATAATATATATTTCATATTTAATCCAAAATCACATAGGACTCAAATCTAATATGGATCATATCCTCATAAAACATTATTATTTACACAAAAACTCATGTGAGACGGTCTCATGGATAGTTTCCATAAGAGGGATCCTTATTACCCATGAATTGGACACATATCCATAAATTTTCACATGAACTACTAAGTGTGGGTTATGGGTTGACCCGTCTCACAAAAAAAATCCGTGAGATGATCTCACACAAGACTTACTCATTTATTTATGGTAATAATAGTGTTTTAACAGTTTTTTTTTGTATGTGATCAAATTGCACGTGTGATGTCGTATATGGAGGAAAATTTTAATTTGTTTTTTTTTTTTTGGTGTTGTTTATTTAAATTTAGGAAAATTAGGGAGAACAACAATGGTGAGATAACACACTTTGATAGTGCATTGTGTTTCCTTCATTACTTTGGATTTGGAAACTTAAGTAAAGTATTTAAATAGTATGACTATTAATTATGCATTCATTTAAATACAATGTGTATAATGAACAATTTGTATGCAAAAAAAAAAAAAAAAAAAGAAAGAAAGAAAAAACCAATCATCTGAATATAAGACTATTTTCATCTAATATTGATAAACTTGATCATGTCTATATTTATTTTGCTGCTTTAAATCTTATAATACTTTGCTGCCCTAAATCTTATGAGTATTGTTCTTATGCACCAGTTGCATGGATCTAGATCCATGCAACTAGGTGCCCGTGGGTCGGGTCGGGTCGGATCCGACCCGGATCTGCGCCCAAGTTTGTTTTCATTTTTAATTTATGCAATAACCTTCATGTTATACGCGTATAACCTTTATGTTATATGAGTATAACCTTTTCGTACAAATATCATAACTTTTAAGTTGATATACTTAGACTTTTTTCAATATAAAATGTAAGTTAATATAGCTGAAAACCTTTATATTATGATAATCTAACATTTATGTTATGTTGACGTAACTTTTATATATGAATATCATAACCTTCATGTACTTAAAGAATAACATAAATGTTGTGTTAATATAACATAAAAGTTAATATTATTATGCGTAAATGTTACGTTATTACAACTTAATGTTTTAAAAGATATTAAAACCTTAAAATTATATACTTAGAATTATTTCAATCATGTAATATAACTGAAATTTTTTATATTATTATGACTTAACATTTATGTTATATTGATATAACCTTTATATACAACTATCATAACCTTTGAAAAATATAAAGGTATTTTATTATAATATAAAAGTTAAATTATTATAACGTTAAGGTTGAGTTATTATAACCTAAAGGTTTAAAAGGTAATATATATTTATCTTACTCTATAAAATATTAAACTATCAGGATAGAAAGGTTATGCGAATATACCATAAAGGTTATGTGAACATAACGAAAAGGTTAGACGAAATAACTAAAAGGTCATTGAGCGAAATTAGGGTTTGAGCGTGATTTAGGGGTGCGTGGGGGCACGTTCCGAGCGTAATTTTCATCTTTCGGGTCATATGACCCGGATTGCAGGGGTCATGACCCATGCACTTGGTGTATAGAAATAATTGTGAAGTCTTATTTATTTTACTTTCTATCTAAGCCCTCCTATTTATTTTTCTACGCTAAATCTTATTATAATTATTTCTATCATGTGTACAAAATAGGGTCTCTTGTGCACCAGGTGCATCCGTCCCAACCCACATCTTTTCTTTTGTCATGTATGTTTCATTTAGTTTTTGGCCTTGATCTTTATAGTATATTATACATACCTCTACGTTATGTCAGTCATACCGTTATATTATATTAGTTATACTTTTATGTCCAAATTTCATATTCTTAGTGCATTACTTTAACTTTAAAAACAAAA
This sequence comes from Scutellaria baicalensis, assembly GCA_005771605.1. Lineage (NCBI taxonomy): Eukaryota > Viridiplantae > Streptophyta > Magnoliopsida > Lamiales > Lamiaceae > Scutellaria > Scutellaria baicalensis. Next base: position 23,373,453 of record CM016727.1, read on the forward strand.
CTACTGACCTCTATGCTATGTTACTCATACATTTATGTTATATTAGTTATACATTTATATACAAATATCATACTTTAATTCAAAAAAAAAATTGGCACAATTTATACATGTATACCTTATTATTTACTCTTTTATATGATAGTATGTATACATTTATATAAATATAATTGTACATTTTTTTAATATATAAAGGTACAACTAACTTAACCACAAGGTGTGTCTAAAATAACTAAGAGATATAAATAATATAAAATGGTTGTTAAAAACAAAAAAAAAAAAACTTAGGTATGGCTAAAAACTCTAAAGGTGTGACTAAATAAACCTAAGGTGCAATGTGCATGTTGTTTTATCTTTATTATGATTTGTAGTATCCTGATGTTCATGTGTGTTAAGAGTTTGTTAATAATTTGTACTCACCCACGTACACATAATAAGCTATTGTATTTACATTTTTATGAAATAAACCTTTTACATATATCTTAGAATTAAAAAACTATTTCATGAAACATAAATATAATAACTTATTATATGTGTGTGTGAAAAATAATTATTCAAATATACATGTAATTATTAATAATAATTAATATTTATGTTGTATTTAAATATAGAGATTCAAATTGTATTTAAATTAAAAAATAATATCACTAATATCATAGTGAAATTGTTATCTAATAAATTTAGTTGTTTAATAGTTTAGTCTTCAAAAGTAAAAAAGTGTAAATGATAATTATTATTAATAATAATATGTATTCAAACGTATATATAATAATCTAATTATAATAATGTATCATGAAATAGTTTTTATTCTAAAATATGTAAAAATATGAGGGCAAAAAAGAAAATAAATAAAAGTGTTTAAATTAGTTTAAATTTAAAACATTATTGATATATTATATTATAAATAAAGTAAATATTAGTGGCATTTATGTCCCTAAAAATACTTTAACGAGATACTTGAACTTGAGGGTAACATTAGTGACTTATTTGAACATTTTCCCTAACATAAAGGTAGAGCACCTGGGAGCAAATTAGGGTGGGTTTGGCACCACCCACCAGGCGCGTAGGAGGTCATTTTTTGACGCATGAGTCAGTCAACTACGATGCATGGATCCATATCTTTTAAGTAGATACAATTGTCATATTATAATGGAGATATGTTTTGGAGCGCTAGCTGTGAAGTATTTGTACAATTACATCTACAAGGATCATGATCAAGTAGCAATTAACATGACTCAAAAAAATGATAATGATACGACTGATGAAATCAAACAATTTCAAAATGCTTTGTAGGTCTCTACTAAAGAAGTAATATGGAGAATTTTGAATTCAATTTATATGAGTTATCTTCACCAGTTATCAACTTGCAATTACATCTACTCAACCAATAGAACGTAAGCAAATCAAAATTTAGAAAATATGTTGACATGGGATCATGCCTCCAAAACAAACTCATTCACTATTTTGCAATGTGTCGTATAAGTGAGCAAGCACAAAAGTACTTTTATGGAGAATTTCCGTAATATTATGTATTGAATAAATAAAGAAAATGTGGAAAGAAATAAAGAAAGATAGTGTTATTGGACGTATAAGTGTCGTTAACCCTAACCATATAAAAGGACCAACATCGTCTGAATTTTTATTTACAATGAATAGTAGACAATGTGTTACTTTCACAAAAGATGCTCAGAAAAGAGTTTGTTGGAAGATGATCAAATCCTTACCGTGTTTGAATGGAACTATCATTTTTCAAATGTCATATGTATTGCGAAGATTGTTATAATAATTAAGGTTATTGTGTACCAATAGATGTGAAAGTTTGGTGGACATTCTTTACACATTCTGTGATCCAAAGATTTTAAAGAGAACCCCACATCTCTAAAAAAATACAAGTTTCGAGAACTTTGAAAAGTTGGAATTTTTTCTTGAATAATATGGGAAAGAACATATGATCTTTTGAATATTCCTGATGGTGATGATACTGAGATTGTTGAGAATGATCTACCTAGAGATTGAGATAATAGATTAAATGTCAATTAAGATATCAAAAGATGATTAAGAAACTATACACAACCTTAATACTGAACTATATGAAGTTTTTTCAATGATCATAGATTGCAAGGGAAATGAGAGAATTTTCTTATTGATGGACCGAGCGGTACAAGGAAAAAGGTATTTATACAATGCATTATTAGCTCATATCAAATCCCAAAAATAGATAACATTTGCAACTGCAACGTCTGGAGCTGCTGCAGCAATAATGCCAAGAGGAAGGACAATACATTCAGTACTACTATTTAAAACATCAATAAATTTTGATGAAACAAGTATTCTATTTCAAAACAAAGTGGAGTTGCAAAGTTGTTGTGCATAACACAGTTGATTTTATAGGATAAAGCATCTACGGCGAATATATGAATAATTGAGAATGTAAATAAATAATTGGAAGATATTGTAGTAAATAATAAAGATTTTGGTGGCAAAGTCATAGTTTTAATTTTGTGGAAATTTTTGACAAGTATCACCAATTATTCCAAGAGCAACCATTCAACAGACTTTTCTTCAAGTTTCGTCAAATCTTATTTGTGGTCAAAGATGAAAAAAATTACACTATCCCATAATGTACAAGAAATAATACAAGATTTAGTGAGTTCTTGCTAAGAGCAAAAAATGATGAAGAATAAAACGATAATGAAGGATATATTAAAATTTCAAATGAAATGACCATCAAGTTCGATCATGAGAAAGATTTAATACAACAATTTATTGATATTGTTTTACCAAACTTGAATAAGAACACTAATTTAGCTAAATACATAACCACCATAGCAATATTGACATCTAAAAATGAGAATGTAACAGTTTAAATACACAAATATTATTCATGCTTCTAGAGGAAAGTAAAATGTATTGTAGTTTTGATCAAGCTACTGATGGAATAGACAAATATTGAAAAAGGTACATGTTTTAAAATAATGTAATTGATGCAACAATCATGTATTTAGGCAACATGCGGGCAAACATGTGTTTATATGTAAAATACCTCTCTTAGCGGCCATAAATGAAAGTTATCCACTTAAATTTAGATGAAAACAATTATCTATTCATCATTATTATGCTATGACAATAAATAAAGCTCGAGGACAAATAAATTTGAATGTTTGAGTCTACTTGCCACAACCCGTTTTCTTCCATGGTCAATTATATGTAGATATCACTAGAGGAACTGTCTAGCACAAAAGTTTTGGTAAAAACAAGCACAACAGATAAGGAACAAAAATCTTGGACAAAAAATGTGGTTTACAAGTAGGTTCTAAAAATAGGTATTAAATATTATTCAAATATAAATACATACATTATGAATTATTTAAAATAACTGGTGTGTATTAATATTTATGTATTAATTAAGGGATAATTACTTTTATATATTTCAAGAAACTTCTTAATTATGATGAGTAGTATTCTTGTGAACCAACTAGAAGTTGAAGTTTATGTTATCTTATCGTTCATTACAAAATTTCAAAAGTTATTATTTTTTATTATTTGATTGTTTTCCAAGATTTTGATTTCTAATGCAGCAACTATATATATATATATATATATATATATATATATATTTCATTTTTAAACAATAACAACAAAATGTGTCATCCACGTACAAAATATGTGCTCCATAGTAGAGGGGTTTTTTAGGTCATTTCAATCTTAATGAAAATAACAATAAGAATGACTATTTAGATTGCAAAAGCTTATTTAATAAATATAAGGAACACAAATCATTTGGTATGTACACTTATTATTACTATTTGTGCACAATGATTTATAGAAAAATTCCCTTAAATTGAAAGAATTAAGAGTAAGAAAAACTAAGAATGCATTCACATATTTAGCGGTGAGGAGGAGAAAACTACACTTAAAGCTCTATTAGACAAGCCACAAGGAAACAAGAGTAAAAGTATGACATAAAAGATCAAATAAGAAAAGATATAATAGAGTTAATGTTTTACTATCTTTCATTTCCAATTTTGAAACTTTTTATTCTCTTGATTATTATTTTTTAGATTTTGATTTGTAAGGAATTGAAGAACCCAAAATTTTTAAATCTACGTAGCAATTTATTTTCTTTTTATTAAACAACCACAATAAAATCAAACAACTACAACAAATCAATTCTTCACGTGCAACGCAGGTACTCTTTACTAGTATATATATATAGATTAAGAACACCAATCCACGGAAACGGATTTCCTTGGATTATTAATTTGAACATGGAAATACAAAGAAACCCAATAACTGAAGCAAAGGGAAAGAAAAAGGAGTAAAACTTGCCAAATGTAGATGATGACTCGGAAGACGGATGCTTCACAAAAAAAAAAAAAGAAGTTTGCAAACATAATGAAAGAATGTTGAAGAGGTGTGTGCAAATATAACCTAACAAATCAGACTAAATAACAGCTCCTGCAAATTGAATATTGTAATCAACTTTTATAATCTCATCCGATCAGCAGACATATCAGAAATGTTGAACTCGAAAGCATATGTTACCCACAATATCGTGTTGTTCTTCTAGTATGGATTCTGCTGCTTCTACAAGAGATTCATTTCCACCATCCACCTCAAGCAGTTGAAGTTTTGAGCTCCTTCCAATTTCTTCAGGAATATCCTCTAGATATGGACAACGATAGAGCTGTAGGCACACAAGCTCACGAAAGCAGCCACGCCATGAAAACCACCAGAACTGGAGATCTGATTCATCAATTAGAAGATACTTCAGATGGGGAAATTCTTCTTTTGTTGTTTCCCATTCTTCTCCCTGGAAAGCATAATTTCTGAGTTTAAGAACTTCAAGATTAGGCAATAAACTAATAATTGTCGTATCTTTCCAAGGAAGTCGACAACCACTCAAGCTTATCTTCTTCAGCTGAACAGGAAATCCTGCAGGACTAAGCTTTTGCCCAAAACAAAAATCCTTATGTACCTCCAATTTCAAATTTTCAAGCTCATGAAAATTTGCAAGATTGTTGAGCTGGTAGTCTTGCTCGGATGTGTCGTCAGAATAACAGATCTCCAAGCTTTTAAGGTTGGGAATCATCTTCTGGATCATTTCACTAATTTCAAAGTTAGATGCCAATGAGAGAGTTTGCAGGCTTTCTAGGGGAGAAGTTGCTACTTTTGGATGGGGTAAAGGATGAAACGAGAAGGCGATGAGATGCCTTAATCGTGTTAAACTCCAAATTTCCTCAGGCAAATGTACATTATGTCTATAAATAATTAATGTCTGAAGATTCTCAAGTTTGGATATGGATGCAGGAATAGAGGAGGAGAGAATGTTGGAAGCAAGGTACCTTAAATGAATGAGCTCAAATATATGATCAGACTCCCAACCCAAGTTATCACTCTTATCCACCACATGCAATATTCGGAGCAGAGGAAATTTTTGTGCAGATGCCCTTGGCAAGTACTCTCCTTGCTTAATGCATATGACGGTACGCATTGGTGAGTTGTCGATTGCTTCTTTGAGATGTAGATCATAGGAGCCAAGAATTACGCGACGTTGGGTTTTTAGGCATTTTGGAAGAAAAAACCTTCTGAGGGTTGTATCAGATAAGTAATCCATAACAGGCAGTAGAAACTTGTGTTGTTGGATCTTTCTCATGCAGAAGTCCCGCACCAAATTTGGAAGGCTGTAACTTTTGATTTTCCCATATTTCTTCCTACCAATAACAAGATTTTTTTTGACAAGATCTTCTACGTACTCTTCTGCCACCTCTTCAAAGGTTTTCGATCCATTTGGTTTTATGAAGCCCTCGGCTACCCATAGTTTGATGAGTTCCGGGACACCCAACTCATGATTCTTCGGAAAACCTCCCATATATAACAAACACTGCCTCAAATGATGAGGCAGTTCATTGAAACTCCAAAGCATTATCTTCTCCAGTTTGCTATCCTTTGTACAAATAGCGGAAATGACATCTTCAGAAATTGCCTCCCACAAATTTAGATTCCTGGGGATCGAGGATAGTAGATCTGCCATGGTGACAATCGAAAGGGGTAGACCTTCACAACCTCTTGCAATCTTTCTTCCAAGGGGCTCAAATTCAAGAGGACATCCTTCCTCTCCAAACACCTTATTGCAAAGTAAATACCAACTTTCATCATCATCCATCAATCTCATCTCGTAGAGAGGGGCATCCAAATGCACAGCCACATCCAGATTTCTTGTGGTCAAAATGATTCTACTTCCCATAAGGTCATCCGGAAACAAAGACTTTGCATAATCCCAAACCTCTGTACTGTACACATCATCCATTACGATGAGATACCTCTTCCCATATAACAATTGCCTAACTAGCGATTCCATTAGCCCAAAATTGTTACTCTGCAATCCAGATAAAATGCACTGTCCCAGAGAAAGTAGGAGGTTTCTAAGAAGATCTATTCTGCTATAATCTTGTGACACTGTCACCCAAACACGAATCTGAAAGTGTTTCACAGTCTCTGGATCATTATAAATATATCTAGCAAGACTAGTCTTACCACTTCCTCCGCTCCCAACTATCGAAACCTGCATGAGTTGATCAATATCTCTGCTCAATAGCATTCCCTGTATCTTCTCCAAATCATTATCAAGACCAACAAGCTTATCAATTGGAGCAAAAGTTGATGATGAATTAGTACCAACTACTGAAATCTCATCTTCCATCGTCAATCTATTCATCACCATCTCTATCTCTCCAACAATGGATTTCATTTCCTCTCCTACTTTTCTCATCCTCCGTTTCAACTTAAACCTTGACCGTCGACCAGCACTAGACTTGATCGATCCAATAAAAAATTGGATACTATCATTTGCTTTGTTTGCTAATTCCCTCACTCGCATTTCCCAACTCATTATTTTTGCTTCAGAATCTTCGATGAGCCACCAATTCAATCTTTCTGAATCTTCTAACAGTGCTTCAATGACATCCTTCTCTATAGATATTGAAATCCTTTCATCATTTTCCAAGTATATATATTTCATCTTCCATTCTGCTTTGCTTAATAATTCCCTGGTTGAAGAATATTCCAAGAATGGTAGCAAGGAAGTAGCGTAGTCATTGATAGGTTTCAATGATTCTTCATATTCACGAACAGAAAACAGATTCTTGATTTCGTCTATGGCTTTTGCAAGTGAAGCTACGGAATTATATGCTGCCATATTTTCTGAGAATATGGTTTAGAAGAGGCTTTGCAAATGTAGGACTTAATTGGTATGGCAAGCTAATGAATCTGGGAGAAGCTACCTAGTTTGGCAGCAACTTTTGTTGACGGAGATATATCATATTTCAATTTTGGGGAGGGTGGAAAAAATATAAGATTTTGAAATTCCCAATCATTTAATTATTCCAACTTAAATCAGACTAAATTCGACGGCTTATTTGTTCTGACAATTGTGTTCATTTGACTTTGAAGGTTATCTGTTTTTTTTAGGACGTTACGGCAACTCATAAGTAAATTAAGATTTCGAAATTTCCAAACATTTTTATTTAAAGTACTTAAATTAAATCCGACATTAAATTATATATATATCATTTTTTCAAAAAATATGTACTACGAAGCAATAACTCATCTTTTATTTTATAGCTATATCTAGATTAAAGATAACTAGATTTCAATAATTATTTTGACATATGCACACGTAAATAACTCGATGAATTAGACAATTATATATATATATATATAAACATTTTGATAAATGAACTAATTTATAAAACTAATGATTGTATATATTTAGATTTCATACCATAAATATATTTAGAATTTGAAAACTTATGATTTGGTATCATCCCTATAATTTTGCACTAATTTTTAAATTTAAATATTATTAAATGATGTATATATTTTAAAGTGAATAATATTTAGGAAATCCAATTACGAGACTTTATTTTCATATGGTATAATGCATAATATATATCATTATATATATCATATATATCATTTTTTTTAGAAACCTCTTTATATATATATATATATATATATATTTTTCCAAAAAATATGTACTACGAAGCAATTAATAACTCATCTTTTATTTTATAGTTATATCTAGATTAAAGATAACTAGATTTCAATAATTATTTTGACACATGCACATGTAAATAAATTGATGAATTAGACAATTATATATATATATATATGAACATTTTGATATAAGGTATCAATTTAATGATTTCATTAAATATACATTTATTTTCCGTATTAATATACAACTACATTCCAATAATTATGCACTAATCATATCATATCAATATCAATATATCTTTAAAATTTTGTATTTTTGTCATATTTGTAAAATTGTAAGTATGTAAAATAATTAAAATTAATTAAGCTTTATATAAATCAATCAATTTACTAATTGAATCTTACCAATTGAATTGAATTTGTAAATATGGTAATTATATCACCACTATTGGAAATTCATTTTTAGATTCAACAGTCACGTACATTCGTCTTCCATTTGTAATTTGTTAATTACCATATTTGTTATATAAATACTATATCATTAATATGTGATATAAATACCATATTTGTATACAATTCAAATTAATTCAAATTAATTAATAAATCAATCAAAGACTTACTCAAAATATTTTTTCTCATCCAAAAAATTCACATTATGATATAAAATTTTAGAAACAGTTTCTTCATTCTCTCACGTTTTTTTCTCTTATGTGTTTTCTCTTCTGTCTTTTCTATCACGTGTCTTCTCTCATCATCATGGCTCCAGTATTCAACATTGTGAAAGATGTAAATCCTTCAAAATCTATATGGGCTTTAAAACTTCGATTAGTGAGAGTTTAAGAGATTTCAAATTATGGAAATCGTGGTGGTACCTTTAGTTACGAGACCATTTTTCGTGACAAATAGGTAGTATTAAGACAATTATTTAACTAATATTCAATTTTTTTCTTCATATATGATATAATATTATCATAATGTTGCAGGGGTCAACAATTCATGGATCAATACGTCGTCCTTATATTGAGAAGTTCACCCAAATGTTAAATGAGGGAGGTCTTTACATCGTTTCTGATTTCATAGTGGCGGATAGCAATTTTAAATATAAGACAACCATGCACAAATATAAATTTCATTTATATCGTAAGACAAAAGTGTATGAGATTGAAGATGACACATTTCCTTCATCCCTCCATGATTTCAAGCCATTTACTAAAATATTGACTAATCAAATGTTGAAAATCATTTGTTTGGTAAGACAATTTTTTTTTTTTTTTGCTCTTTTAAATAAAAATACTATACATTGTTTTTTCATCGAGTACTATTTTTATCATTTTTTGTTTATATAAATATGTCATTGGAAGATTAGTTTCCATTCAACCACCTCAAATCAATGAGCTAAGGGATGGTCCAAAACGGCTTATGGAGATTGTTCATGAAGATTTAGAGTACATATACTCCGTTTCATGTTTTCTTAAAATTAATTATGATTTATTTTTATATATAAACATTGATCCAAGAGTGTATTATTTAATTTTATAGGAAACATCGAATTACTTGCACTCTATAAGTTGTCGACTAACGTGATGACATTGTGAAAGTGTTAGGAAAAATCAAGTGAATATGAGATTCAATGACAAGGTTTTAAAGAAGAAATTAAAATTTAGGTTGACCTCATCTCTTTTTCTTTATCATATATGCTCCATGGATATTTGGTGGGTTCTTTTTAATTGATTTTTTGTTTCTTAATATGTGACAAAAAGGTTGATGAAAGAAACATCACGAGAAATGTTGAATATAAATAAGTGTTTCAATTTTTTTATATTATAAGTTCAATTGATTTGTAAAATCATCGTTACTTTAATTATATATTATTAGGTTTTCAAACTTATAAATTAAGTTTAAAATTACAATATCTTATTTTATTACCATATCTAAAGATAATCTTCAGCAATATAATATTTAAAATATATAATATATAAATAGCTTAATTTTATTATATTACATTTATATACTTTTATTTCAAATCTCAAATAAAAATATTATATTATATTTTATAAAATTTTATCTCGTGCATCGCACGAGTACAAAACTAGTTGTTTTAGTTCTACAAGATAATATTAAGCGGCAATTAATTTTAAATAAGAGGAAATATTCATAGAATTGTGACAGCACAACCACCAGCCTGTTTTTGCCTAGTTGCACTAATTAAATAAGCATGAATATGATGAATACAAATGTCCGATATATTTTTTTATTTTGTTTACCACCTAATTTGGTAGGTGCAACTAAATTATTTTTATTCATGGTCAACAGAAATTGAAGGGGCATTTTTTGACAGCTAACAACTCCTTTAATGATGAGATTCCTAGATGGATTTGAATACTATATTATCTAATCTAATATCTAATATATAATCTATTTTCACTTCTAATCTATCCATCATGGGCATTTATTAATGTGTCCATCGCTGATGTGGCGGATCCAGCATATCAATTAATTTGACTTTCCATATACTGTAATCAGGATATGAGATCTTTACACATCAACATTGAGCATATTAAAAGTTTTCCACCATGAATATTTTAGCATTTTTCCTTCACTCACATATATACATATATATCTATATATATCTATATATATATATCTATAACTATAACACTATATAAGTATGAATGTTTTCCATTTTTTGTAATATCAAATTTAACCCTCATGATTAAATTTAATTGATGTGAAATAGAATCCTATTTAAATAAAACTCTTTATTAAGAATAATAATGTAATTTAATGTTTTTTTTTTTCTAGAATCCTTTACTTATACAACTCTTCTAGAATTTTTTTACATGAATTGATTATTTTTCTTCTATAACATCTTAAATTTGAAACTAAAATTAGTTTCATATTGATATATATTAAAGAGTTTTTCAATGGTATAAAAGCTTGTGAAAAAAAAAGTTATACTATGAATTTAATATTTTTATTAAAGTATTGTACTATTAGAAGCTGGGGATAGTTTCAATTTTGGTTTTTTATGTAAGATATTTCCATTTTTATCTTAGGTTTATTAAGTATTCATTTTCAAATTTGGTCCTCTATGTTTTCATAATTTTCAATTTCAGTCATTTTTTTGCCTAAATTTTCAAAACTGCTGACGTAGATACCAAAATTGAATACAAAATATAATTATATTTTATATAATAATCAGTAAGTTTGAATTACCAAAATTAAAAGGAAATAAAATAAAATAACCATGGAGATTAGACTTTGGTTCAAATAATCTATCAAACTAAAATTATTCTTCTATAACATCCAAAATTTGAGACTAAAATTAGCTTCATATTAATATATATTTAAAGAGCTTTTTAATGATATATTAAAAGCTTATGGAAAAAAAGTTATACTATAAATTTAATATTTTTATTAAAGTATTGTACTATTAGAAGTTAGAGATAATTTCAATATGGTTTTATATATAAGACAATTTCCATTTTTTGTACAATTAAGTATTCGTTTTTCAATTTTGGTCCTCTATGTTTTAATTTTTTTTCAATTTTAGTCATTTTTTTGTCTAAATTTTCAGAACTGCTAATGTAGCTATCAAAATTGGAGGTAAAATATAATTATCTTTATGTAAGAATCAGTAAGTTTGAATTACCAAATCAAGATGAAATAAAATTAAATAACCATGGGGATTTATTTGAAGACATAGAGACTTTGGTTTAAATAATCTATCAAACTAAAATTAAGTATTACTAGTGTTTCACCCGTGCGATGCACAGACTTAAATTTATTTAAATGATGAAATTATAATATACTCAAAGATATAATTCATAGTTTACTTAAAATACATGAATTGAAAGTTAAAATATACAAATTTTGATAAGTCAATTATATATTTTGTTTGATTGCATGATAATTGTTTGACAATTTTCATTTTAATTTTTTTTAGTTATATTTTTACATTCGAAAAATGTACAAATTGAATAAATAAATTAAAGAAAAACATATAATGCATGTAAAATTACACTTTTCTTGTTTTATCTCGACACATTCACTAACAATAACATTGGGTACGGAAAATCCATCATTTAATAAAGACTAAAATTTATCTTTTGAGTTTTTTCTTTTTGGAAACTCTCAATATACATATATTTAGCTGAATAAAATAATACAGTACTTTATATCAACTTAAAAGTTTATAAATATTCCATACCCAAAATGTGTCATAATAATTGACTATCATAATTAACATTTTGACATTTCATATTAACAAAACTAATTTATAATTAATGATCCAAATATGGGATCATTATATATAATAGTCATATAGGCATTAGTTAAACATATAGTATATGTATTTCATATTCACATTAAGAGTGACACTTATGTGCCCCAGGGGCATGGTGCCCCCAAATTAATCATCATATGGTGTTAAATATATACTCTACATGTATCATGTATATACTCTTCAGGTATCACATGAATACTCTTATATACATATGATACATGTAGGGTATATTTATAACACCAAGAAACATAACACCTATAGAGTATATATATAACACCTGAAGAACATATATATAATACCTAAATCCGTGCCCCTATGTGCCCCAAGGGCATATAAGTTTTTGCCTCACATTAATTAACATTGAAATCGATTTAAATATATACTCTACATGTATCATGTATATACTCTTCAGGTATCACATGAATACTCTTATATACATATGATACATGTAGGGTATATTTATAACACCAAGAAACATAACACCTATAGAGTATATATATAACACCTGAAGAACATATATATAATACCTAAATCCGTGCCCCTATGTGCCCCAAGGGCATATAAGTTTTTGCCTCACATTAATTAACATTGAAAATCGATT